>OX596248.1:1814263-1918829 GCA_951394255.1 Polyploca ridens | reverse complement strand
ACAATTTCGCAAATATAACGAATTTTTTTTTTTTTTTTTTTATACCACTAAGGTGGCAAACAAGCATACGGCCTGCCTGATGGTAAGCAGTTACCGTAGCCTATGGACGCTTATAATTAAACGATGTCACGATTATAGTCTATTTCAAATAACATCAGTTCGGTGACACATGGTATTTTATTAAATTTCTCAATGGTAAATGTTCATTTCGATATAATAAAGGAATAATATGATAGAGCTAGGTTTCACGAAATAATGTGAATATTATTTCAGAGTAATCAAATGTAATTTCACTAGATATTGGTAAAAAACCCTTGACATTGACGACTCATCCTATGTGAAATAGAGTATAGTAACCGTGTTTTATTTTTTTTTACTGTTTATAGGCCTGTGTTTGACCGCAATCTCACCATGGTAAGTGATGATGCGGCCGAAGGTGGTAAGCACACAAAGCCTAGAAGGAGCTGGCTCTCAAGTGCAGCTATCGGAACACACCGAAAGATGCTTGGCGACAGATTTTCAACTTGAGGGTGGTAGCCAGCCAGGCGGGTACTACAAAGGACCCTACCACCGTGCTATGGTTTCCTCACGATGTTTTCCTTCACCGAAAGCTCAAGCTCATTGTAGGATTCGAACCCGGGTCCTTCGCCCCGGTATCCGACGTCACTACCACTGATCTATCATCGCCTTTCGTCGTGTTTGTGAGCAGGTGTCGTGCGTGATGCGGTGCGTGACGTCGATCATGGCCGTGCTGGGGCTCACGGAGGGCGCCGCGCCCTCCGCGGACGATCTCACGCCGGTACTCATTTACGTCATCATAAAGGTAATACATATTTTTTTATTTACCATTTGATATACGCCGTGACTTTTTATTCGTCTTAGAAACGCAGCCCACTTAATGTACCCAATGACTAAATAGGTACTAATCATTAAGAAAAAATTTTTTTTTGATCATTTGTATATTAAAAAAACAATATAAAATTTATTAGAATTATGACAAATCGAGTTAATAAATTAAAGTTTACGTATAAAATGGTAGAAAATACCAACCCAGAGCACGAGTCGAGTAGACTGCGCTCGTAACAGGTTGTTTAAAACTACGTCATGCGTCATAATGAATAATATTTGACTTTTTGTAATGATACAAAACGTTAAAAAAAAAAAATTAAAATTTATTTGTACCTAAGACGAATAAAAAGTCACAGTGTATTTCTATTCATTTTGAGATGGTACGGATGACGTTTCTGAAATTGAATTATTTATCGTAATGGAATTTCAACGTTATTGTATTCTATTTATAAAAATACTTTGAAGTTAAAATCTATCAAAAATAAATTCTAGCAAATTAATTCTGTGCTCCTCGTATTTTGCCAATGTCAAATTATAATGACTAACTAGTTGGCACGGTTGGTATATTTCACCTATCGCGCCGCAAGTCATGGGTTCGATTCCCACATAGGACATGCATTTGTGTGCATGAACATATCTGTATTTCATGAGTCTGGGTGTAATTACGTAAATAAAGTATGTATTTAAAAACAAAAAGTAGTATATGTACCTATATCAGTTATCTGATTTCCATAGTAGAAACTCTGCTTAGTTTGGGATCGAGATGAAGAAAGTCCCAGGATATGCATTATTTAAATTTGTACCATTAACTCTGACGGCTCACTCGCATCGCTCACTCGCCGGCCCACAGGTGAACCCACCGTCGCTACTATCGACGATCGAGCTGGTGAACGCGCTGGGCGGCGCGGGTATATCGGGCGAGCCGCTGTACTGGTGGACGCAGTTCTGCGCGGCCGTCGCATACATCAAGACCATGGATTACCACAACGACACCTAGCCCGAGCATACGCGCCTGGTAATATCATCATCATCAGCCTATAATGTCCCACTGCTGAGCACAGGCCTCCTGCACACAAATGAAGGTGAAAGGGAATGGGCCACGCGTGCCCACTGCGGATCGGTGGAGGTAGGCTAGTGGTCAACCTACTGTTGGAATTTTTCAAGCCGCCTAGGAGGCATCCAACTAGCTTAAGAGCGTTTATAACGTAATAACGCACAATGCCGCAATATTCCAGGTTTTCGGTGTGACAATACTCAGTTATATTGATAGTTATTCATTTGTGTTGTCGTAAATCCAATAGGACATTTATTTTTCTACTTTTCTTGAAGAAATAACATTAAATTGACTATTTGTTATTTAGTTTAGAGCAGTTCCTTGAGAGACCTTTTTTGAATTTTACGGAACATGCTGTCTTTGCAGTCAAATAGGTATTGGAAGTACTTGAAACAAAAAAATACAAAAATACATGTTGAAAAGTACATATTGTCTTCTATTTTTCTTGAAGATAGCATCATAACGTTTAGTACATTTTTGTTATGAAAATGACAAAATAAAACTGCGTAAAAATTAAGATTTTTTTCGATGTTTAGCGCCGTTTTTAATATGGAAATCGTTTGTCAAACTTCATAATTACTATTTATTAATACGCAGCAGTTCATGCTTAAAATTAGTAAATTAAAAAAATCCGTAAAAATATTATAATTATTTTATACCGAATATTTTAAAACTGCTATATAAATCGATTGCGGAGGCCACGGCTCGGCAGACCCGGCTCCGCCGTCTCAGAGAGAGGACGTATCGCTCTGTTTTCCGCGCGCTAAGTTCGCCAACATATTATTACGATTGAGAGTATTGGTACAATCGCCCGCATTATAGCGCGCTCTTACCACTTTTGATACCACTAGGGTAAGTTAAGTTATATTGATAAATGGTAACTGTTTTGAATTATAGCTGACAAATATTATTATTTTTGTTTGTTATAGTTAATAAATGTCTTCTACCGGAAATCATTGACCCCAGAAAGGCACGATCGATCAATGCCAATCAGAAGTAATGGATACATTTGTCATATTATAAGGGCGGCCTTATGTTTGAATTTTCCTCCGATTATATACTCTAATAATAATACGATAAAAGAAAAGATGTATTTTTGTATGTTTTGTTTGTTTGTAATTTCACTAAACTCAAAAATTAGAAGAAGAAGAAGAAATAGATTTTATTTGTCCACCACCAATCTTATAACTAGGTAACATGTGATAATACAAAAATAGTTATATGTATACATAATTAAACAGAAAAAAATAATAATAATAAAAATAAAATTAAAAACGTAAAAGAAAAAAATAAAATAGTTAAACAATTAAAAATAAAGAAAATACGAATGGAGGACAAATAGGGCCTACAGCTCAGCATTGTGCTGCAGCACATGACTGTACCACAGCGCTGATCTTCCGCTGAGGCCAGTTAAATGATATCACGGACATCTTGGCCTGAGCAACAATATACGTATACAGAAAAAAAAAAAAATATTTTACTTATCCTATAATATATTTTAAAATATAATATATCCTATACACATATTCAAAAGTTTAATAATTGGTTATAATATGCTAACAACAACAATAATTGAGAACAATATAACAGATAACATTTAAGTGCAAAAACTAAATAAAAGAGTGTGGGCGGAAGCCACTAAACAGTAATAAAAAAATAAAATAATATAGAAATATAGGTATGTACTATTAGTAGTCAAGCAGAACCACAGCCTCCGGAGAACCACAGCCACCACTACTTATGTTGGTCGTCTAGTTGTACTTTAAGTATGTAGGCTTTAAACTTTAAATTAAATAGTTGAACTGTGTTTACGATACGCAATGGTGGTGGCAAATTATTCCAACATTTTGTAGCAGCGTAGCTGAAGCTTCCCCGGAAGGCGGCGGAGCCGTGGCGTGGCGTTGATAATAGAAATTCTGAAGCTCTAGTTTGATATTTATTCTGATCGCGGATCCATGACAGTTTAGTAAACAGATATTCTGGTTTACGACTCTTGATCACCCCAAATAGTAAGGTAGCAAAGTGAAGCTTTCTCCTCCATGACATTTTAAGCAACTTAGCATTATTTATAAATGGTGTTACATGAGTTCGAGGGGGGATATGAAAGCAATACCTAGCACACGCGTTTTGCACACGTTGAATAAGTTTTTCTGTTCTACGTAGTAATCTAGGTCCATAAACTGTATCCGCGTAGTTTAATTTAGAAAGGACAAGAGACTCACAGAGGTTAATTCGAAGATTAACATCCAGACAGTCTCTTATACGATACAAAACTTTTAATCTATAAAAACAATTTCTTACTGACTCTATTATATGTTTTTCAAAGTTTAATTTACTATCCATTAATACTCCCAAATTACGAGCCTCGTTAGTACAATTAATTGGTTCACCAGAGATGTTTACATTAGGAGATGATAAACTAATATCACTTATTTGTTTTTTTGTACCCAAGATCAGAAATTTTGATTTACTAGGGTTCAAAACCAGAGAATTCCTATTCGACCATAAAGAGATACGTTCGAGATCATCATTAATTTTCTTAACTGACTGAGTAACTTCTTTCGGATGAAATGACAGATAAAGTTGTAAATCATCTGCATATAAATGAAAACGGCAGTGAGAAATAGCATTAATTATGTCAGAACTATAGAGCACAAACAGCAAGGGGCCAAGGATAGATCCCTGCGGAACACCTCTGAAAACAGGGCGATGTGAGGAAACAGATTTCAAACCACTTTTACTGATTTCGACAAACTGCGAACGGTTTTCCAGGTAGCTATGAAACCATCGAGTGACGCAATTATCAAATCCATAGTAACTTAACTTCGATAAAAGGAGAGTGGGATTTATGGCGTCAAAAGCACGAGAAAAATCTAATAGGACCAGAATAGTGCCCATACTCTTATCTTGCGCTCTTAGAATATTGTCTATGACATCTAGTAATGCTGTAGAAGTGCTTCGACCCTTCCTGAATCCAGACTGAACCTGTGGTAGTATGTTATTGGTTTCCACAAAGTTAGCTACCTGATCGTATACTACTCTTTCAAGAACCTTGGATAAACATGGTAGTAAACTTATCGGACGAAGGTCCTTGAGATTGTTTGGATTTGTAACTTTCGGTAAGGGCCTAACAACTGCCACTTTCCACTGGTCGGGAAACGTAGATGTAGATATAGACGTGTTAATGATGCAGCTAATGGCTTCTAGACTATGCGGTAAAGTCAAAACAATCATCTCTAGGCTTATGTCATCTGTTCCCTTAGCATTGGATTTAAGCATACGTAATGCTCTGAGTATAACGTCTGTAGAGATGGGCGTAAGTTTGAAAGATTTTTCACAGAATCTGTTAAACTCATAAAAAGTCAACTGGGAAATATCATTATGAACAGAGCCGGGCACATCCAAGAAATTATCATTGATGATTTCGGGATTACAGAGGTGGAAGGGTATATCAGAGTTAGGATTATTATTAAAAACAGTTTTTTTTAGATTTTTCCAAAGACATGAAGGATTTTTTAGGTTAGCGTTGATGTATTTATCAAAGTAAACACGACGTTCTGTTAAAAGTGCCTGTGTAAATTACTGTACCGATCTTTCACCACTAGAATGCATTATTACCACAGATATAAAAAAAAGTCGGATATATTCTCGCTAACAAAAAACTGTGTCACTCGAGTCGGCCACCACGCTGTACGTACAAGCCGGCACGCACACATCCACACATTAGTTGAGCGCGAGTAATCGACTCTGTGTAAACGGCGACAGAGTCTAATTTCCCGCGGAATAGCCAACTAAGGTGTGCGTGAGAGGTGGCCGACTCCATAGACACAGTTTTTTGTGAGCGAGAATATGTCCTCCGTAGTCTGTGATTATTACCTATCATATCACTAAGGGCAATATTATACGTAGTGATATTTTGGCTACGGTAACCGCTTACCATCAGTCGGACGGTATGCTTGTTTACCGACTTTATGGTATAAAAAAAAAGATATTTGTGAGACCTTGGGACCACAAAACATGCATCTTTGCTCATAATTTAAAAAAGTGTCCGCCATTTTGAACTATTTAGTTACTGGTCTGATTGCTCTCAAAATTGAGATTTGAGAGGCCTTGGGATTACAAAACACGAATCTTTTTTCAAAATCCAAAAATGTGTCCGCCATTTTGAATTATTTTGTAACTGGTCTGATTGCTCTCAAAATTGATATTTGAACATATAACATGAATCTTAGCTCATAATTTAAAAAAGTGTCCGCCATTTTGAACTATTTTGTTACAGGTCCGATTGCTATCAAAATTGATAATTGAGAGACTCTTGTACCATATATCAAGAAACTTTGCAAAAAAATTAAAAAAAAGTGCCCGCCATTTTGAACTATTTAGTTACTGGTCCGATTGCTCTCAAAATTGAGATTTGAGAGGCCTTGGGATTCCAAAACACGAATCTTTTTTCAAAATCCAAAATTGTGTCCGCCATTTTGAAATATTTTGTAACTGATCTGATTGCTCTCAAAATTGATATTTGAGACTCTTGGAACATATAACATGAATCTTAGCTCATAATTTAAAAAAGTGTCCGCCATTTTGAACTATTTAGTTACTGGTCCGATTGCTCTCAAAATTGAGATTTGAGAGGCCTTGGGATTAAAAAACACGAATCTTTTTTCAAAATCCAAAAAATGTGTCCGCCAATTTGAACTATTTAGTTACTGGTCCGATTGCTCTCAGAATTGATATTTGAGAGACTCTTGGACCATATAACATGAATCTTTGCTCAAAATTGAAAAAAAGTGTCCGCCATTTTGAACTATTTAGTTACTGGTCCGATTGCTCTCAAAATTGAGATTTGACAGGCCTTGGGATTACAAAACACGAATCTTTTTTCAAAATCCAAAAATGTGTCCGCCATTTTGAATTATTTTAACTGGTCTGATTGCTCACAAAATTGATATTTGAGAGACTCTTGTACCATATAACATGAATCTTTGCACAAAATTGAAAAAAAGTGTCAGCCATTTTGAACTATTTTGTTACAGGTCCAATTGCTATCAAAATTGATATTTGAGAGATTCTTGTAAGCAAGATCGCAAGTTCTTGCGATCTATGTACTATAGATGCTTTAAGTCACAGTTATCATACTCACAACTATTAGATAAGTTCAAACATCTCTCCTTAGAAGCTAGACGTGAATATCTGCAAGCGAATACTCTGCATGAATGCCATGCAGAGTATTCGCTTGCAGATATTCACGTCTAGCTTCTAAGGAGAGATGTTTGAACTTATCCACAACAATATGGAGCCAATAGACCTCACGAGTAAACTATGCTACGTAGTGCCTCGAACTATCAACAAACGTAGTGCTCGTGCAGGAACTCTCTTTGCAGTAAATACCTGTCGTACGAATTCTGGACTACGCTGCCCTTTGCGCCGTATGGTTGAGTCATACAATTCTACTTTTATAGACATTGATATTTTTTCATGTACAAAATGGAAATTCATGTTATATGGTTCAAGAGTCTCCAGGGTTGCCAGCGAGTCACTATTATCACTATTAGTCACTATTTTAAAATCCTGTAACTTTTCTCACTATTTTCGGAATATGGTCACTATTGTCACTATTTCAGAGTTCAGAAGTGGTTTAATTGTACTTCGACTCGCTTACTACGATAAACTCGCGTTGGTAGGGGACAAATTTGTCCCGCGTGGAATAACTTTTAGTATATGTTGTGCGAAATTTGGCCACAGATTGTTATAAATCTATGGTAAAAGTGTATTTTTTTTTCATATCGTATCTCTACTATGACTTTAAGGAAAAAAAAGAGAAAATATATCACTTTCAAGTTCAGTTTTCGTTATGCAAAGTTTTGTAGCACAATAATCTTAAGTTTTTGTAAAAATAAGCTTTTTCTTTTCCCTAAACGGTACGATTTACATCATTACGTCATCTCTGAGTGACGTATAACGCGGCGTCCAATATAAGCTATCTCGATTGCGATGCGGTCCAATGCAGTGACATGCGTCCTAAGTGCGCGCGAATGTCTTCGCACCACCGCCGCTTGAAAAAAAGCCGTCCAAGTGAGAGTTTAATTTGCGTAGCGATGGTTCCGACCTTCCTTAGACGTAAGGTGCGTTGGGGTAAGATCGGAGGTGGGTTAGGACCGTGTGCAAGTATACATTTCAGAAAGTAGGAGCCTGGTGGAATGGACTCCATTTGGCGGTGAAAAGACACGTCTGTGTCTTGGTGGCGTCAAAAAGGACCATATTGGCTTTGCCTCAATCGAAGACCGCCTGTAAGGTCACGTTCAAACGCTCTACCATGGCCTCTCGAAGCAATTTGATCTCGTCACTGGTGGCTCGCACGCTGGAAATGTATCTCACTGCAACATTGCTGTCGTCTGCGTACCCAAACAAAGATACCGGGTTTTAGCAGATATGCAGCAGAAATAAGGTTGCAGAGAGAACTGATTCCTGAGGAACTCCGGGATTTATTGCCAAGAGGTCTGACGAGCACCCGTGTATGACCACTTGTATAGACCGTTCACTCAGGAAATCGGAAATCCAAGCGCACAGGCCATCAGGAATTCCATATGAAGGAAGCTTACTTAGAAGGCTGGTTTGCTAAACCCTATCGAAAGCCTTAGAAATATCGAGGAAAACGGCAATTGCTTCCCCGTGTCTCGCAATGGCTTCGCTCTTTAGATGTGTGGTATACACAAGACAATCTCCAGTGGACCGTTTTTGCCGGAAACCGTACTGTCGATCGATGAGGAGTTCGTTATCTTCGAGGTATGACAGGAGCCTCCGATTCAATACACGCTCCATAGTCTTGCAGAGTATGAAAGTGATCGCAATCGGTCGGTAGTATGAAGGATTGGCACGGCTGCCCTTCTTAGGCACAGGTTGCTCGTTAGCAAGCTTCCAGACTTTCGGAACTTGACCCATTAGAAGTGAGATGCGAAACAGGAGTGTCAAGACAGGAATCAATTCGGGCGCACAATTGCGCAGGACAATGGCTGGAATGCCGTCGGGACCAAACGCTTTATTCACGTCTAGAGCGCGTAGTACCTTTACAACCTCCTTTTGCCGAATATTGATGTCTGGCATTTGGCAGTTGCAAGTGGGTAGTGTTTGTAAACCAACGTCTTGACATGAATTCTCCGCAAATAGACAGGCAAACCAATTGGCCTTCTTCTCTACAGCAGTGTAAGCTAGTGATCCATCAGGCTTCAGCATTGGCGGCAGCGACGGGTGGCAGAAATTAGTCTCGACCGATTTGGCAACGGACCAGAAAGCTTTACTCCCAGAGGCGAGGGGTAAGATAATAGCTTTTTCCCGATCCGACCAACATGGTCAAAACGCGCCTTCTTTAGGGCCTTTTTAGCGATGTTAACGCCTTTCTTCTTCAAGCCCGTGTCAGGAGCTTTGCGAGTGCGACTGGCATAGAGGATTTGCTCTATACCAGTGCCCACCAATATCAACAGGACGGAAAAACCTGTTTTTTTAAGGCCACGGATACGCCGACAGCAGATGTCATCGCGAGCATACACGCAGATCCCAGCGCGTGGTTTGAAGTTGTGCTCCAGGGTATACCCTGGGCAATAAAGGTATGCCGCGTCTGAAGGACATCTGATTTGCGTCTCCGTGAGAAAGAGTAGGTTACGCTTGTCCGTCTCAAGCTGGAGATGGACGGCATCGAGATTGGAGTGCAGACCTCGAATATTAGAGAGGTGCACTTTGAGTTAGAGGACGTGCTTCCGCTGATTAACGTTACTCTTTTACTTTTGGTGATGTTGATGGGGAGTGAATAGGTGAGTGGGTGAGCGACAGTTAAGTAAGGCATTGCAATAGGAACCATGGGACAAACGTAGGAAAGATGAACTGATGGGAGGCTTGTCTGGAGCCTGCGGGGACGAACTGCTGTGGCCATCGGGTCCTTTCACCCGGTCGCCAACCGGCACGATGGAGCACCTCGGGATTTTTGCAAGTTGGCGGGGCAGCCTTTCGTAGATAGCTGGCCTACTACTTGGGCTCCCTTCTAACTGCTGTCGGCCAGCGGAGAACCGTGCTTCGGATTCCGCTACCCTCCAAGACGAGTCTACCCGTACACATTACCGACGATGTATGTCGAGACCGGTTCACTAGTGCAACGCAACTTCTCACACCCAACCCCACAATTAGCTTCCCCGAACTTCACGCCGGAGCACGGCAGACGCTTGGCGGCGTGGCTTAGTTAGGGGGTTGTGACAAGCCGCGGCCGAAACCTACCATCAGAATTTGTTGCTCGTTTAGCACCACCCAGGGATCATGAGGGTAAACTTACGGACGCGAGCAACGCAACAAAAAGAAAAAAAATATGTATCTTAATAAATATTCTTATACTTTTATTGTAGCATTTGTCTAGTCCATCATTTACATCCCATATCCTACAAATTTCTCACGTATATATTGCAAATGAGCTCTGAAATGGTGAGAAAGTCTACTGGGTTTCTCAAAAGTTCCTAAATTGCTTGAGAATATATCACTATTTGGTCACTATTTAGACGAAGAACTCACTATTATGTCACTATTTTTGTGAAAGAAAGTCACTATTCTACTATATTTTACCCCCTGAAGCGCTGGCAACCCTGAGAGTCTCTCAAATATCAATTTTGATAGCAATCGGACCTGTAATAAAATAGATCAAAATTGCGGACACTTTTTTTCAAATTTGAGCAAAGATTCTTGTTATATGGTTCAAGAGTCTCTCAAATATCAATTTTGAGAGCAATCGGACCTGTAACAAAATAGTTCAAAATGGCGGATACTTTTTTCAATTTTGTGCAAAGATTCATGTTATATGGTACAAGAGTCTCTCAAATATCAATTTTGATAGCAATCGGACGTATTATAAAATTGTTCAAAATGGCGGACACTTTTTTTAAATTTTGAGCAAAGATTTATGTTATATGGTCCAAGAGTCTCTCAAATATCAACTTTGAGAGCAATCGGACCTGTAACAAAATAGGTAAAAATGGCGGATACTTTTTTCAATTTTGTACAAAGATTCATGTTATATGGTACAAGTCTCTCAAATATCAATTTTGATAGCAATTGGACCTGTAATAAAACAGTTCAAATTGGCGGATACTTTTTTTCAATTTTGAGCAAAGATTCATGTTATATGGTCCAAGAGTCTCTCAAATATCAATTTTGATAGCAATCTGACCAGTAACAAAATAGTTCAAAATGGCGGACACTTTTTTCAAATTTGAGCAAAGGTTCTCCTTATATGGTTCAAGAGTCTCTCAAATATCAATTTTGGGAGCAATCGGACCTGTAACAAAAGAGTTCAAAATGGCGGATTCTTTTTTCAATTTTGTGCAAAGATTCATGTTATATGGTACAAGAGTCTCTCAAATATCAATTTTGATAGCAATCGGACCTGTAATAAAATAGTTCAAAATGGCGGACACTTTTTTTCAATTTTGAGCAAAGATTCATGTTATATGGTCCAAGACTCTCTCAAATCTCTCAATTCGCGATACCGTGAACGGGCGGGTCGAGAGGGGCGCGCGGGCGGGCGCGCAAATCGCTCGGCACCTCACGACATTGCACCCGTGGGGAGCCGGGGCGGGTTGCTATTATAATTATATTAATAATAATATAGAATTATTTTAACAAAATAAAACCAAATAAAAGTTTAATTGGATAACAAATTATATAGGTACCTGAACTACTTTGTTTACTAGTGTAAAAATACAATATTCAGTACATTGTACTATATAACTACTTATAACCTAATTCAACCTACCAGATACCTTGTTTACATCTACATCTTGTTTTGTCTACATCGATCGACATGAAGCCATACTGAAAAGTATCAAATAATAACGCGCGCAGTAAGTAAGTTGGCGGAGGAGCCGCACCAATGTTGGCCCCGCGTTGACTCGGCTTGGCGCTGGCAAATACCTAAATTCGAGCGCGGCCGGGTAGCATATATGCTCTTAACGACTATAATGACTTGACGGGCGAGTTGGCGCAGTTGGTTAAGGTTCACCTTACGCGCCGCAGGTCGTGGGTTCGATTCCCACACAGGACATGCATTTGTGGGCATGAACATGTCTGTATGTCCTGAGTCTGGGTGTAATTATGTATATTAAGTATGTATTTACAAACAAAAAGTAGTATATGTATTATTATCAGTTATCTGGTTTCCATAGTACAAGCTCTGCTTAGTTTGGGATCAGATGGCCGTGTGTGAGGAATGTCCAAGGATATTTATTTATTTTTATTTTACTATCACAATTAAGTGATAACCGGGACCAACGGCTTTACGTGCCTTCCGAAGCACGGAAACTCTCGATTTGAAATACCACTAGGCGGTCACCCATCCAGGTACCGACCACGACAGGCGTAGCTTAACTTTGCCGATCGATTAAGGTGGCGCTGTGTGGCCGGCGCAACTTCAACGCAAGCATAGTCTAAAAGCTTGTTGTTTCATCCAACGTAGTGTTTGATAAGGAGGCACTGCGAAAAAAGAGAGATAGCGTCAGAGCCCTCGGTTGTCGGTCGGTAAATTCCGCTGCTCACTCGCGGCCGCTTCGGTAGGGTCGTAGTCATTCATGATTTCGCGTCTCACCTTGGCGTCCCACTCACGCACGCAGGCGCAGGTTAGGTAATGTAGTGTGCCGCGCCGCGCCTGCCAGATTGGCAGAGTGCATAGATTTATACCTACATCAGCCTCGATGAATAAAGGCGATGTATTTATAATATATCTAATACCACGAGCAATTCTTGTATATTAATAATATATACAATGATTATCATGAAATATGTATGCAGGGGGTTTCGGGGGCGATATATCGATCTAGCTAGATTTCATTTTTATAAAAAGGCGTTTTATCCATGTTTTCAGGCAATGAAAAATGCTAGAAATTTATTAGAATACGAAGGTAAATTTCACTACTTACTACAAGCTTATAATAGCTCAGGTGGGAAATCGGGTGGTCCCGAACAGACGACCCCGGTTCGTGTCCAGATAATTATGATTTTTTTTTTCCCTTTTTTTTTCAAATTCCTTCTTTTGTAAGAAAAACTATTATGATTTACCAAAAATAAAAAAAAAACGTGCAAAGTTCGGTCAAAGTCAAAGCCATTTATTCAATTCATCAGCCTCGATGAATAGAGGTGATGTATTTCTAATCTATCTATACACGAGCAATTCTTGTATGTATATGTATATTCTTGTAGGTATAAATATACAGGGCGAATTTTTATTTCTAGCCAGTGTGGGCAACTTCTGAACTACAGGTCTTAGAGAAAAACGCTGAAAAAAAATTTTGTTCGTATTGTGAAGTAGAAGCAGAAAAAGAAAAAAAAAATTTAAAAGTTAAAAACACATTTTTTTTCATTTTTTTAATGGCATTTTTATTTTCTTCAAAATTTAGCTCGGGGTTCCCTTCAGCGTTTTTCTCTAAGACCTGTAGTTCAGAAATTGCCCTCACTGGCTAGAAAAAAAAATTCACCTGTATATATAATCTGAATCTAAATCGATCATTTTTAGAAAACGGCGTTTTATCCAGTCTTCAGGCAATGAAAAACTGCTACAAAATCATTAGAATAAGAAGGTAAATTTCACCACTATCTACAAGCTTATAATAGCTCAGTTGGGAAATAGGACGGTTCCGAACCAGAAGACCCCGGTTCGAGTCCGGGTAATCATGTTAATATTTTTCCCTTTTTTTTTTCAAATTTCTTTTTTTTGTGAGAAAAACTTATGATTTAGCAAAAAAAAAAAATTTGCAAAGCTCTGTCAAAGTCAAAGCCATTTATTCAATTTAGCCCCTAGTAGGGCACTTATGAAGGTCAAAGCTACTGAAGTTACCACCAGTTCGTAATTGGGCCTTCAACTGAAAAGAACAGGCAAGAAATTTAGCAAGGTTACATTTATTAAAAAACAGGTATTTTGGCTATTTTTTCAAAAACATTATACATGAGTAATAAGAAAAAAGTATGTAGGTACATACTTTTTTATTATTACTCATCATGATGCGTGTAAATATTTTTACCAATATAGGCAACGTAACATGCGCCTTCTTAGGGTTCCGTACCCGTAGGGTGCCAAACGGGACCCTATTACTAAGACTCCGCTGTCCGTTCGTCCGGCTGTCTGTCAGTGGGCTGTATCTCATAAACGGTAATAGGTAGACAGCTGAAATTTTCAGAGAATGTGTTTCCATTGCCGCTATAACAACAAATAAGAAAAATGAAATAAAATTAAAGGGGGCGCCCATACAAAACCGTCCTTTTTGGCGTTTTTTTTTTCATATAAAAGTTGAGTTAGTTAATATTGTACGGAACCCACCGTGTGCGAGTCCGACTCGCACTTGGCCGGTTTTTATAACATGAATCTGCAATTTTTTTTGTCTACAATTTTGAATTTAAAAAAAGGAGGCCACTTTTTTAAAATTTTGAGAATAGATAAGTGTTTTGTGAATCCAAGGTCTCTCCAATACCTATCGATTTTCAGAGCAATCAGTGAAGTAATAAGTTCAATAGGGCAGAAACTTTTTAAAATTTTGAGATAAGATTCAAGTTATGTTGTCCATATATAGGGTCTCTCAAATATCAATTTTGAGAGCATTCTAACCAATATCTAAAAAGTTCAATATGGCGGCCACTTTTATGAAATTTGAGAAACGATTCATGTTTTGTGTTCACAAGGTCTCTCAGATATCGATTTTGAGAGCAATCGGTGAAGTAAGTAGTAGTTCAATATGGCGGAAACTTTTTTAAATTTTGAGAAATAAATAGTAATTCGAAAATTGTGTTCTCAAGGTCTCTCAAATCAAAAGTTTTGTAAAACCAAGTTTTTCTTATTTTTTCACGCAATAATATCAAACATATTTTTCACATACAAGGTAATTATTATAACGTCTCGCCTTCTATGATTTACGTAGTATTTGTACTATGAGTTAGGTACTATCAAATAATCTTGCCGGCCGGCCGCGAGATATACCTACATCACTACGTCACAGTATACATAATCTTACCAAATCGAAATAAATGCATGCGCAGTCAACGATTCGTGTCATCCGAGTGAGGCGCGGCGAGGCCCGAGGGTGACCGACGAGCTTCATTCAACCCGCCAGTCCCACTCGCCCCGACCCCCGCATGACTCGTCTCCCGCGTACTACACACCAACAAGCAAGTGAGAACGCGATATCATCGAACGAAAATTTGTGCGCGGAAATATCATAAAACTTGTTCCAGGCCCATACTTCCTGTGAAAAAAATCTTACAAGTTTTCGAAAAAAAAGTTAGTTATTTAGAATCACCAATAAATTTGCAAGCCTGGTATCTAGATGTTTTCTTTACTTTTACAATTTATGGGTACATTAGATATGGCCAAAGTTCAGGTAAAATTTGTGCAAAAACGCTGTTATTCGGAGGCTTTTACTGAATTTGTTTCACACTTTTTTTTATTTTCGCCTAGATACACGGCTAGATATAGTGCACAAGATACCGATTTGATTAAAACATCTAACGAAAAATGTTTAACAACGCCATCATAAGTACAGAGCTTTTGTATGAAAAGTATGGCGACTTGAGTCCTCTTAAGAACGGCTAATCATGCTTCACCACGAGCGCTTCATACCTATTATCTATACGTGTCCCAAAATTCAACGATAAGCGAGCACCAGAGGGTCAGGGTTGCCAGCGAGTCACTATTATCACTATTAGTCACTATTTTAAAATCCTGTCACTTTTCTCACTATTTTCGGAATATGGTCACTATTGTCACTATTTCAGAGCTCAGAAGTGGTTTAATTGTACCTAGACTCGCTTACTACGATAAACTCGCGTTGGTAGGGGACAAATTTGTCCCGCGCGGAATCACTTAGTATATGTTGTGCGAGATCTAGTTTGGCCATAGATTGTTATAAATCCATGGTAAACTTGTAATTTTTTTTTCATATCGTATCTCTACAATTATTTTAAGGAAAAAATATATCACTTTCAAGTTCAGTTTTCGTTATGCAGTTTTGTAGCACAATAATCTTTAGTTATTGTAAAAATAAGCTTTTTCTTTTCCCTAACGGTACGACTTACATCATTACGTCATCTCTGAGTGACGTAACGCGGCGTCCAATATAAGCTATTGCGATTGCGATTCGGTCCAATGCAGTGACATGCGTCCTACGTGCAATGGTGGAATGGACTCCGTTTGGCGGTTAAAAGACACGTCTGTGTCTTGGTGGCGTCAAAAAAGACCATATTGGCTTTGCCTCAATCGAAGACCGCCTGTAAGGTCACGTTCAAACGCTCTACCATGGCCTCTCGAAGCAATTGGATCTCGTCACTGGTGGCTCACACGCTGGAAATGTCTCTGCAACAGTGCTGTCGTCTGCGTACCCAAACAAAGATACCGGGTTTTAGCAGATCGTTGATATGCAGCAGAAATAAGGTTGCAGAGAGAACTGATTCCTGAGGAACTCCGGCATTCATTGCCAATTGGTCTCACGAGCACCCGTGTATGACCACTTGTATAGACCGTTCACTCAGAAAATCGGAAATCCAAGCGCACAGGCCATCAGGAATTCCATATGAAGACCCAGCCAGACCCTATCGAAAGCCTTAGAAATATCGAGGGGAAACGGCAATTGCTTCCCCGTGTCTCGCAATGGCTTCGCTCCATAGATGTGTGGTATACACAAGAAAATCTCCAGTGGACCGTTTTTGCCGGAAACCGTACTGTCGATCGATGAGGAGTTCGTTATCCTCGAGGTATGACAGGAGCCTCTGATTCAATACACGCTCCATAGTCTTGCAGAGTATGGAAGTGATCGCAATCGGTCGATAGTATGAAGGATTGTCACGGCTGCCCTTCTTAGGCCCAGGTTGCTCGTTAGCAAGCTTCCAGACTTTCGGAACTTGAAGTTAGAGGCGAAACAGGAGTTTCAAGACTGGAATTAATTCGGGCGCACAATTGCGCAGGACAATGGCTGGAATGCCGTCGGGACCACCTTTACAACCTCCTTTTGCCGGATATTGATGTCCGGCATTTGGCAGTTGCAAGTGGGTAGTGTTTGTAAACCAGCGTCTTGATATGAGTTCTCTGCAAATAGACAGGCAAACCAATTGGCCTTCTTCAGCAATGGCGGCAGCGACGGGTGGCAGAAATTAGTCTCGACCAATTTGGCAACGGACCAGAAAGCTTTACTCCCAGAGGGCTAAGATGATAGATTTTTCCCGATCCGGTCAACATGTTCGAAACGCACCTTCTTTAGGGCCTTTTGGCACTATTTGGCAGCGATATTAACGCCTTTCTTCTTCAAGCCCGTGTCAGGAGCTTTGCGAGTGCGAGAATCCACCCAGATCCGGTAAGCTGACCAGTGGCGTAACTATACCATCTGGGGCCCGTGGAAAATTCTTTTGATGGGGCCACTACACAACACTACACTACTACACTACAAAATCGTCACGTTGTACTCAGTGTAATTTTAATAAACTTCCGAGATTTTCAGCGTACTCAATTACACGTTGTATATGTCCCACTAATGGCCATAGGCCTCCTCCAAAGAGTATAGTAACTATACCAAATGGTCTCCACTCTTGGGCGAGAGGGAATGGTCTGTAGTCCCCACGCTAGCCCAATGCGTATTGGAGACTTTACATCCATATCCATAGAACATAATATCTCAATGCATTCATCATCTATTTGCTAGCTTTTCGGTGGAGGAACAACATCGTGAGGTCTGTAACTCAGGTACAATGTAAAAAAATATTTTTGAGCTCGCGGCCTCTTGGACCGGGGCCCTCTTGGGTCGGGGGCCCGTGGCATTTTGCCAGCCCTGCCACCCTATTGTTACGCCACTGAAGCTGACTGTTTACGTGCCTCAGCAGAGGCACAATCAGCATTGTACCACTTGGGAGACCGCATTGAGTGATATGTCGGAGAATGGGATATAATACTCCATAGCTCAACATATCACATCTAATATGGCACTCACACAGCTGGACGGGTAAAACATCGGAAGTAAAGCAAGTTCGCCGCCAAGAATCATCTCATCCCAATCTGCTGAATTTAATCTGCCAAACTCGCCTGGAGCTATTTAGGCCAGGGTCAGGCGGATAGTAGGACATCACAGCTTTCACCAGACATTGGTCGGAGGTTCCCAATGGGGCATTCTGATGGGCGACACTGAGCACCTTTCAGGATCTGTTGTCAGCAGAAGGTCCAAGCAGTTGGCTGTGTGATCAGCAACAACCAGAACGCGCGTGGGCTTCGCAAACGAGCTGAGAGAGATTTAGCGTAATTGCTAGTTTCAACGCCTCTCTCCCAGCAAGGTCGTTTTCCTGGTATAGGTACAACCACTCACGATGATGAGCGTTAAAGTCCCCCAAGAGGCCCAGCTGCGCGCTCGGATATTTTCGCTGGACCACGTCCGCCGTTTCGCCTAGGTATTGAAAAACCCCGATCATCTTCTGGTCACCGCTGTGCGATCGGTAGACAGAGGCATAGAGGATTTGAGATATCAACAGGACGGAAAAACCTGTTTTTTTAAGGCCACGGAGACGCCGACAGCAGATGTCATCGCGAGCATACACGCAGATCACAGCGCGTGGTTTGAAGTTGTGCTCGAGGGTATACCCTGGGCAATATAGGTATGCCGCGTCTGGAGGACATCTGATTTGCGTCTCCGTGAGAAAGAGTAGGTTAGGCTTGTCCGTCTCAAGGTGGGGATGGACGGCGTCGAGATTGGAGTGCTGACCTCGAATATTAGCGAGGTGCACTTTGAGTGAGAGGACGTGCTTCCGCTGTTTAACGCTACTCTTTTACTTTTGGTCATGTTGATGTGAGTGAATAGGTGAGTGGGTGAGTGACAGTTAAGCAATGCATTGCAATAGGAACCGTGCTTCGGATCCCGCTACCCTCCAAGACGAGACTACCCGTACACATTACCTACATCGTCGAGACCGGTTCACTAGTGCAACGCAACTGCTTACACCCAACCCCACAATTAGCTTCCCCGAACTTCATGCCGGACCACGGCAGACGCTTGGCGGTGTGGCTTAGTTCGGGGGGTGGTGACAAGCCGCGGCCGAAGCCTACCATTAGAATTTGTTGCTCGTTTAGCACCACCCAAGGATCATGAGGGTAAACTTACGGACGCGAGCAACTTCAATCCCCAAAAAGTAAAAAATATGTATCTTAATAAATATTCTTATACTTTTTAACCGACTTCAAAAAAAGGAGGAGGTTCTCAAATCGAATGGTTTTTTTTTTTTTTTTTTTTTTTATGTTTGTTACCTCATAACTCCGTCATTTATTAACCGATTTGGAAAATTCCTTTTTTATTTGAAAGGGTACGCTTCCCGATTGGTCCCATTGTCATCAGATCGGGATTTGATTACTTCTTAGTGTACTTTGAAGTCGGTTTAAGGTTTTTGTAAAACAGTCCAATTATATTGTAGCATTTGTCTTGTCCATCATTTACATCTCATATCCTACAAATTTCTCACGGATATACTGCAAATGAGCTCTGAAATGGTGAAAAAGTCTACTAGGTTTCACAAAAGTTCCTAAATTGCTTGAGAATATATCACTATTTGGTCACTATTTAGACGAAGAACTCACTATTATGTCACTATTTTTGTGAAAGAAAGTCACTATTCTACTATTTTTTACCCCCTGAAGCGCTGGCAACCCTGCAGAGGGTAGACCTGCAAATGACTACTCAAGAAGAGGTTTTTTTATTGATTGTTTTTTTTTTTAATAACTACAGGTATTCTGGGTTTGTTAAGGTTTCTGGTGTAGCAGTGCTACTTAGGATACAAAAAAACAGATATATTTGAAAATTGTGGTCATGTTGTGTGTCAATTTTCGAACTATCTCAATTTTTTTCTTTGTAATTTCAATAAAAATACATTGTCATGAGCAGGGCCACTCTATGGTGTCCGTTTATCGTTGAACTTTGGTACACTTTATATTCGGTTAAAACGGTACAGAAAATTTAAAAAAAAACTGTCTTTAAAATTAATGAACCGATTTTGACGGGACTTTCGGGACGGCAGATAGCTGATGTTATAAGGAGTAACTTAATATACTTATATTTAGAAAAATAATTAAGGTTCCCCGCAATAAAACCGCGGGGGTCATGTTGCTTGCTCATAATAAAAAATCATACTCATTAACAGCATAGTACAACCCACATTACACCGAAGGTATTTTGAGGTAGCCAACTCTCGAGTTGGAAAATACTACCAAAACTAAAATACCCAAAATATTACCAGTTTACCGACGTCACATTACCTTTTACAATTCAAATACCAATAACTTCTATGGAGGTGCAAGGTGGATGACACCTCCATTGAAAAGGGAAGATCTTCCGCCAGGCTGGGACATCGTGCCGCAGGGACCGCGGTCCAACTGTACATGTCGGACTGTTGTATATATGCAGATCGCCGAGAAATCTTTGCAAGCGCGATGCAGGATATAGTAGGCTTGTATGCGATATGTATGCACGATGCAGGATAATGTGGCGGCACGCCATCTATCTATCGGCGTGTGAACTTCGTTATGTAGTGGTTCGCTACACTTCTAATACTAAATGTTAATTTCTTGTTGAATTCACAGAGTTCAGCGCGTGTCATCGGTATAAAATTGGAAGCAAATTGGTATCCCGGAAACCGTCGCGAGCGGTTCCACACTGTATAAGATGTACCAGCACTTCGCAATATAACATTACTTCGATACATAACCGCATACATTTACTGGATAGCTCAAAGTTAGAGTAGATTTTATTACTTTTTTAACTATGGGTACAACCCACCACGGTACGTGATAATGTGGTTAAGTTGCATAAATAAACCTGTCTTGGTAGCCAGCCAGGTGGGTACTACAAAGTACCCTCCCATATTCGGCCACATTCTACAGTGATATTGTGATCACAAATCAAGGAATTTATGAATCTTGTACCCTTCCCTGTTCTTCAATTATGGTACAGTAGTACCCAACTGATATGGCGCGTCGTGAATCTTCGTTCGCACAGAAAAGAAAGTATGGCCCGAAGATTAACGAAAGAATGCTTAAAATTTACAATCAACCTCAGATCACTACTATAAGGTTCATAATACACTGCAGCTGTTAGTTCCGTCTCACTCGCAAGTCACGCCCCTCCGCACGGCGCGCGCTAACATGGCGGCAGCTGCCGACCAATAGCGTTTCCCGCGCTTTGAAAATGTATCTTCTGCGCAGGTACATCGGTAAGCCATATCAGTTGGGTACTACTGAATATCGTGCTACAAAGATCTATTTAACAGATTTACAAACATATTCACATTAGCATTTTATAAGAAACAACCGGCAAAGTGCGAGTTGACTCAACACGAAGGTTTCCATAAAGATGTCTCTTTATCGGCCCTCTAATTTTATTTTATTTATATTATTTGTTATGGCGGCATTAGAAATACACAATCTTGTGAAAATTTCAAGTAACTATTACGGTACATGAGACACAGACAACTGACAGACAGATAGCGGAGGCGTAGTGATAGGGTCCGATTGGCACCCTTTGCCTACAGAATCCTAAAATAGTTATACGATTAAATTTATTAATTAAAAAGCATATTAACATTTTAAGTGAAATACCAAAAAACAGGCACTGTATACTCTACAACTACATTCTAATATCTATTTTAGCTTTGAGTCTATCAAACTGTAATATATAGCCGTTTTGAGTCATTTAGCAAGTTGTCCAGCCAAAACTACAAAAAAAATATAAAATTTCATTATAACAACAAGATGTAAGCGACTTGCTAATTTGACGTAATAATATGTAAATTAAACAGAATAATACAACTGCTGTATCCCGAAATTATGATCTAGGTGTTAACCAGCTTGTAAACGTATGTATTTAGTAGATGTAATAGTGGAAACTCTATGGTCATGTTAAATTACTTTTTCGAGCACATCTATGTCCCACTGAACTTTCTTTTTTTAAATCATCTCATTTTGCAAAGGAGAGATGGCCATATTTTTTCTACTATTGTAGATAATAGTAATATTTATTCTTGTAATAATATATTGGCGGAAAATTGTTCTGCAACTTCTGTGATTGGTAAAATGATTGATAAATACGGAGGGATATTTGAATCTTCGATATCTAATGTCAAGTCTTGTTCGCGCACCAAAATCATAATTATTTTTAGAGATTATGTTTCCCTTGACTTGACCTTCGTTCAAAAAATATTTTATAATAAGTAACAACATCAAATCATCAATAACTTTATATGTGTAATTTATAATCAATTTAATTTTCACTTTTCTTACTTCCCACTTTGTAAATACATAAATACATTATTGATTATTTTTCTATGAAACCCATTTGTTCATATTGCTATTGTTATAGTACTGCTCCTATTTATGAAACTTCACTGTCGATCGACTTATATGTACTATCGACAACGCTCTAAAATGGCAAACAATGGAGCCGATTCTTGTAAATCGCACTAAACTAATTTTAGTCACATCACATCTCTTTCTTACAAATATTATTGAAAAAGAATAGAACATATTTAAAGCTGTCAAATTAGTCTTTGCCGTCTTAATTTGCGGGTATTTTACGTAAGCGCGATAGATGGCGACTAAATTTATATTGAAAACAATCATTGGACTAATTTGATAGGACAACATTTCTTACATCCTTTTCTAATGGTCTTTGTTAGAAAGAGACATAGTGAGACTAAATTAGTTAAGTTGTAAACAACAGAATCAGCACCAGTATGATCATCAGAAAGGGCAGTACACTTATTTATCCGTATAGAGCGAACACTTGAAAGAATGAACAATTCTTCTTCCGTCTCGTTCATGAAATGAGGCGCAAATATAATGCAATAGTCTGTGTATTTCAATCCCAATTATTATGTGCACAGAGTGCGTAATCAAATGCCACATGCGGGAAAGCTGTGTATACTGAGATGTGTTGTTCGGAAATGATTGTGCTCTTATACGACATCTCAATTCGACTGTGATGCTAGAGATGGAATACTCGATAGAGAATTGTATTTTTTAAACGGTATGATAAGAGTATAAGGTAAAAATATTGAAATTATGAGGCCCATGTTAAAATCTAATTTATTGGAATGTGTAAATTTTCTTAGATATAATAATGTAAGTGTACCGAACGTAGTTTTAGGAATGTTATTGTAAGAATACATTGATATTACGAACCGTCTATGGATTTACGAACAGCGACCCCATACTGTCGTAATATGTTGAACGGTAAACTTATATTAAAGCTAAAGTTTGTTATAAAACACCAGTTTATTTCGCACCCACATTCAAAAGACATTTTCGAACTAACTTAGAGTAGTTAAATTACAAAAACGTTGAAAATTAAACAAAAAAAACTAATCTTATGGCAAAAATAGGTACCTACTCCACGGTCACCTACTGGCATTATATACATCCACATATTTTGAAGCAAGTTGTTATGTAACCGTTGTTTGGTAGCACCATTTCGTACGAAAGACATTGTTGTCGTACTATATCTTGCCTAGAATACGTTAGACTGCAAATTGTATCAATACTTATATGCAACAGCTGTTTAGTCGCTACGAATTAGTTAAACACTATATTATGTACCTAATGTAATCAGAGCAATGAAAATTATATTTAGCAATAAATAATCATGGTTATTATTTTCTCCTTTTATTTTATGACCCAAAATTTTAAGTGTTGTTTCTGTACCTGCGGCAATTTTTTTTAGTTTAGGTCCAGACTTTATAAGAAAGACGCCACGCTACCGCTCACGCTCCACGTTAGCGTTAGCGTCTCTAACATTTTTAAATTTGTCTAAGAACTTAGCGTGACGTTACACTTCTTTTTTTTTTTTTTTTTTTACTGTTTATAGGCCTGTGTTTGACCGCAATCTCACCATGGTAAGTGATGATGCGGCCGAAGGTGGTAAGCACACAAAGCCTAGAAGGAACTGGCTCTCAAGTGCAGCTGTCGGAACACACCGAAAGGTGCTTGGCGACAGATTTTCAACTTGAGGGTGGTAGCCAGCCAGGCGGGTACTACAAAGTACCCTACCACCGTGCTATGGTTTCCTCACGATGTTTTCCTTCACCGAAAGCTCAAGCTCATTGTAGGATTCGAACCCGGGACCTTCATCTCGGTATCCGACGTCACTACCACTGAGCTATCATCGCCTTTAAATGCAAAGTTAAATTATGGCCGAAGACTTCTTTTCCACAGATGATGTCATTGCCATACAATTTGGAATTAGCGTTTGGCGTTAGCGTTACCAGAAATGATTTTTGTCTAGGCCTACGGCACTTATGATGGCAACAAGGCACAATGCAAATTGTTGTGATGATGTAAATCAGCTTGATATTTTAGCTGTTTTCATAGCGTGTTTCTTATGGCATATGTTTTGAAGCAATGCTCCTAATATAAACCCATTTTATTACATAACTATGTTCGGGTGGAATCTTGCAAGTCGAATTTCACCCACTTCCAGAGGTCGGATTGACTTGATATTTAGCATTTAGTATACATTATAATAGTGTATTGGATGACAATGCCAGTACAGTCAACAAAAACTACAGTCACCAAAAAAAGCTTATATTAACAACAAAAAATTAATTCATTTAAAAATAATGGTGCGAGCTATTTGACTTACGTGAGTTCTCGAGTTTCCCCATAGTTAACAGTTTCGCTCTGAGATAAGTTTAAACAAAGTAGTAGACATCTCAGTATATTTTTATGTATGACCCGTACTTCCTTGGCTCCACGTATTAGAAATTTCGGAGTGAACAAAACGAATACGCAAATATTTGTGACAAATACAAGATTTTGTTGGTTCAAACGTTAGTTAAGTGGCCCCAAGAATCTTATATATTATAATAAGAATCTTGGGTGGCCGTCTAGGTGTGCTTAATTTAGCAGGAGTTTTGCAAAATCAAGATTGCAGTGTACAGTGCAAAAGCACCAACTTATTAGTCTGTCGATTGCTTCACAATATCGAGCGTGTAGTGTAGCATTTAGAGTATGTTCCTTGAGCATTCGCCATCAGACGTGCCTATGAAGTGAAGGCCTGTTTGAATAACAATTTTTCATTTCAATAAACTCGCGCAGCGCCTCTAGCCGACAGTTATAGAACTGTTTCTATAACTGTCGGCTAGAGGCGCCATTTAAAAAAAAAAATATACGGTACCTATTCAAAATCATTTATTCAAATAGACCTTCGCAGGCACTTATGAAAAGTCCGGTACCCGGGCACTGAAAATGAAATATACCCGGATCCGGGTACCCGGGTAGAAAACCTTAGTCAGTGTGCACGAGTAGCAGGGATCTGGCTCTCAAATGCATTGCAAACACCGGTAGGCAAACAAAACAGATTTTCAACTTGAAGGTGATAGCCATGCGGGTACAATACGTGCCACTTGCTTTGACTAGCGCAGTAGACGATTTATATAAAGACAGACCTAGAAATCGTCTTCTGCGCAAGTCAAGCACGGATTGTAGTATAAGTAAACTATAACCTACCACCGTGCTGTAGTTACCTCATGTGATCCACAACCCAAAGCAAGTAAATTCGTACCCACGGTCTTCAAGGCATTGACGTCACCACTTGATCTATCATCGCTTGCCCGGTATTCACAAAACCAGAGATATTCTCTTGATGACATCCAAGCACACTGGAGCGGACATCTTTTGCATGAAAACTAATTTCCGCCCGTCTCCACATCGATGGTTACAAGGCCTTAGTATAAGCCTGTTTATAGATTATGTTATGATAGTAAGGGTGCGAGCCCTTATCTCTCAATTATGAAATAATTGGTGTCGGTTCCATAACTACCTAAATTTACCTATTTTTTTACGAAACAGCATGCCAATTCACATCTTTTTCATTCAGGGCTTTGTGATATCTAAAGTTTAAAAATACTATAATATCTTATTTGCTTTATGATATCATACTACTTATTGTGTAAATGACCTTAAACCTGTTGATAAAAATGTGTTCAGGGTATCAGTGTTAAAAGAAAACAAATGCATTGGACGCACACAACTTTTATTATGTACTGATTTCACATTTTATAAATGTACACTTATAAACAACACAGCTCCCAACAGCAGGTCACTGAAACAAAAAAGATTCATTAGATTTGCACTCATTAATAATAATCACTAATAATTTGGACAAATATCAGTCAATTTGTAACGTCACGGCATTCAGTAGTAGCAAATTTGTTTCACATCATTTAAAAATTAATAAAAAGATTTATTGACACAGGTTTTCCTCATTTCGAGGTTATCCTTTCCCCACTTAATTTTCATGATCTACAGCTAGTTACCATGCCATATAAGGATAGTGGTGCGAACTGTGTTAGCAGTCTTATAGGTTTGAAGTGATGATTGAAAATAGGTACACCTAAATTTCAGGATACTTCCATCTAAGAAATCAAGTTGGAACATAATCCTATAAACTAAAAGTTAATAATTACCTTATCACAGTGTTTTTCTCCTATGATCTTGGCCTTTCCTTCTTTTCTTTATATAAGGCTAGGAGTGAAACGTTGGCTACCTTGACAACCTGTGGGCAAGAAGTAATCACACAGTTAATAGATGGACAATAGTCAGCATGGCATACAGAGAAGCAAATACTCCAGATTTCTAAACAAATCATCATTTGGGCTAACTCTGCTTTTGTTTTGTGATGCCGATAATGCTCGAATTTTTGAAAATGCTATTAAAATCAAGTAAATTTTTAATGTTAAGGCTTCACCTTCCAACCTCATGCCTTAACCCGCTTCATTGAATTGAAGATCATTGGAAAACAGATATATAATAAAAAATAATTTTGAGGTTACCTTAAATCTGACTCCGGGAATGTCACCAACAGCGTGACCCTTACGACCGAAACCCGCCACTAGGACCTCGTCGTTCTCCTCAATGTGATTGAGACAACCGTCACGAGGTACGAATGCAGTGACTTTCTTGCCGTTCTTGATCAGCTGTACACGAACGCACTTGCGGATAGCGGAGTTAGGCTGCTTGGCTTCAACACCACTGTAGAATAAAAATATAACCTTAAATTTTCTGTCAGTAAAGTGCATGTGAGTCTTAGACATAAACTGCATAATGTAATAACTCACAAAGTATTTACGATATAAGAATACAGGAAATGATCATGTATTCGGGCTAATAACCAAAATTAATAAAGTAACCATGTGGCCTTTTAAAAGTTGAGTAGCTGTTTCCTTCCATTATAATTATGGAAATATATTCAAAACAATACTCAATTGCTGAGGTAACTAACTGCCAACTTGTCTAGCATGTGTACAACGAAACATTGTTTAATATTTCTAAAGCTGTCAGCCTAATAAATAGACATTAGGGACACATTTGTGTGCTCTACATGCCTACGCTGAACATGTGGATTTCAATTTCTAGTACATACATCAGACTAGAATATTTTCGCAAGATAATGAAAATTAAGTACAGACAGTCAAACTTATTGGTGGCTGTGATATTAGGCGCAGAATGCTGCGCAGTAGTGAAAACATTCAATATACATATGCGGTACATTCGAGATGACTGTACCTGTGTAAAGCCTGATCGCAGTGCACTTCACAGCTGCCATTAAGTTTGGTTCCGATTCTAGTGGTTGACAAAGTTGCCATTGTAGTAACGTCATGATGTGCATAAAATGACAATTTGGTTGCACTTACATGTAAGCATAGCAGTAATGAGCTAATCTGTATGCTGGTGTGTCTCTGACGCAGAGGTCACAATTTGTTAAGCTGTACAACAGTTCATTTGTTAAGTTATTACATACTCATCCTCTATGGTAATAACTTAACATACTAGAATCCGAACCAAACTGAATGGCGGCTGTGAAGTGCGCTGTGAGCCGGCTTTGCACAGGTACAGTAATCTCGAATGTACCACATATCTTCGTTTTCGCTACTGCACAGTGTTCCGCACCTAATATCACAGCCACCAATAAGTTTGACTCAGTCCTACTAAGACAAGAGGCAAACTCATGACACTTCCTCAATACAGCCTTGAGATAATGTAGGAAGATATTATCAACTACACTGTAGTGTTCTTTTATGATTGATAATTCAATAACTAAAATTTATGAAATGAAAACCTGACTGCAGGAACTAAATGAAAGTTCATTAAAAAACTTAAAATATGCCATACATTCTCCAAGACACACATGCATCGACATTAGCATACAAATCACGCCATGCTTGCTGTTTATACAACGGTAAAAGTGTAAACATCATAAATAACCTCTAACAAAAGTTCATTGACCCATGTGTTATTTTATTAGAAACTGCAATAAACCATTATCTTGATGGTAGTAATAAGTGGATAGTCTCTTCAGATGCTTCAGATTATCTACTCTTCTCCGGGGCGTAGTGACGCCGCCACTCGCAGTATTATCCTGTGATTGTAATAGAAAACAAACTCACAGGAATAATACTACGCGCGGAAGCGACCCATTCTTCACTTCGATACTTCAGTCTTCAGTAAATAATCAGTATACATAAATGACTAAAGTTACTAAACACATTCCACTATCATTCCAAAGCTCGGCAAAAGACGAACTTAGAAATAGAGCAACATACTTACACTTTTTCCAGGACGATGCCCTTAGCGTGAGATGCACCACCGAAGGGGTTAGCCTTCCATCTCGTCCCCATGTGGGCTTTTTTGTAGTCCTTGTCTGCCCATCGCTGCTCACGGCGATGGTTCACGTGCTTACGCGCCGTGCGTATACCACGGGGTTTACCTGAAATATTGATGCCGCCGGTTATCACTATGTTTACGATACACAAAAATCGACGCACTATATGTTTCACGGGATATTATGAATGGGGAAACTTCTGTTGCACTACGGAATAAACGCACCAGCAACGAGATGGAAATAGATTCATTTTACACCACGAGAAAAACATGTCTGCGCCATGGCCGACACCTATGCATGCACATAAAAGTAGTGATTTTACGGGATATTGTGGTTGTAAAAAGTCACTCCTACATTGCATGCGAGTTAAATACACTTATTCACCCTTAATTACAACAAAATTTTATAAATAAAACTATAATTTCGGCACAAAACTAATCCTTACCCATTCGGATAGCACGACACCAATCGGCTACGGACGGGAAAAGAAATTATCAATTCCACAGCCAACCACTGTCGTCAATTAGTCATTGCTGCCAACTGCAAAATACAAATTATTATTGCCATAAATTAAAACGTAGACTGAATAAGTGCGGCCACACACCTACCGTTTCTGTTCTATTCTACTGGAATAGAAGAGAAAATAATAAAATTGGGAGGCAAGAATGCAATATACAAAATGTACCACTCCTCATACACCTACCCGAACCAGCAAGAATGCCCGGTCGCCAAGCAACCGGCCGGCATCGCAGATCAGAACCATCTCGCAGGTCAGAAAGAGGCGCGGCATACGTACTAGCTCCGTATATCGTCACACACAGCCCGATTACTACCCGGTGCCGACAAGTTTGCCTCAGTACGCATGAACCAAATGAACACATCTTGGGAGGCTTTGTTGCGGAGTGCAAAAAATGGCGGAATTGACAGAAGCCCTAATTTCGCTTAAGCAGTAAAGCAGTGCAGATAAGTTCGTCTTCAAGGCGATGATAGCTCAGTGAAACCGAGACAAAGGTCCCGGGTTCGAAACTTACAATGAGCTTGAGCTTTCGGTCAAGAAAAACATCGTGAGGAAACCATAGCACGGTGGAGTCGGTGGAAGGATACTTTGTAGAACCCATCTGGCTGGCTACCACCCTCAAGTTGACAATCTGTCACCAAGCACCTATCGGTGTGTGTCCTTCTTTTTTTTTTTGTAAATTTGTTCTTGACCATGGATACTAAGTCCTTCAGTCGCATACATTTTATTTATAATATCACTATAATATAGTCCGCACATTCACTTTCACATAGTCTGCATGTTCAGTCACTGTCCAGTCATGTTTTAGTAAAATAGTGGTCATTGTACTAAAACTTATCACGGACTTTTTGAGACAACTTGTAAAGTCACGATATACATATTCATTTCATTTCACTTCACTGGTGCACATATATTGATCTTTATTGAATAAAATACCACCGATAATATGCAATAAAACTCAAAATACACGAATTTATGAAAATAAAAATGAAAATGCTACGTCACTCTGCAAGTTCCCGCCAAAAAGTCTGTGTCCTTCTAGGCTTTAAGTGTTTACAACCTTAGTCATGTAAAAAAATTACACGATGGCCCTGATTCTGTTGTTCACAACTAAACTAATTTTAATATCACTATGTCTCTTTCTAACAAAGAACATAAGAAAAGGATGTAAGAAATTTAGTCCTGTCATATTAGTCCAATGCTTGTTTTCAATATAAATTTAGTCGCCATCTATTGCGGTCACGCCTAAATACACGCAAAATAAGACGGCAAAGATTAATTTGACAACTTAAAATATGTTCTATCCTTTTCAATTATGTTCGTAAGAAAGAGATGAGATGTGACTAAAATTAGTTATCACGACTTAGCGCGAATCAAGAAAGCCCGGCGCCGAGCGTGTGTGCGGCGATGTACTCCATTTCGTAATTTTTTTGTTCTATTCTAGGTAGAGCACAAAAGCAACGGTAGGTGTGTGGCCGCACTTATTCGGGAAACCGGTAAAACGATATAATTTTATTTTTATATTTTAACTGAAAAATCATCTAGAAACTAATCAATACAAATCTTGACATTTCTAATACCATACGTGTATATATAATATTGAATATATAATATTTACAGGAGCTAGTGAATCGAGACTGATAATTCTAGTCAGAGGATATGTGTGTGTCCGTGGTGTCTCCGTTGTTGTTCCCCTCTCACTCCTGGATGACGTGAGCGGCTGGCCACTTCTTCTGTTATCATGAATATCCTGTACATAAGAGGTATGATGACGGTATGATGTATGATAAGTGGTACATGTCTCGCGAACTATAGTGTGGGGCTCCTCCCATAGTTCGTTAATTCTTGCGGGTGAAATCTAGCAAATTCCAAGTTAAACTCTTACCCAAGCCAAGTTGTCTGCAGCAATATATATATATATAGTTTTTTGTTTATATATTTACGATAAGTATGTATATTAATCGTCTTCACCTCGTTTAAAATATCTTCTTCTTAGTTTTGAGTTTGGCAACCAAATCCAAATTAGGATTTGTTTCTGCCAGTGTCAAGTTATATAATAATTTCCTAGACAATAACACTTTCACAGTCCTCAGCAGAGTAATAGTATTCTATGGTCCTCAGTCAGTCACCGTTCATAAAAGTCATGTTTTACTATAATACAATGGTGGTCATTGTACGAAAACTAATAGTAACTAGTCGGTCGGCAACGCGCCAGTGATACCTATTGGTGTTGCAAGCGTCCATAAGCTACGGTAACCGATTACCATCAGGCGAGCCGGGCGAGCCGTATGCATGTTTGGCACCATAGTGGTAAAAAAAAACTTAATTTCATTTAAAATACGGTTTCAAATCACTGAAATATTTTAGCCATATTGTTCTACGAAGGTAAAAATAAATAAAAACTTGAAAAAAATCTAATTTCCCACCTCATGCTGAACATCCACCTTAATATGGGGACGCTATGGGCTCCTTACTCAAAACTTTTTTTGCTCATGTCAATATAACGAAAACATCCTATATTTATATGTTAATGACCATGGAAACAAGTCCTTTAGTCGCATACAATTTATTTATAAATTATAGTCCGCACATTAACTTTCACATTGTCCGCATGATCAGTTACCGTCCAGTCATGTTTTAGTAAAATGGTGGTCATTGTACTAAAGCTTATCACGGACTCTTTGAGACAACTTGTAAAATCACGATACACATAATTCATTTCATTTCACTTCACTGGTGCACATGGATTGATCTTTATTGGATAAAATACCACCGATAATATGCAATAAAACCAAAATACACGAATTTATGAAAATAAAAATGTAAACGCAATGTCACTCTGCAAGTTCCCGCCAAAAAGTCAAAAAACATCCTATGGCAGCGTTGCCAGACGTCCCGATATGGCGGGACGTCCTAATTTTTAGATTTATGATATAATTATACCATGAGATTTATATGCCTTTTTTTTTAACTGTCAACACTGTTTTTAGTCATTATGACAGTCCTCTATTCTTGCTCTATTCTATAGTGGTTTGTGCACAGTGCTGCGAACTCTCCTTCTTTTCCAGGAGATTCCATGATTTTTGGACGTCTCCATATCTCCTTATTTATTTTTCAATTCAATGAAAATCTCCTGGATTATCACGATGTGAGCCAAGTATAGGACATTTTATATTTTTCAAAGAATAACACTCGTTATTGACAATAAATTCTCTCAATTAAATCGATATAAAGTGATTTGATTTCCAAATTAAAGTGTGAAACTTGCAAAGTGACGATGTGTTTTCATTTTATATTCATAAATTCGTGTATTTTGAATGTAAATTGGTGGTTTATCTAATAACGATCAATCTATGTGAAGTTGAAGAGAAATAAAATAAATTATGTGATTTTTGTCTCAAAAAATCCGTGGAAAGTTTTAGTACAATGACCACCATTTTACTAAAACATATCTTTTATGGACACTGACAGAGCGGACAATGTGAAAGTGATTTATTGTGACTACACTAGAACTTATAACACGACACTAGCAAAAATAAGTCCTAATAAAAAGGATTTGTTTGCCAACCTTTAAACTAAGGGTAAGAATATAAAAAATCCTACTACCCTAAAGCAAGCAAAAAGGTAGTTTATTAAATTCTCCTTCTTTTTTTCACTGTCTCCTGGATTTTTGGCATAAATATACTTCTTTTTTGCATGCTGGGGTTTGCAGCACTGTTTGTGCACTTGACAGCACTTGACAGGCAGGACAGAATTATTTACACTCTTATTGTTTCTTTTCGACAGAAAAATAGCGTCTTATATGTTTTTGTTGAGATTTATACGTTTGTAACTAAAGACAGTCTAGTAGGATAGTCCAGTAACTAAACATATTTACAAGATGACTGTAAATCTTGCTAGGAAAGACGGCGGACCAGGATATGTCGGTATACAGTTCTGTCAGGAGTGCAATAACATGCTTTACCCTCGTGAAGATAAAAACAATAAAGTATTGCTGTACGCTTGTCGAAATTGCGACTACAAGCAATTGGCAGACTCGAACTGCGTATATGTGAACAAAATTATGCACGAAGTGGATGAACTGACTCATATAAACCCAGATGTAGTGAGTGACCCAACTTTGCCCAGAACTAAGGATCATATGTGCCCCAAATGTAACCATAGAGAGGCTGTATTCTTCCAAGGGCAGACCAGACGTGCTGAAGAAGAGATGAGGCTTTATTATGTGTGCACCAGTTGTAAACATAGATGGACTGAGTGATATGTAAAATTTTCTGATATAATATGTTTCTGGATATTAAATCATGTGAAACACAACCTGAACTTTAATTTATACCACACTTTAACTAAATCACTCCCAAAGCTACTCTCTGACCTAAATTAATAACTATGATTGTTGAAAATGGAATGTTAATACATGAGAATAGTGAGAGCAAACACTAGTTTTCATAGAGATTGAAATCACATAAATTCAGATGAGGTAGTCGGCAATTTATCGAAATTGTTTTGTAATACACTTTGTAATCTAATTTGTTGAGACACTATCTTGACTACTGCCAGTTTATAAATTATTTAAACATTGAAATTGAATGTGCAGGTAATTACTCTAAAATGATACTTATAGAAATGATTGTGACCCAGCGATGATGATTATCCTTTAGGTATATTTTACTTACTCGCTGTCCCCCATGGTTTCACCTGCATTCCCGGGATACAAAGTGGTTAATAACACTGGGGGATAATGTAGGTTTATAGAAATTAATATGTTCATACAGACAAATAAAGTCTTCATTTTATTATACATATAGATAGAGGAGTGGGGTCTGTATCATAAGTGCCTTATCAGGGCCTAAATTGAATTAAATACTCTTTGATTTATCCAATGATAGTATTTGAGTGACATCTCCCAATAAGGGTTTCAACCATACTTTATTTATAGAATGTTCTTGGTAAAAAAATAGGGCTTATAATAAAATCTGCATATGCAGGTTTTTAGAATAAAAATAAAACAAATGTTAAATTTATTTTAATTTAATAACAAAAAATATTGCCAAGCCATATCTGATCTATTATAATTTATAACAGTTAACAATTCACAGCCATGATTAATTAATATGTTATATGTATAACTTTTTTACCTAAAAATCAAACCCTCTGTAGGGTTACCTGTTATTTTGTAATAAACATAACACATAACAGTTATTTATAACCTGATAACATATCAGCATTATGTATAACATATAGAACTTTATAATAGTTTAAATTTTTTCTGACACTTATCAGGCGTTAATAGCAGTTTAGAGTTGTATGAACATTGTATGTAACATAATTTGATATATTTGCTCTAATTTGGCACATTGTGACATTTTGATTTTAACTTCTGAAATCAACTTCATTTGATATACATGTTACAGCTCTAAGCTTTATAAAAAACATATTTTGATGACTTAGTCACATTGTGCTATATCAGTTACTTTATAGAACATAACTAAATCATGATATAGTTTGGCTATCAGCATATCTAAACAACCATGCAGCCACAGCTTACAACATAGAACGAGTATCTAGACCTAATACAAAGAGTGCATTAATCAGTACTACATTAGTGAAAGAGATCTAATAACAAGTACAAATATAAAATTCAGTAGGTATTTTCAAATAATAACGATGACATAATGTATACAAGTTTTCATTTTTCAGATAGAATATAGTATAAGGGATAATTGAGGCCTACTGTTTAAAATTCTAATATGTACTATAAAAGCTTGTGAACATTTCAAATAGTTTAAAAAGACACCTATACTTAACTAAGGTTATGTTAATCGCACAACACACGCGCGTTTAGTCTTATATTAAAACATACACGTAACATATAACTACTAAAACTCTGTTATTTTTAAGCTTTTTTTATAACTGTTTATTGATGACGAGTTTTCTTATGATACCTCTATGCTCAAAATACCTGTCAAACTGTTGATAATTCGAACAAATTTGAACCTTAAATTCACGATTTGACAGGTGTTGAACGCCTGTCAAGCACCAGCGCATTTGAAATATTGTAAATGTAGATGAAGTCCAAGATTAAAGTACTACGTCAAATAACATACGGAGGATTCATACACTCGGCGGCATTGAATTTAGCTGCAGCACGAATTTATACAAAAGAGGTATTTTCAGCAAAAAAATCCTTATTATTAACTTATTGAACTGTATGTGTAATAGTTTCTTTCTAAAAATTCAGCTTGCACGGTGTTATACAAAAATGAACGACTTTTGTATTGTCCATTCTAATCACCATTTATAGCGTATACGAGACATTTTATTTCATGTTCCAAATGCTGGCTTTTTATCTATTAAATGATAGCAATTACAGCGCAAAAAACTATGTTTAAAGATAAGAAAATCTTTTTTGAAAACACCTCGTTTGTATGCCATGTTTGGGCTAATTTCAATGCCGGTGAGTTTACAACTTTACATACAAAGCAGCGAATTATGAACTTCGATATGCCTTCCTTAGTCAAAAAAAAAACAATGTATTGGTATTAAAAATTCACGACAAGGATAAATAAAGGTCTTATTTAAATTTCACTTACCTACAGTTCTACACAATATAGTATAATTTTTGACTTAATTTTAATCTAAATACAAAATTTTCTCTCGTGAATACCCATGTTATAATAATTAGTAAACATAGCTCGCATATAACTTCCAATCCATCCAAATAATCTTTAAATTATATATTTTGAAATAAATTACTTCAAAACGTTTATAAAATAAAGTTTACTGTAGGAATTTATAAAATTCTTTTTAATATAATTAGTCTGGCAAACGAAAGTGGACTAAAGAAGTATTAGAAGAAAAGCGCGGTAAATTTACGCGGGACATACCTGGATAAAAAAGTCATTTTCGCTCTTCTTACATGGCCATATAAAAGTTTACAAATAATTCGAGTCACTACTTTCGTTTGCCAAACTTTAGTGATCACTTAAGTGTTAGGATAGAATGTTGTATCCTCAACGGTTCATGGTATTATGTTAATTATACATGAATGATTCAATATAATGTACGAATACTTGCAGTCTTCTATTAAATAAATGAACTAGAATTATCATTAGAGTAAAAAACTAAAACTGAAATAAATGAACTGACAATAATATAACAAGAAAATAAAACCTAAGGCTGGAACTCTTAACTAAAAGTCCTAAAATTATATATATTTAGGTATGAGTTAAAGTATTTAAATAAGAAACGCACCGAACATTTACATTATGAACATTCATCATCAAACAGGTAAAACTTAACAACTGTAAATTTTAATATCATCAACCTTCAAGGAAGACGGGTTTATAGAAAGTAACGGGAAGAGCCAAATTCTTAACTACATTTAATTGTACTATGTCATTGCAATTATAGTATCCGGGCAGTACGGTATACATTTTTTTTTTACTGACATGGTGGTGGTACTTTGATTTCTGTGAACTTTGTCACCCTTACGCAGACAATTCACCCTTACGAGGACAATGCACAATCAATTTTATCTAATAATCATCGTACCCCGTTCCCAATCATCTGGGTTCACGCAATATGTATGCATCATTAAACTAAACTCTTTAATATTCTAAAAGCCAGCCTTTATGGTAATGTACCAAAAATACATAAATATTTGTAGCATCTCTCGGTAGCATCGAGGAAATATCCCTATAGAGTAGTAATACTGAACAATATAATTCCACAACTAGTCAGTGATTTGTCACTGAATTTGAACAGTAAGGACCACTCGCTGCGTCGTGTGTTTTTGACTCGGCCAATCAGAGTGCATGCGTCCTTGTCTTAACCAATCAGCGCGCATTGTCGGTGGTGGGAAATTGGCGGAATATATTTCAACCAAAATGAACGTCATTGCGCTTCTATAGGTTAATTGTTCCATGCTCGGTAGATAGTCTTTGAGACAAACATAGTGGAGACAAAGAGAGATATCCCCCCTCTTGTCAGCTGTGGCTTTTCTAATATCATTCCGTGGATTTTAGTATATAATATATTTTCAAAATTTAACTAAACATTTCCTATGCATATCATAAGCGTATGCGTATTGTAATATTCAAATAATAGGGTTAAGTTTATTACGTATGACGAATACACGAAAAAATTATATATGTTTTACAGCTACTGCTGCACCGTAATACGATAAGTCATTGCCTGATGCTATTGAATAAGTCTTCTTGATAACAAAATTACTATAAACGCAACTACAATTTAACTTACCAACGACTATATTGACTTTTCAAGCACCAACAAAAGCTATTTATCATAACAGACATTTATGAACTAATGGCAGATATAAATCTAGTTTTTTTAAATACACTCTAAAATGTCATGTGCGTATGACTATATTATTGCTTTTGTCTAAAAATTACTATCAAATTCAAGCTCTGGCAAAACAACCGATTAATTACATTTAATTATTACTAAGCACAATGTTGTCATTAATTTTGACAAAACTCTATTTCTGAGGGTGTTAATTGATTGTAATCAATAATATTTATTAATAATCCTAGGCTTCATTTGATCAACCGAGAATTTTAGTACTCACAAACCGCCCTTTATAACCAGATAGTAATATATTATCTTATAACTAGATGTGGTGTACTGAAACAGTTATATATGTTTCGTTAATAACACAATCGTTATTATTTAATAACATGCTATATCGTTATATTTCACATTGCCGGGTTTATGAGAAGGAGCGGGAACTTGCAAAGAGATGCTGCGTTTCCATATTGTTTAAAAAAACGTTTCAATAATACTATTTAGTATGAATTTAGTAGTTCGATGCTATTTGAGATGGGGGACTGAGGGTTTAACCCTAAATTGATAGATAGGCCTACATACACCCTACTTCTAAGCATCAAATAAAACCTAATCTAAAATTCCAAATGCAAGCTCAAATCCAGAACCGAGCTTAACTCCGATTCTCCAAATACAAACTCTCAATCCATCTCACTTTTTGAACGTGGCATCGATCCTCAGTCTCCTGCCACGTATTGAGAACCGTCAGTGCTCCGGCTGCGGCGGTAAATCTGGGAAGTTCTCAGGAAGTGGCGGGAGCACGTTGGTCTCAAATTGCCCGGACAAATTGCCCGGGGGAGAATAATTGGCGACGACTATTACTTTGCCAGCTCTAGAACGGGCTTTCCCAACGCCGAAGAATCTTGTTGCTACCCAAACCATCTGGGTAAAGTGACCTGGGAAGGTGGAAATGTGACGATGATGATATCTAGTGGTATTGACCACCTCTCAGTCAAGAGCGGATCCAGGGGAGGGGGGGGGGGGGTCATGGGGGTCATGACCCCCCTTGGGCCTCGGCCGTCTAGGTCAACCTGAATTAAAAATCATTTAGATTTTTAATTCAGGTTGACCTATCGCTCGCACGCATTCCCCCCTTGATTGTGTTGTCAATAGGTTCTGTGGTCACATGAGTAATGAAAATGTGATTGACATGGTTTTAAGTATGAATTTTTCTTACTCTTTTTTGTAGGACGTAATCACTAGAACTATGGACCGATTTTGAAAATTCTTACAAATGTACCTACTCTATTTTCGTGTGAATCTTCGGGTAACAGCTAAAGTATTGTGTATTTTGAAACCCATCCAAGCTGGATATAAGTGTGTGACCCTCCCCCCCCCTGACCTGAAGGCTGGATCCGCCCTTACTCTCAGTTCATCTAAGATTGATCTAACCTGCATTAACATTGGCGTGTAGCACATCAGATTCCTTAAAGAAATTGTACTGTCGCACGGCTGCGTACCAGTAGGAAGACACTTCTTGCCCCGTTACATCAGGCTGGATCGCGCTCACAGGACGCTGGTACAAGTTCTGACCAACGTCTCTGTCGTTCCTATAGAGGAACTTGTTAGTATGAGCGAGATGGTTGGCCCAGGCTTGCGCGTAGTCACATAGCTGGAAAATTATTAATCGTTTATATATCTACGCGCGTCGCTCTACATTTCAGTCGCTTTATGAAATTCCAATTTTAATGACAGAAGCAATCAAATAGGCGCCGGGTGCTTGTCATAAAAACCTTAAAATATGGATTATCACCTGATCAGTAGAAGCTAAATGAACTTCGTACAGACAGCAAAATGCATAAAAGTAGGAATACAAAAGACATTTTAACTAGTAGCTATATGTCTATCAGCAGATATGTTGGTTACCTCAGGTGCCATATAAAGCTGAGCAGCACCATGCCTCTGCCTGTACACGTTATGCCAGCAAAGACACTCTGTAATGAAGTCACTGTCTTGCCAAGCTGTCCGCACCTCGCTCCACTGTACCACCATGCTTACTGGCCGCGTTTTTAGCACCTGGAATATATGCTTCATATCAGACATTTGACAGGCCAGTTGGCGCAGTTGGTTAAGGTTCACCTTACGCGCCGTAGGTCGTGGGTTCGATTCCCACACAGGACATGAATTTGTGTGCATGAACATGTCTGTATGTCCTGAGTCTGGGTGTAATTATGTATATTAAGTATGTATTTACAAACAAAAAAGTAGTATATGTATTATATCAGTTATCTGGTTTCCATAGTACACACGGCAACACATCAAGCTTTACATTTCCAGTATAAGCTGATCTCGCATTGTATAGGATTTCCGTACAATGAGAGGTCAGCTTATATTGGAAATGTATAGCTTGATCTGTAGCCGTGTGTACAAGCTCTGCTTTGTTTGGGAATGTGAGGAATGTCCCAGGATATTTATAAAAAAAAATAAAAAAAGTCAGATACGTGGTGTTGTGTTCTATAGAGCATGATGAAAGTTTTGCTGTTCTGATTTCCATTCAAAGAACCTGGAATGTGTCTGTAAGCCCTGTCTTATGTTTGCCCACAGTCTTACCATGGTATGTGATGATATGCCCGAAAGTCGTAAGCACACCAAGGGTATGGCTCTCAAGTGCAACTTCCAAAATACCAGTACCTAGGTGGATGCCTGGCGACAGAGTTTCAACATGAGAATGGTAGCCAGTCAGGTGGGTACTTCCACGTAGTCTACAACCGTGCTATGGTTTCCTTACGACGTTTTCCTTCACCGAAAGCCCAAGGTTTTTTTTTATACCACTAAGGTGGCAAACAAGCATACTGCCCACCTGATGGTAAGCGGTTACCGTAGCCTATGGACACTTGCAACATAAGGGGCAACTCGCGCGTTGCCGACCCTGCAGAAATCTCTTCACACCCTTTTTGAAGAACCCCATGCATTTCCGCATGAAGGCATGAACGCCGTGGTTTTCATTAGGAAAACCACGGCGGGGAGGTCATTCGAAGCATTCAAAGTCAATCCCACTTTCAATCGTACGTTTTAATAATTACTTATATCTTAAAATGCTTTCTAATTGTTTCCCTAATAAATATTAATAATAACGGAAGAAATAAGAATAAGTAATAAGAATAAATATTAATAAGAATGGAAGTAGGTACTACAGTTATTTCAAGATTAGCAATATTTAGGTAAGTATATTTATTAGAAAAAAAAGCATAGAAATTGCAAATTAGAACTGGAAGGGTCATTTTGTGCCCTTCGCATAATTAATCCGTCCCCACAAAAACGATTACTGAGACGGAAATAAATCCCTCATGCAAATATGCAGCTTAGGTCGTAAAATAGTCACGCAAGGTTCGTGATATGTCATGCCATAACACAAGTCATGCTACGGTAAGTAGGTAGTATTCCAATAAACAAAAGTAAAAAGACTGAAACTATACAGGGTGTATTTCGCATGGTAACGCAAACTTCGCGAAAAGGCTACACCTATTGCCACTAATCAAATTGTGAAAGTCATTCACCTCGCTACTGATCGGTTATAGAAATTGTCATTTTCGAGCGCGCAATGTATTGTGAACACCGCGATTTAAACGCGCGATAACGTTGTGCCTACAAGGCTTATTACACTATTCGATATCAAGACAGTCTTACTAAGATTCAGCAAAGTGTAATAAGAGTAAGCAAGGTAGTCTGTCTAATTAGACCGACCGAATGGGTTCGGCCGTGCTTGCTTGCTTGCTTGCTGAATAACGCGTAGTGTAATAAGACTTAGCACGCGAGACCGTTCAGTCGGCGCGCGGCGGCGGCAGAGTGAAGTCCTCGGGTAAAGTCCGTGTTTGTTTGTTGTGGCGTGCACAATGGCTTGTTCAAAAGAAAAGGAAGTGATTTTTAATGTTATTGATGTGTATACCGTGACATGCCATATTTATAGCATATAAAACTTTTTAACAAAAAAAATAAACCACCGAAAAAACTGAAAAGCAAAAAATAATGTTGAATATAACTTGAATTTTATAAGGTTTTGCAGTCGGGGATAAACCAATAACTTACGTAGGTATGTATTTGTTGTGATATTTGTTTATTTATCTCCGACTGCAAAACATTATAAAATTCAAGTTATATTCAACATTATTTTTTGCTTTTCAGTTTTTCGGTGGTTTAATTTTTTTGTTAAAAAGTTTTATTTTATCATTTTTTTGTGTATATAATCTACTAATTACTACATACTTAATTTTTGATATCTTTTGATGTAATACACAACTCAGCATTAAAATCTGTGAGTGAACAATAGATCACCCCTATTTTCCCACCCTTAGGGTAGGTTTTTTTGTATCCTTTATATGGGACCAACTTCGAGGTATACTCTATCCAATAAAAAAAGAATTATCAAAATCTGACTACTCTGTAAAAAGTTATGCGTGATCATACATAAAAAAAAATATACGCGTCGACAACCGTCACCGGCTGCGTCCGCCTTGCAAATGAGTTAGCATGCGATATTCAGCAAGGTGTAATAGCGAGCTTGTCTAATTAGATTTTAAGACAGTCTTACTGAGACTGGCTTGATATCGAATAGTGTAATAAGCCTTTACGTAGTATGTCGCTGACTGCAGGCGAATATCGCCATAAGACATCGTTTCTAGTTTTATTTACATTGCTACTTTTAGTGAAAGTAATGAATTAATAACTTATTTATTTTAAATCTCTTTGGGTTAGGTAAGAATAACGATTATGAACAGTCTAAAGTAAAAAAAACTCAAAGAAAAAATTAAAAAATTTGGGAACAACCGACGAAAAATTCTAACATGGGGGGGTCCAGAATCATGTTTGTGCGGCGATGTCCCTTACACGCTGTATGTATAAGTATCAAACAATAATGTCTATTTCAAATTCTAGTAATAAGAAAGTAAAGTAAAACTTTCCTACTTTCAATTTCAAGTCGAATAGGCCATTCAGAATGTGAAAACATCCCAGTGGACGAGTGGGGAAATAATTGGAAAAGTTAGAGTGAAATAAACTTGGGAATATCCAAGACGAAGTTGGGCGGTTGCGTCGGTTGAGCAAGTTCTCGACGAGAGTCGAGACGCCACAAGGGACCGAGAGGAACTTTTTAAAGCGAGTGGTTTGCAGTGCAAAGACTCTTCAAGATATTACAAACTGGCCAAGTGAGTGGGTGTAATGTAGCCATGAATGTTACCTACTTTTAGGATTTATTTACCGCAAACCGGCTGGCCTGGAGCCAAAGGTATTTCACTAAAACGGACTGTAATATATTGCTTTAGGTACGACCTGTTTACCTGAAATGGAACGGAAATAAATAAAATTTGAACAACCTAGTTTTTTCGAAGTATCAGAATAATAAAATAAATCATGGACTATTCGTACGTACTCGTACCTTGAAAAACGAAGTAGGTAGGTAGTACCACAGATATAATACAATCCTCTGTGGTAGTACTAAAACGTAGTGATTAGATACAGTTGTATTTTTTTTTAATAATTTAAGTAACCAAGTCAAACCTAAGTACCTTTGAGGCAAGGGCGGATCCAGGGGGGGGTCATGGGGGTCATGACCCCCCCCCAGGGCCTAGGCCGTCTAAATCACCCAGAGGTTTTTTTATATTTTAACACACCTGGCTGGGGGGCCTTGTCATGTTCTTAAGAAACAGGGGTGGCATATTTATGTTATGTTATGTTTTTGTGTATTTAGAAACCCATCCACGCTGGATATAAGTGTGTGACCCCCCCTGACCAAAAGGCTGGATCCGCCCTTGCTTTGAGGTAGGTATCCAGTAGATATGCAATCATGCACCTACTTACTATACCTACCTACCTATATCTTCTCTTTGCCGAAGACCTCTACTTACCTACCATTATGCTTATAGCTCGATAATTTGTATAGAAACCTCCAAGAATTTTTACGTTATAGAAGAAAATTGGGTCGGAAATAATAGCATTAAAGCCTTAATTGAGTTGGTTTTTCGTCACTAAATAGAGTTTGTGAGTTGTTAGTATAGGTATGCAGGTACATGTGTTATCAGGGCCATTCCCATAGGTACTAATTCTCGCTACTATAACCGAATACAGCCTAAATCTGCCACAACTTTTTTTTATTCGAAAAATAAAGATCATTAATCATAAACGACAAAAAGAGAAGCGCTAAGCAACGCTTAGCCGCACTCTTTCTACTTTATCCATATGGATTTATAATGTTGTATTGTAGGTACATGAAAATGCCGGGTGGAGTTGTCGTGATGGCATATTTTCGAAACCTATGTTGAATTATAGCCTGGTAATGATAGGGGGGAGCACAAAGGTCTCGTTAAAACGATGCGAACTAGGAAATTTTGTTATATGCATGCATTATGCAATATTTCTTATTTAGTTTTTTTAATTTATCTTGCTCTCAAAACATAACGGTAAGTACCGGACCAATACTGGTAGCTCCTATTTGACTGCCAGTAAAAGGGTAATTCATTTCACGTCATGGCAGCGTAAATTGCTGCATGCGGACTTTTGTGTTGCGAACGAGGGGGCGCAAAACCTGAAGGTTAGCGAAACACCGTTATGTGTGTCAAGGACTCGGGGTCTCGGCTTGAACCCGAGACAACCTGAGCGATTGTGGCACTGAACGATGGATTGGAATCCAAGATGATGACGTCAGTGCCCACATGAAATTATCTTAGCTACGAATGTGAGCCCTCAACCAAATCATTTGGTCTTTCCGAGTTTTCCACAGGTGTTCTTTAAATGTGACGCACAAGTGCGAATCGGTCATGAAGCATTTTTTTCTTCTATGGAAAACGTCGAGCTCTTTCGCTGATCCAAAACAGTGTCAGATTTCAGTTATTTCATACTTTTTAGTGTAATCTGAAGGCATTTTTTTTTGTTAAAAAGTTAATTTACGAACGTTATGAATAGTTACGTATGACTTCTCCTTTATGTGTTCGCACAAATGCCCTGTGTGGGAGGGACTCGAACCCACGATTTGCGGTGCGATAGGTGGAACCGCCAACTGGCCCGTCAAAATTAAGACTGCTGCTTATAACAAAATGAGAAACGATACCAGCTTAGATTGGATACGAGAGAGTGGTGCGAGACTTACATATAGAGCGGCATTCAAGGGCGGATCCAGGGGGGGTCATGGGGGTCATGACCCCCCCTGAGCCTCGGCCGTCTAATCACTCGCACGCATCACACCCTTGATTGTGTTGTCAATAGGTTCTGTGGTCACATGAGTAATGAAAATGTGATTGAGTATTATTTTTTCGCGCTGCGCGGCCCCTCTTTTCTGTAGGACCTAGATAATCACTAGAACTAATGACCGATTTTGAAAATTCTTACAAATGTACCTACTCTATTGTCGTGTTAATCTGCGGGTAACAGCTATAGTATTGTGTATTTTGAAACACATCCAAGATGGATATAAGTGTGTGACCCCCCCTGACCTGCTGGATCCGCCCTTGGCGGCATTTCCACTGAACCGTGGACCGGTGGCATATTTTGTGGGCCATACAAAATATCTAAGAACTACGAGGATACAAAAAGTTGCAAATGATAGTGAGTAATGTAGATATTCAATTAGGTAGGTAGGTAGGTATCTTACAAAAATATCTCTTAGAAAATTTTTCGTCGAAAAGAGAGAAGAGTTTTTGTTGTACCAGACAGAATTATGTAGATAGGTATTTATGGCAAGAAATTATGTTTAGGTAGGTGAAACTGACAAGAACTTAGTTCACACTTTTTGCTTTGTATCTAATTTTAGCAAGTTTAATTTCCGAGTAATCTTCTCATAAACTTCGTCTGCCGAGTCCGTCGACTGTCGTTAATTATAAGATAGAATCTTACCTTTTGTAAAAGTTTCGGTCTGTTGTCAAGTTGCTCTTCGTTGTCATTTTTGTTTTGTTCGTTGTTATTTTTGGAGGTATATCTGAAAAAGGTATTTAATTTTAACCTAAAGGAAATAATGGAACGTCTGGAAGGGGTTGTCTGCCGTTATCTACATTCATGTCAGTTACCGTACCGTCGATATCGCTAATTCGATTCCCTTCAAAGTTACCTTGAACTATCAAATGTTGAATTGAAGTCTCAACCACTGAGCTATACTGCGTATAGAGAAGCTATCATAAGCAATTATTATGTCCCATTTTTTAGAGTCAACTAAAGTTCTCTTTAGCGCTGAAACAATAATTAGTCGTCTAAGCAGACAGTAGAAACACGTAGCGCTATCAGAACGCTATTAGGAGGATTTTTCTCGCATAAACCGTGATTTTGACGGCGCTTACGGGTTTCGTTCATCGTTTTACAACAACAAGTGTGTTCAACTCACTTGAACGGAACATAGTTGTGATGTGTGGCGTCTTCTCTATACGTAGTAATAATAGCTCAATGGTCTCAACTAACATTCTGCACGCAAACTAATAAAGGGGTGATCTTATGTATTTATGTACACCTACTTAAATGGTACTCTGGCCATAGTATTAGTAGCCGTAATGAGCTTTTATGGATGGTCACGTACATCGCTAATGACCGAACATGATCGCCGGGCGAGAACTGCCTGAACTGAATCGTTTTTATGTTAAAGATCATCATCATCATATCAGCCTAAAAATGTCCACTGCTGAACTTAGGCCTCCCCCATTAACTACCACTTCAAACAATTTTGGGCCGCTTGCATCCAGCGGCGCCCAGCAACTCTGACCAGGTCGTCGATCCACCTCTGGTGGTCGCCACTCGAGATCCTTCCTCATAGGTTATCGGTTCTTCGAGCGATGTGTCCTGCCTGCCCATTTCCATTTCAGCTTATTAACTCTACGAGCTATATCGGTAGTTTTTGTTGACCCCGTCTCGTAGAGAAATTCCGAGCATACGTAGTTAATTGTGTGTCAAAGACAGGTCACACAAAATGTATGGGAAAATTGCTAATTTTTAAAAAGATTTACATGTTGATGGCAGAACTAGGAACTAATTTGCTAAAAAAATACGATGTGCGGGACTAAGCGCTGACATAGATGAGGTGAATTAGAATGTACTTTTCCAGATAGCATTGCAATATTGTTATCAGACTCCTACTCTAAAAAAGCTCTTAAATAGGCTAGACTTTTTGCAACATATTTTTGCTCCCAATTTGTCGTCAGTAATAATATCAGTTAACGCAATCTAATTCATAAACATGGACTATAGTGTTGATTATAAACGTTGAAGCACACCTGTCAGTCTGTAGCATAGCAGGCGAAACCTTCTTCCGTAGATTGGCGAGGGCTGCTAACTCCTCGCGCTTCCTCGAAGGTGGCGGCGCTCCGCATAGCGTCACCATCGGCGTCGGGGCTGGTTGAGCCGTACGAGCCAATAGTCTGTTGAAGAAAACTTGACTAGTATCTCATAGCATGGTTTTATCTAAGAAGGATGTATAAGTTACATATCATCATCATCTACCTTCCCTGTTCCAAATCACACATACCAGAGTTCAGTCATACCAGACATCAGTCATACCAGACATCAGTCATACCAGATATCAGTCATACCAGACATCAGTCATACCAGCCATCAGTCATACCAGACATCAGTCATACCAGAATTCATTCTAGGCTACGTATAATGCTGAAAAAATATTATTAGCGGTTTTAACACCGCTTTGGAGCCAAATGTTTGGCATGCTCTAAATTTCTCAGGATGAATCTTAATATGGTTTACAGGAAATAAATCTAATAAAATCTAGTAAACACTGGATCGTCTTGCTTTTTGTTTATATACGAGCTATACGAGCATGGTCAGATGGAATACAAAAGCTCTGTTATTATGTTATGCTTTATACGCTGTATGAATTACACACATGAGTTATGACTAATACTTCCCAAAACCCTTACCCCAGGAGACCATACAAGCTGTGTCTTATGAAAAAACCCCTACCTTTTCGAGGCTGGAGTCCTTTTCGACAGCAACGTGTAGTCGTGGAGGCTGGTATTGGGGTTATTGTTATTACCCGGCGCCGGTGGATAATAGGCCTCGTCATCTTTATAATTATTGTTGACTAGTGCCGATTTTAAAGGCAATAACTCTACGGTATCGTTAGGACGGCGGTCGCGTGGTGTATTCATAGCGCGGATCGCATCGTGTGAACGCGATGGCTGCTTGCAGCCTACTGGAAGACGCGACCTTGAAAATACTGCAGTGTAGTGCTGGACTGGGTGTTATCTATTCTACGTTTTATCGATGTACGAACGGTAGGTAAGTACCTATTATCTAACTTTAGGATGAATTTGAAAGACGGATTTCGTTTTCGTTTATAGGCATTTAATGATACAATTTTAATCGGAAATGCAATTTTGAGTCGGAAACCACTACCTAAATGCCTCCATAATAAATGGTATATTTACTTATTTATCAACATAATAGAGCGATGTATAAAATGAAGATTTAACTTCCGCGTAAAAGGTATACTTAAGTATAGGTAACTAATGAAGAATCTACCTAATGCTATAAGTTTATGTTCTTATGTTTGTTAATTTTCGATATGTTTGGTAAAATGTATATTCACAATTTCTTATCACGGAACATCCCTACTGATAAAGGGGGCGGTAACTGCCAGGCAGTTCCGGAGCGCCCAGTCCAGGACCACGCATGCGCTATGGATTTGCGCGATTTTCGCGTTATTATATTCCAGGTTCAAAAGAATAGAGGTTCGATGTAGGTATATTAATAAGCAGGTATTTTAAAACCCGTGACGGATTTACGGTTAGTTCCGCGAGGCCATGTCCTCCTATGCTATGATAGTGATATATTATGGGTGACAAAGATTTTAAGAGTCACATGAATAAATCTGAATGCATTCTACTAGAAATAATATTCAAAACTAGCTGTCCGTGATGTGATGAACCTACCCCATGTTTATCTATTTTTTTTTTTGTTCAGGTTGCCTAGCTTCCAAACAGTCCACCTGATTTTAAGTGGTCAGCATCTTACCAACACAATACAAGTCTATCTAAAAAGGCTAAGAGGGCCTACTACGAAAAACGATACACGAAAGTCCGATCATCGTTGTCAAATATTAACCAATAGAATTGCAGCAAAACTGACGAGACGTAGATTTTGTGTTACTCTATTGGCTAATTGATTGAAAACGATGATCGGACTATCGTGTATCGCTTTTCGTAGTAGGCCCTAAGTTCCCGAATTCACAGCAAAATTTACGCATTTTCTTTTGGAGAAATAAGTATAGTCAAGTCAGTCACACGTATCCCATACATTTCATTAACAGTAGGTACCTATGTAGTCTAACTAAACCTGTGAACTAAACTAAGATTCTAGACTGATTCTACACAGTACCTTATAAAATTCAAGTTATATTCAAAATTCTATAGATTTAAGAGCTTGTTTTTCTCTTTTCAGTTAATTTATGTTTTACGCAGTCGGGTTTTTTGTTTCTTTTAATAATTTAATTTATTTCAGACTTTTTAGTTTTATACAGAATGAGTTGTATGTATTAGTAAGTAAGTGAGCGGTACGGTAAAGTAACACTAACAACCGTCGCAACTCTGTGTGTTACGTACGGTAACCGCTCAGTACCTACTGTCCTTGCACTAAACGTGGATTTTTGCAGTTTACGTAAAATGGTAGCATAAAAGTATTACAATATATACATATATGGAATGGTCTATTTACAAGCTTTCATTTGATACCCATATTGTTATAATAACGAAACTTTTATTTTTAATGCCCCCCCCCTATTTTTTATTCTTAGGCGCTATATAAAAATAATATACCCTATGACTCTCCTCCAGTCAAGACGAATCTAACGACACCTCATATGCATCAAGCCGTTTAGGCTGCAGAGCGGCACAAAGAAATAGATATACATACATACATACACTCGAAAAACATAACCCTCCTTCCGGGTCAGTCGGGTAAAAATACAGTTGAAATTGTACCGGAAGGTAGGTACCTACTTTACTACTTACATGATTTTTGAAGAAAGAATTTTTATCTTAATTTTTTATGCTCATATTTCAGTATAGTCATGTGCCAAATGAACTACCACATTCGCAAATCACTGAAATATTAAGACAATTTGTTCTACGAAGGTAAAAAATAATAAAAACTTAAAAAATACATATTCCCTGCTATTTGCGAGCACATCCACCCAGGGTTAGATTTCGTACCTACTTATAATTTTATTATACCTACTATTTGTACGATAATTTTATGATCTGTAGTATGTAGTTAACGTAATGCCAGGATACTACGCGAAAATATCATAATTTACCTTCAGGTCGATTAAGTACTGTTATTGGTTGAAATAAATTAAAAAATATTCCTTTATTTACGAAATAAAGTTAGTTGTAATAGTTGTTTTTTTTTTTTTTTTATATGTTGGCGTCACACGGGTTGTGTATTTTGCCATTTTCCAGTTATAATATAAGTTCTAGTCACAATAAATCACTTTCACATAGTCCTCAGTTAGTCACTAGTCATTAGAGTCATGTTTTAGTACAATGGTGGTTGTACTAAAACTTTACACGGACTTCTTGAGACAACTTGTAAAGTCACGATACACATGATTCATTTCATTTCACTTCACTGGTGCACATGGATTGATCTTTATTGGGTAAAATACCACCGAAAATACACAATAAAACTCAAAATACACGAATATATGAAAATAAAAACGAAAATGCAACGTCACTCTGCAAGTTCCCGCATCATCCATGAGCACCGGTGAAGTGAAATGAAATGAATTATGTGTATCGTGACTTTTGAAGTTGTCTCAAAAAGTCCGTGAAGAGTTTTAGTACAATGACCACCATTGTAGTAAAACATGACTTTTATGGACGGTGACTGACTGAGGACTTTATGTGAAAGGGATTTATTGTGACTGGAAACTATAATATAACTCGACACTGGCAGAAATGAGCCCTAATTTGGGCCTTTGCAAAACTTAAAAATAAGAAGAAGAAAAACATCTATATACTTGCCTAACAAATGCATTTTATTTCAATTAAATTGAAAATGAACAAAAATGAAATGTAGTATTATTTTTGACAAGTAGTATAGTTTTATTTTCCATAGACAATAATTTTCTGAGGGTCTGAATCCAACCCTGCATCCACCTTAAGGAGGTACTTCCCCAGTCAGGCTGCTCCGAACTTTGAACGTGCGTGCCACTAAAGATGAGACTTAACATATCACGTGTAGTTGACGTCTGACGACGTTCATTGTGACTTTCTTGAGCGGTATGAGGTCAGGCGGAAAGGGACCGGGCATGATTATCATAAAATAGATACCGCTAACTAAAGAGAAGTCATTATCAACAACGTCAGACGTCGACCACGTGGTGTGCCAAGTCTCATATTTAATGCCACGCACGGCTACAGATCAAGCTTTACATTTCCAATATAAGCTGACCTCTCATTGTACGGAAATCCTATACAATACGAAATCAGCTTATACTGGTTTATAGCTAGATGTGTAGCCGTGTGTAGGTATTATACACTGACCTCTATTATACAAGTACGCTGGACTGCATATTTCTTTCGAAATGACAGTTGTTTTTTGTGCCGAATCAAAGCGCCCCTCTCGAGCGTCTCGGGTACTATTATTGACATTTGTTGCAAATGGCTGTCGTGTTGTTTATGTGCGTCTCTAAGGATTTACGCAAAAATCACGAATAAAACTACTTTGTGCACGTTTTAGTTATTTCGTGTTATATTTCGTGATGTTTAAATCGTTTTGGGTATGAGAGATTGCGTATTTTGTAAAACTCACTATCAAAAATGCAGCGGGATAACCTATCACAAGTAAGTGAATTTCAAGGCTTTAAATTTGTTTAATTGCTTGTCTAAAGCTGTTATTACTATTTTGTTTTGAGTAGTAAATGTTTTTATTAATATTTAGGTAAAATAGGAACTCCATTTTCAATAAATATGTAATGTAAACAAAGAAATAGGGCTGTAATGTTTCATATCGATAGTGGGTCGATACTTTTTATGGGAGTTTAATGTGTATTACAAAATTAGTGTAGTCAACCATCAGACTTGATAATCTAAAATATGTTTTTGGATAAAAGATTCAATGAGCGTTTTTTTTTTATTACGCCCCGTTATATTTTGTTGGGTTACGTATTGTTCACTGATACTTTTATATAAAATTATTTAAAAAAAATGGGTACCTTTAAACAATAACCGTTGAACTCAGCATCTTCAATTTTATTGTCATGGCATGCTATTATATATGTTATTTCTTTATCAGCATAGCGCTGTGCGACTCGGGCGACGTGACGACCAATACGCGAACGCTAGGTCGAAGATGCTTGACCAGATAAAAAGAGAAGTACCAGGACCAGTCTATCACCAGGATCTCATACGGACCTAAGAAAATTTCGATGAACTGCGCGAGTTAGCGCACACTTGGCACACAATCAGGTGAACATAAGGCACACAATAAGGCACATCTAGCTCAAGATTAGCTCGACGCGAAAGGGACACATATAATTTGTAGGGAGCCATCAAAGTGGACGCGTGAAAGAGCTTGATAATCTCTTGTTTTAAAGTTGATTAAAAATAAATTAAAGTAATACTTTGTGTTTTTTTAGTAGTACCTTTCCAAGTGATCTACAGGAACATTTAACGAATGAGTGTTTAATCCGTACCTAAGCCGGTGCCCAAGCCTCAATTCATGATTCATTCATTCATTTCATCACAATTCATTTTTGTCATACTATTATAACATCCATACTTCCTTACTATAGTACAGTAGTAGGTACCCAATTAATATGGCTTACCGATGTACCTGCGCAGAAGATACATTTTCAAAGCGCGGGAAACGTTATTGGCCGACAGCTGCCGTCATGTTAGCTCGCGCCGTGCGGAGGGGCGTGACGTGCGAGTGAGACCGAACTAACAGCTGCAGTAGCATAATACATGAACCTTATAGTAGTGATCTAAGGTTGATTGTAAGTTTTAAGTATTCTTTCGTTAATCTTCGGGGCCATACTTTCTTTTCTGTGCGAACGAAGATTCACGACGCGCCATATAAGTTGGGTAATACTGTATATACTTTTATTATAAATGCGAAAGTAACTCTATTTTTTTGCATGTTACCTAACTACGCATTCACACCTTAATCGCTGAACCAATCACGATAAATTGTGCATGCAGATAGTATCGAGAAGGACATAGGCTATTTTTTATCCCGGGAACACGGGTGAAACCGCGAGGGACAGCTAGTATACTATACATATAATAAACATTTTTAGGCAAAACTAACCATTTGTTAGCTGTTGGACTGATTCCTCCTAATTGCTTCTACAGACAGCGCTTAATTGAGTTGGTTTCTGTGGTAGTGGAGCGGTGCGGAGGGTGTCTTCATTATGTCAAATGACAAAAGAGAATTAAAAATGTATCGTGTATAGCGAGACAGTAATTATGTCAAAATTCAAATATCACCCCCTCCCGCACCGCTCCACTACCACAGGAACCTACTCACTTATGCGCTAAGTATGCCTGTAATAATATGAATACGAAAGTAAGGGTTATTTATTTATTAGTTTAGGGACTACAATATCTAAAGATTACGCGGACGAAATCACAGGAACAAATTATGTCGATAAATAAAAAAGAAAAATCGTTTTTTATCGATATAGACACTAAAATGTCCCGTCTCTACTATTAGTTCCGTGGACGCTCACGATTGCTATCAGCGCCAAAATGGCGAAAATCAAATGGGTTCAATAAAAGGTCGATGATATACTGTCCAGCGTACTTGTATAATAGAGGTCAGTGGTATTATACCTAAACCATATCTTTCTTTTTCTGCCAACAATCAGCCCTTTTCAGCAGTTTCCGGCCAATTTTTGATTTGTCTATTGGCAACACTGGGTTTGACAGTTGCCTGCTGTTCGATCACTGTGTTCGATGGTCGGTGTCTCAGTCAGTGCTGCAAACTCTCCTTCTTTTCCAGGAGATTCCATGATTTTTGGACATGTCTCCTTATCTCCTTATTTATTTTACAAATCAATGAAAATCTCCTGGATTTTCACGATGTGAGTTAAGTGTACGACATTTTATATTTTTATAAAAATAACACCTGATATTGACATAAAATAAACCAGTCCATGCTCTGTATAATCTGCATCTCTGTGTAAAACTGTGAAACTTACAAAGTGACGTTGCGTTTTCGTTTTATTTTCAAGAGTTCGTGTATTTTGAGTTATATTGCATATTTATCGGTGGTGTTTTACCCAATAAAGATCAATGCATGTGAAGTTGAAGTGAAATGAATTACGTGTATCGTGATTTTTCAAGTTGTTTAAAAAATTCGTGAAAAGTTTTAGTACGATTACCACCTTTTTACTGAAACATTTGTATGTATTATCGAAACCGAAAATTTTATTACTGACGGAGCCTCGATAACTCGAAACTGGTAAAAATAATAAGTCCTAATGAAAAGGATTTGCTTGTTAAAATTAAAAGTAAGTAATAATATAAAAATTCTATTAATTTAAATACAGCAAACAGGGTATTTTTTTTATTTCTCCTTCTTTTTGACCCTGTCTCCTGGATTTTTGGCATAAATATCCTTCTTTTTTGCATGTTGGGGTTTGCAGCACTGGTCTCAGTATATCACGGCTAGTAATGATTGAACTAAAATATTGAACCATAGAAAACATATGTAGTCTGTGGGAGCAATCTATTACGTGACGGTTACGCGTCCCACTCTCCCTTGTTCTGCCCCCTCCTTCGCCTTGCAAGAGCGGCCATTTTGTGTCGATTACGTCATTGATGATGGCTGATCATTCATTGTAATCAATCAATAATTCAGTCTTGATTAGTGTTATCAAATACTGAAATACTGCAAGTTATCCACGAAAGAGGACGTTATAAATCTACTGTTAATTTACGCAAGGACATTTAAACATTAGTGCTTACTTACGACAGGACGTTTTTAGATTATTTTTTATTATAATAGTGCATAGTGAGTAACCTAAATTTTTGAAATGTATTCTAAGTATTGTATTCCAAATTGTGATTCTAAAAGAGAGGATACCAAACTTCACAAGTATACATCTCACGAAGACCAAAGAAACAAGTGGCTTGACTCAATAAACAGAAGTTTGTCCAGCAAAATCTGGCATTAAGAAGACTTACTATCCAACTCTATTTTCGGTAAAGGAAATTGAGGATGATATTTCCTCAAAAGCATATGATGACAAAGGTATGTTTGTAACATCTTAATTCCCAAATACCTAACTTAAACTTTAGAATTATATATATTAATGCATAATACTTAGTATAAGATTATCTGTCGCTATAACTATTAATAATTTTCCTATTTTTTTCAGAACACAAACCTTCAGGTCACTAATATACATGTAAAAGGCACTACGACCTTACATACTGTGCATCACCAAAAGTACAATCCACTGTACCTAAAGCATAACATTCCACTTTCTGGTAAATATTTGTTCTTTTCCACTTGAACTATTATTGATTAAGAGAATGAACACTTTAACAGTTATAAATGTTGTTTCCGTGAATTTAAATAAAGTTTTACAATTATATGATAAATAAAACATTAACTGATGATACATAATTTGGATCGGCTGAATTATCTTAGTGGTTATAATTCAACCCCCAATGCAAACAATGGGGTGCTATACGTTTAACATATGTATCTGTCTGCGCCAATGTAGAGCTCTAATGGACTGTTTTAAATGTTATTTTTTATTGAAAGCTAGTTCTTAGCTATATTTTCACCTGTTATTAAGTTGTTTCTTGCCGGAGTCAGTCTCAGTTTAAGTGTATTCCGAACTGGTGGTAAATTCAACTGTATGTAACGTTCATAAGTGCCTTACCAGGGCCTAAACTGAATAAATGTCTTTTTGATTTTGTTATAATAAGGCTGGATAGCTTGTTAAGTTGATAAATTTTAATGTGTTTACAGATCTTTGTCATATGCCTTCAACATCCACTTCTGTGACTGCTTTGCCACATGCAAGACAATTGGAACAAGCCACTGGTAAATTTAATCATTTTAATATATATTTTTTTAAGCCGACTTTGAAATTTGGTTGTTTTTTTAAGTTGTTACCTCATAATTATGTCTTTATGAACCGATTTGGAAAATTATTTTTTGTTTGGAAGAGCACACTTCCCGTTTGTTTCCATTGACATCAGGTTAGGATTTGATTACTTTTTAGTGTAGTGTTTTATTCTGTAAAGTGCATAATTTTATAACAATGTTTGTTCTTCTCAGATCAACACGAATGTAGCCCAGCAGGCTACATTCGTGTTGATATGAGAAGAATTCTGTCGTTTAAGTATGTAAGACGCCTTTTGTATTGAATGCGAACTGTGTTGTACCACTGGTTTTAAAATTTACTTATAAACAGATTTTTCACCATTGGCTGAAACTATGTCCAATTATTTTCACATTACTGTCAACCTTATTTACTTATTAAGTTGTTATAATAAGGCTGGAAAGCTTGTTAAGTAAATGAATTTTAATGTTTTTACAGATATTTGCCATGTATAAATTTCCGGTAACATATATACCTATATTATATAGATTATTGTGTGTTTATTTTTTGTAGGTTATTGTTATTTTTTTATTATTTTCATGTTATTTTTTCGTCTGTATTAACGCTTAGGTATATGTTTTTTTATTGTTAATAATTGGAAAAATAGCGAATATAGTCAGATTGTCCAAAATATATAGTGTATATGTATAAGTGTCATCTGGGGCCTGTAATGAATAAAGGGCTTTACTATGAATATTTATTTTATTTCTCTGTCCCAAATATCAAACAAATACAAAAAAGTTTTGAATGGCTAGGTACCTACTAAATATTTAGTAGGCTGTTGAATTCGGATTCTTTAGCCTCCATACTTCGGTCAATAAAAAATCCTACACACGACCCGAAAAAATTAAAAAAAAAAAAAACTGTCATGTTCTGGATTGCTCTAAGGTTAAAAATGAATGTACTGGACATGTCCGTCTGATGCGTAGTATCTCTACTTAGTTTGTGCAGTATATATAGTATTATCTATGGGTCGGTGCGGCGGTGTTTGCTACATGAAAACAAAATAAATTGTTTAAAATTTTTCTAATTTCGAGTTTTGATTGTCTTTTGTTGGTAAGTTGATTATTTATAATATTATTTCTTTTGCGAAACAAATGAAAGATTTCTTCAACAAGTTTATATTCGCCATACAGATGTGTTTTTCGTAGTTTTACAAAAAGTCTAAATTGATTATGACGCAATTTTAAATATGAATCATTGATTTATCCTACAATTCACCCATAATACGTCCCATCTAAAATTATTTTTAACACTACCATCTTATTTTATTATCGTGATATATGAATCCCAAATAATAACAAGGAATATCACTGTAATACGCGGTATGTTTACTGTGCTTTATTAAAATCAATAGTTTATCACTTTTCATAAATTATTCCAAAAGTTTAAAAACAGTAGGTATTTCAAAACAGCGCATCGCATACCAATTACCTCTTAATCTGGTTTTGGTACAAATGTAATGTAATGTACACAGTAAACTAAAAACTGCCTTTTATTTTGTAGTTACCATAACTACTGGTTGAAATCAAAATGATGCCGGTTGATGAAGACCACTCTCCTGACGTAGAAGAGATGCAGACACATGATCAGACAAATGCTACAGAAGAGGTAAGCTTCCTCAAATATCGGGCATCTGGCCAAACTAACTACCCATTTCATCTCTAATAGTGATCTGAAATAAGATAAATTCTAACATACAACAACTTGCAAAGAGTATTAAGTAAATAGTTGGACTCGATAGCCTCATTCACTTGCGGTTAAATGTAACTGAATTATTGTAGTTAGTAGTTAAACTTCTTCATTGCAGACTACCTCAAAATCCACATTAAAATATAATTGCTTATATGGATAACTTTGAAATAACATCAATTCCTTTTTTTTTCAGTTTGGTTATGACACCGTCTCAATGCTGTCCAAATGTAAAACACAAAATGCAGTAAGATTACACATTTATCAGGTAGCAAAAAGTTTAAAAAATAGCACTGATTACCCTATAGGAGCAACATATGGAAACAATGGAGAAACTGAATTCTGGTTTTATTTCACAGCATCCAAATGTTTTGGCAATAATTACTTGCTCAACCTGTTTCTTTGTCATTCAAATCCAGGATATTTTAGTATTGGCCTCAGTGAATCAAGTAATACCATCACCCACAAAATAACATACAACAATATTGCCAATGAGTCATATCTATGTAACAATTTAACATGGACATCATTTAGAACAGCCCAAAAAAACGAAACATATTATTTAAAAACATTCTATTTCTCCCAAGAAGATGTAAAAAAGTTAGAAAATAGAACTCTGGTTATTCCAATGAAGATAAAAGTTAACCCAAAATTCACATTAAACAATGAAATTGTAAAAAGAATTAAACTTCAACATGATTCAGTAGGCCTCTTATCAAAACAGGAAAATACAGATTTTATACTTAAATCTATGAGCGGAAATGAATATAAAGCCCACAAGATCATCCTAGTGGCTCAAAGCTCAGTATTGCGGAATTTAGTCAAGAATTCTAAATCAAACACACTAATCATTGATATAAATGATGAGGATATGGAATTACTTCTAGAATTTATATATTCAGGGACAGTAAAGGATATTACAAAGCAAGACATCTTTAAATTGCTTGAGATCGCTGAAAAATTTGGTGTTAATCAATTGCTCTCATTAGTAGAGTCAATAATAGAACATCAAATCAATGTTGATAATGCTGTGGAGATGGCAGTTCTAGCTAGGAAATTTAAACTATCAATGATGCTTAGTAATGTATACAATTTTATACAAAATAACCCAAGTGTACTGATGACTAAAGGATGGAAACAACTGGACGATGTAGAGCTGGCTAAGACATTATTCCATTTACACATGAAACAGCATGATAGAAATATTAAAATGTAAATTGTGAAAGAGTTGATGTTTGTAAGGCCAAGGCGAGGGTACCATCATCACAATCTTGTAATGGGATCTAAAATGGCCACTAAAGCAATATTGCTGGATGGAATTCATTTCTCACAGCAGATCCTATACAATTCACACAGTTAATGATTGATTTTTTTAAATAGGAGATGGTTTTTACAAAAATATTGGAATTACACGGAATACTGTGACGTCAGTTCCATTCGGCAAAACTGCTCAAGTAGCCTTTTAGAATTTAAATATCCTGGGATATATTTCCAGCATGGCTACTACTTTTTTGTAAATATGTATTTATTGAGATAATTATACCCAGCCTCAGAACAAACACATTCACGATTATGCAAATGTTTAACCTGAATGTTAGATGACCTACGACTGCTTTGGTATTCTGAAACGTTTTTGACAGCAACCGACGACGACTCCGTTGTGACGGTTAATCCGGGAGGTAGCGTTGCAAACACAAAAGTCATAGTAAGCCGGCTGACGTTGAAATGTATAGTTGATCTTATATGACTAATAAGTGAACCGACCGTCTGCTCAAGTAAGTGCTCAAGTCTTCTACATCCGTCATCAGCCACTCCCAGTAAAAAAAAGACATAGTACGCCGGCTCAAACTTGTTTCATAAGTATTTGACATAATACTGAGCTGAAAAAAATCGTCTGCTGCATGGTGGAGGGGGGAACACGCGTCAGCTGCTCGCATGAATTTGTAAAAAAAAAAGTTTACCCCTGCCGTAACCTTCCAATCCTAAACCCACCGCGGGTGCATCGCTGATGCGTGGTTCACATATTAGTCATTCAAGATCTATTGAAAAAGATGGCCATCGATCGGCGTATTAATACTACCTAAAATGCATCAATACCTCCCGGACTATTGCATGTCGAAACAATTGAATACTTGAATAGGTCAAAAGAATTAAAATGGGCTGGAAGGTGTATTGTAAACATCAACTGCGCTCTGCGAGTGGATTTCATTTATTTTAATGATCTGAGTCGTAATCCCAAGCTAAGCAAACTTATGATATGGAAACTAGATAAAGGCTAATTTTATTTAATATTTTAGTAAAACTTTAATGTACTGAATATACCAATTTTAAAGGTTTAATATGAAGGCTATTCATTGGTTTAACTTTATCTTAATATTACGACTTAAACTTCACAAAAAGAAAGCTAGATATAGCGCCCATATTTTGAAAATATTGAAACAATTAACATTTTTTCACGAATAATGTTTAATAACATACTCGTATGTAAGTACATACTACTAAATTGACGAGGTATTTTTTTATAAGGAATAATAAAAATAAGCCAGATATCAAAGACTTCTATATAGAATTTGGAAGAATTTTAGCATTTCCAGTAAATAAAAATGCATTGACTTTGTAGTGCTGTGCACAATTTAATCAATGTTTATTTCAATAAGAATAGTTTAAGAATTACTCGCCAAAAGTCTCAACTGTTGAGCTTGGCGACGTTTTTCCAAGATATCTTCATCATTGGCTGATTTAAGGATGCCCATAATATGACTTATCCGAGCTGCAGATATCTGAAATATGTATACCAACTCTGTAACCACTATAAAATTAGTATCATCATCATATTCTGTCACGAGATGTCCTCTGCTGAATATGGCCTTTGTTCTCCATTGATTTCGACAAAGAACAGTCTTGGATTTATAATAAATAATTTGTAATAAAACATACTTACTTCAAATATCATAACATTACACAGAAACTATCATAAATGAAAGTGATCCACAAAGTGACAGGTTTTTTTTTATAATGGATACATAATACGACCTTAATAGGAGCTTCCTAAAATTAAACATTAATTAATTGACCAATTGAAAAATGTAGCACCGCACTACGAATGTATAGAGAATAGACCGCGACGACGGACGTCGTCGTCGTCAGCTGTCAAAAAAGAACAGAATTGCACTAATCAATCAGACTATCTAATCTTCACACGACCGGTCGGTCTATAACCAGCAGGGCTACCGCGTATGTCAATGGTAATGATCTTAATTCAACTGAGCTTAATTGAAATCCTATTATCTGCAGTTATATTAAATTAAGACCTCCAGCAATGAATGGCTTTCTTGATTCGTTTGATAGTCATGTATTCTATAAATATAATGTTTTTTTGGAAAATGGAATCCGATTCTATGAAATTGATAAACATTGACTTATCCCCGTATAGCCCCGCTGTTATACGCACGATAAATACGTTACTATGCTACGATAAATATATATACGCGCCTTTACATGCAAGTATTATATGAATGGTGCTCTATGAGGGTCTCAATCTCGCTATGCGTGTCTCTTTTTAGAACAGGTACAGATATAGGCTGTCAAAACGACCATCATAACGTGTCGCTAGATTAAATAAATAATCTGATTCAGACAGTAGGTACAATTAAATAATGTAATTAAATTGTGCCTTGTTTGAAGATTGCTTCAATGTTATATTTCTTTTTGTCTCCTGACTTTTTTTAAATATTTTTATGGATGTTAATATTATGTATACTTACTAATAATATAATTTATATTTTTATATATATTAATAAAGTTTTATTCATGAGAATTTAAGAATGTAAGTAACATTTTTTTTTTTAGATTCATTTCTAGAAGAAAGGCGTCGCAGCCTTTCAAGCATATTACTAAAACTACTGAAAACGACCATTTAGAAAAAAAAAAAAATGAAGAAGTTAATAATTGCTGGGAATCCAATCAAGCTCTACCGTACTTGAATGCAACCTTCCTAAAACGTGATCAATAGCAGTAACCGGAGTCTTTGGGTAGAGTAAAATAGCGTAGCGAAAGAATCTGATTGCCGGGCCATCGCGTATCTTTGGTAGTAATCGTAACGTAACGAACACCTTCATCCAATGATGCGGTACGATACGACGGAGACCGTTAGTGGGTCGTGACTGGATGAAATTGATTAATGGTGTTCGTTATGATTACCACCAAAGATACGCGGTAGAGCCCTTGGATATAATATGAATTATATCGGTAGGTGCTTAGCAACAGATTTTCAACTTAGGGTGTGGCTAGCCAGTAAGGCGGGTACAAAGTATCCTACCACCGTACCTATGGTTTCCTTAACCGAAAGCTCATTGTACCCACGATTCGAACTCACTACCTACGTCACAGAACGAACATCGAAATTCATGATTCCTCTCTGCTCTGGGAAATAGGCCTTAATGTAGGTATATGTGTGTTGACAGATGATGGTGTGTTATGAATATATCACTAGAGAACGTCCCGCGATTTCACCCGCGTAGATCCCGTTACCGTGGGAATAGCGTAGCTTTCTACAGATGAAAGAATTTTTGAAATCGGTCTAGTAGTTTTTGAGTTTATTCGTTATAAACAAACAATCGAATAGTGGTAGAGCACAGCTGCACTGCAGCTCATAACTGGCCGGCTGACTGACTGGCATAATATGAGTATATCGATGCTTGTGCAATATAATCTATAATAGATTTAGATTATAGATCAACATTTAGTTCTTAATCGTCGATATATTATTTTCTTTATTTATTTAAACATTCTGAGCTCGCGCGCCCCTTGTAACTACACGCCCCTAGGCACGTGCCTAGTTTGCCTTACGGATAATCCGCCTCTGCTCTCGGCTATACCGCCTGGAGTAAACTTTGCACACATGTATCATCATAATAATGTAATGTAATGTGAAGTACTTTTATAACAAAGGTGATTACGAGTCAATTATTAAAAACCTAACGACCGTCGACTGGGAATCTGAGTTCTCTCATAGATCTATTGATGATGCTGCAGGTTTCTTTTATGATACAATCAAGATGCTTAGAAATAAATTCATTCCTTCCAAGTTATCTACTATCGACTCCTTTCCTGCTTGGTATTCGTCAGCGTTGATGAAGGCAATTAAGGAGAAGCATAAATTTAGGTGCAAATTTAAAACATATGGTAACCGCTCAGATCTCCACTCCTACACCTTGTTACGCGAAAGAATTAGGCTTATGGAAAAAAAATGTTTCAGCTCCTACATCGACTCTGTCGAAAACTCTATACAAAAGAACCCTAAACATTTCTGGTCGTATATGAAATCACGATCAAAAGGTAACGCATTTCCGAGTTACGTTACATACGGCGATACGGTTGCTGATTCGGGTGAGAGTATCTGTCGCTTGTTTTCAGAATATTTCCAATCCACATTTCTCAAACACACTAGTTCCATTAACCACGAAATTCTATTTTCTTCGGAAAATAGTAACGGTGTCTCCGATATCTCATCAGTTTATGTTGACGTGCAGGATTTGTACAAGCTAATAACTAGTTTGGACGTATCAAAGTCAGCTGGACCCGACCACCTGCCAGCTCGGTTTATGATAAGCTGTGCCAAAGGGATCGTAGCGCCGATCTCCCTACTTTTCAAGAAGTCTCTGCGCGAGTGTAAAGTGCCAGCCATATGGAAAACTGCATTTATCACACCGATACATAAAAAAGGCACTAAGACCCAAGTCTCAAACTATAGGCCGATATCAAAGCTTTGTATTGTGTCAAAAATTTTCGAGCGTATAATATATAATCAGGTCTACGCTGCTCTTAAAAACTCATTTAGTCAATCCCAACATGGATTTTTAAAAGGACGTTCAACAGTCTCGAATCTTATCTTGCTAAATGATTTTGTGTCAGATTCAATGAACTGTGGTCATCAGGTTGACGTGGTGTATACTGACTACAGTAAGGCATTCGACCGGATTGACCATAGTCTGCTGATTACCAAGCTACACGGCATTGGAATAAGAGGAGACCTCTTGAGGTGGTTTTCATCCTATCTAGAGAACAGATCGCAGGCAGTAGTCATAAATAACTACATTTCTGCATGGATTCCGGTTCCAAGTGGAGTCCCCCAGGGTTCCTTGCTAGGCCCCTTGCTTTTTGTAGTCTTTGTAAATGACATCGAGCACTGTCTTAAATCTTCCCGCCTTTTATGTTTTGCCGATGATATGAAAATATATTCAGTTGTTTCATCGCAATATGACGCTGACAAGCTCCAGTCTGATATAAATCGCCTGTCTGACTATTGTGCTCTCAACAAATTAGACCTGAATCCGGAGAAGTGCTCCGTCGTATCATTCACACGTAAAAAAAACACAATTAGCTGTAGCTACACACTAAGAGGTCAACAACTTTTGAAACAACTAAATGTGCGTGACCTAGGTGTCATTCATGACTCCAAGCTGATATTCGACGACCACATAAGTAGTATTATTGCGAAAGCCTCAAGAGCCCTGGGATTTGTAATGCGTAGCTCCAAAAACTTTATCAAGGCTAAAACACTTAAAATACTTTATTGCACTTATGTCAGGAGCAACCTGGAGTACGCGTCTCAAATTTGGAATCCTAGGTACAATATCTATATATCGCGTATTGAGAACATACAGAAAAAATTCTTAAAATACTTAAGTTACCGTCTGCGCTCGAATTTAGAATCTATTGACTACCTGGGTTTATGCAAAAAGCATCACCTTCTACCACTTGCGTCGCGTCGAGAAATTGCTGACATTACATTTCTTTCTAAGATTGTGAATGGTTCCACAGACTGTCCTGAATTACTCTCAAAGCTACGATTTAATGTACAACCCAAACGTCTTCGACACAAGCCTCTTTTCTTTGTGCCTTCAGTGTCTGCCAACTATAGACAGAATTCATTCTTATGGAGGACTAGCCGCGCATATAACGTTATTTCAAACTCCTTCGAAATCGATATATTTAACTTGAGTAACTCATCGCTGAGGCGTCGGCTTAGTGGGCGTTTTTTCTCCGACAACTGAGCGTGCATTGTATAAACCATACAAACATAAAATGTTAACTATTATTTAATAATGTTTACTTTTAACGATTACTTAAGTAGTGTATAGTAGCACAACGATCTACAATAGAATAATGACCTATATTCTGCGTTAAACTTAACTTTCTGTCTTACCTTGTCTTTACAACATTGTTTTTGTTTCTTTATATTTTTTCTGTTTCTATTGGTGAAGACCTTTAAATGGCTCACACATCATGTACACTGAAGTTATACTAATGTAATCAGCTGTTGGTTTTCCGAATAAATAAAATAAAATAAAAAAAAAATAAAATAATGTACTATTAAATTAAGATCGGTTAGATTTATTATCGTGCGTCATTCCTCGTGCGCAACAAGTGTCTGAAGTTACCGGCCTAAGGCAAAGGGCCACCTGGTGGTCAGACGCGGGGTTCGTGAGTAACCCTCAAGCAAGTGAGCTCCTGTGAGTGAACTGCATCTCCGGCACTTTCCTGGATAGAAAGTAGAGGACTACCCGTTGGATTAGTTTTCCGGCAACCCAGCTGTAGGCATTGGGTAGATGCGTGGATTCGTATTCGGGAGGTGAGCGTGCATGACAGCTCCGGGACCATTCTGGAGAAATGGGAGCCAGCTTCTCTGGCGTCCCTATCCCTAGCGGGGATTGAATCCGCTAGCACCAACAAGGTGCGCTAGTGCCGGTGTTTGCGCTGCGTATTTTTACGTTAGTGCTCATGCTAGTGCTGGCGTGCTGGGGTGCGTGTGGTGAGCGACTTTGACAGCTCCGGTACCATTCTGGACAAATGGTAGTGAGTGATCACGGTGCGACTCACATTTTCTCTTGAGTACCAGGGGCGAGTACTCTGGCGGCGTGACCTACCGCAGATGGTCCAAAGAGTATAGTAACTATACCAAAAAGAAATGAGAGGTAAGTCGACGTCAAAAAACGGCCACGAAGAAAGTGCTGCCTCTATGAAAGTTTATCAGAACTATAGCTGTGGAGATATATATATATATATATATATATACTTAGTTATATTGTATATTTATGTAGTACGTACGTACATATAATCTACCGCTGTATTGTTCGATTGAAATGGGAGTATACTGGAAGACGACCTTACACCTGCAGCCAGATTTGCATTTAATATAGAAAACAAAATAATACCACGGAGAAACTACTGCCATAGTAGAATAATTCTAAATTTACTGAAAATAAAAAACAATTTAATGCAATTTAATCAGGCTGGTGGTGTCCGATCGCCTATAAATTTATAATAATAAAATCAAATCATAAAAATTACTTATTTAATTATTTATTTAGGCATATCAACAATTGGTTTACCAAGTACATACATAATAAGTATAAGGCAGGGCTAGGCAAAATACATAGGTTATTTGCTTTAAGTATTTAAAATACTAATTACTTTCTCGCATGTATTTGGAATATAAATTAAAAAGTACAGTATTTTAACCATCTGTATTTAAAATATTAATAATCAAAGATCAAATGCATTCAGTTGATTGCAATAAATTGCCATAATATAATCTAGGACCGAGTGAAGCGCTAGTGGTGTAGCATGATTAGCCGTTCTTAATCGATCGGCAAAGTTAAGCTACGCCTGTCGTGGTCGGTACCTGGATGGGTGACCGCCTAGTGGTATTTCATATCGAGCGTTTCCGTGCTTCGGAAGGCACGTAAAGCCGTTGGTCCCGGTTATCACTCAATTGTGATAGTCGTTAAGCTAGTTGGATGCCTCCTAGACGGCTTGAAAAATTCCAACAGTAGGTTGACCACTAGCCTACCTCCACCGATCGGCAGTGGGCACGCGTGGTGGAGTATTGCCCATTCCCTTTCACCTTCATTTGTGAGAGGATGCCTGTGCTCAGCAGTGGGACATTATAGGCTGATGATGATGATGAATCTAGGACAGTAGTTCCCAAAGGTCGCGACCTTCTGGTACTCGGCAACACTTGATTTTCCTGAAAAATTAAGATGGAAATATATGAGATTATAATATAAGATTCAATAAAAAAAATATATATTGGCATTGATTCGTTTTGGTGAAATTTGGTAATGGTGCCGTTTCTGTTGTTTAACAAAGAACATAATTGCCATAAACATGTGTTGCGTCCATTTACCCGCAAATGAAAACGGCAAAGATTAATTTGACAACTTAAACCGCTTACTATCAGGTATAAAAACACTTTAGATGTATAAAAACAAAAAAAAAAAACTAGCTGTCCCCCACGGTTTCATCCGCGTTCCCGGGATAAAAAGTAGTCATCCTTCTCCATACCTATCTGCATGGCAAATTTCACGATGAGTAGTTGAGGCGTGAAGGCGTAACAAACATAACTCTCTTTCACATTTTTAATAGTTAGGATATCTTTATTGTAAACAAAAATAAAAATTTAAAACTCAATACCTTGGCATAGTGATGTTTGCAATTGACGAGGTTCATTCTCATTGCGTAATGTGCCACAAAGCACAATAGGTGACACACAAGCGGCCACTGGGGTTGGCACATGATCATGGCTTGATGATGCCTATAAAGAAAAATGTTATTTAAGAAAAACAACCATAGTATGAATAATAATTTGACGGGCCTGTTGGCGCAGTTGGTTAAGATTCACCTTACGCGCCGCAGGTCGTGGGTTCGATTCCCTCACAGGACATGCATTTGTGTGTATGAACATTTCTGTATGTCCTGAGTCTGGATGTAATTATGTATATTAAGTATGTATTTATAAACAAAAAGTAATATATGTATTATATCAGTTATCTGCTTTCCATAGTACATGCTCTGCTTACTTTGGCATCAGATGACCGTGTGTGAGGAATGTCCCAGGATATTTATTTATTTATATCCCAGCATATTATACAGGGTGTTGTTTTGGTCGGCGACAAGCGACCCAGGAGCGGTAGTACAAAATATATATTCCCCAAAAATTTACTTAATTCCATTAAATACTGTAAATATGATGAGAAATACCTTACATGAATTTTTACCTTACATTACAGAAATGGTTACTAGGCACGTGCACAGACTAGAGCTAGGCACAAGCCGCCATCGCCCCACCCCTTTACTCCCTCGTACTCCCGTTGAGTATTATGTCTACACTTTAGCTTATTACATGATTTTCAAATTTTTTATTTTTATTATTAAGGTGGCCCTCTGTGGCCGGCGCAACTTCAACGCGAGCATAGTCTAAAAGCTTGTTGTTTCATCCAACGTAATGTTTGACTGCGAAAAAAGAGAGATAACATCAGAGCCGTCGGTTATCAGTTGATAAATTCCGCTGATCACTCGCGGCCTCTTCGCTAGGTCGTCATTCATGATTTCGCATTCATAAAACTTGTTCCAGGCGTGTACTTCTTGTGAAAAAATCTTACAAGTTTGTGAAAAAAAAGTTAGTTATTTAGAATTTCCAATACATTTGCAAGCCTGGTATCTAAATGTTTTCTTTACTTTTACAATTTATAGGTACATTAGATATGGCTAAAGTTCAGGCAAAAACGCTGTTTTTCGGATGCTTAGACTGAATGTGTTCCGCACTTTTTTTTAATTACGCCTAGATACAAGGCTAGATATAGTGCACAAGATACTAATTTGTTCAAAACATCTAACGAAAAATGTTTAACAACGCCATAATAAGTACAGAGGTTTCGTATGAAAAGTATGACGAATTGAGTCCTCTTAAAAAAAAAAAGTATTTTTTTAATATTTTTTTAGGACCAGTATCATTTGTATTATCGACCCTGAGTCGCTCGTCGCTGACCAAAACAACCACCTGTATATTGTATTTAATTTTTGATACTATAAGTTTTATACTTATTAAACTTCTTTTAGTTTAACAATGTTTGGGAACCAATGAACAAACAAACAAATAAGTTTGTGTTTAAACTTTCATTTTTAATAAAAGCTTTTTTTGGTGACTGTACTTGCATTGTCTTCCAATATATACTAATGTATATCAAATATCAATTCAATCCGACCACTGGAAGTGGGTGAAATTTGACTTTCAAGATTTGACCCGAACAAACATACATTGCAAGTTAATAAAAGGCTTATAAAAACTACAAACTTTGGGCATACTGTTTTGTTAACACCCTGCCTGATATCAAATCTAATAAATATTCATGTGTGTTTGTAATTAGTTACCTGTATCCTCTGTATTACTGGATAATGATGTTGTAATTTCATGGTTTGCCGGGGAAACAGCTAGCTTCATCCTTGGTAAGCAATAATTATGTTCTGTATCCAGGTCTGTTATTACTTTTGGCACACCTGAAATGTTAGTTACTCAGTGTTAAGTAGTTTCTTGTTGACATTATGGGTGCAAGCATCTAGACAGGTATTAGAATTTTTATTATACTAAGGCAACTCTGCGAAGTTTGTCTGTCTGGTAAGACTTTATGATAAGAATTACGAAGAATTTTAATAAGAAGTTCAGTGCAGGTGAGGTCATTAAATGATCAATTGCTTTACCTAATGAACAAATAAGAGTAGAATAGATGTAGTATATAAAGCTTAACCTCCTAGAATAGAATAAGCCTTAACTTTTATGTTTAATGTTTATGTGTATATTAACAAAAGTTCTTACCAAAAGTGTCGCAGCCAAATTGCAACCAGCGCGGCGAGAACTCATTGCGAGAAATGCAATTAGACTGGTAAACTTAACACCAGGGGTGTGCAACTTAAAACGGCCGCGATTTTCGACCTTATTGACAGAACAGTATTGCCATCTTTAAACGTTTTAGAGAACTATATGTCGATAAAACAGTTTCTAAATAATGTTACGTCTCTTTAGATGTCGCTTTTTTTTGACTTAACTGTTTTACTGACTGAACTGTCAATTATTTTGGAACATACCCGAAGTTTTGAATCAAAGTTCCGTTGCTTTGCTTCTTGGTTTTTCAGCAAAATCATACTGTTATTAGTTGTTTGTTTTGTTATTATTACTGTTTTGTTAAGTGTTCGTTATTAGTAGTTCTAAGTGTTAAGTTTACAAGTCTAATTGCATTTCTCGCAATGAGTTCTCGCCGCGCTGGTTTCAATTGGGTGGTGGTGTGCTGGTGGCAATTTGGCTGCGACACTTTTGGTAAGAACTTTTGTTAATATACACATAAACATTAAACATAAAAGATAAGGCTTATTCTATTCTAGTAGGTTAAGCTTTATATACTACATCTATTCTACTCTTATTTGTTCATTAGGTAAAGCAATTGATCATTTAATGACCTCACCTGCACTGAACTTCTTAAAATTCTTCGTAATTCTTATCATAAAGTTTTACGAGACAGACAAACTTCGCAGAGTTGCCTTAGTATAATAAAATTCTAATACCTTTCTAGATGCTTGCACCCATAATGTCAACAAGAAACTACTTAACACTGAGTAACTAACATTTCAGGTGTGCCAAAAGTAAAAACAGACCTGGATACAGAACATAATTATTGCTTACCAAGGATGAAGCTAGCTGTTTCCCCGGCAAACCATGAAATTACAACATCATTATCCAGTAAAACAGAGGATAAATAAAATAAAATAAAAATAAAAATAAAAAAGCCTTTATTTTCCAAATACATAAAATTTTAGTTTTGCTAGTTATTAATTTTCGGATATTTGGACCCCTCTTTGGGTGTAGGCCTCCTCCAGCTTGTTCCAAGTTGCCCGATCTTCCGCCTTTTTCTGCCAGTCTTTTCCAGCCGTGTCTATTATGTCATCTACCCATCTTTTATAGGGTCTGCCGACTTTTCTTTTCCCAATGGGACCCTTCCATTTCGTTGTGGATATTGTCCACCTTTTGTCCTTGTATCGGGCTAAGTGTCCTGCCCAACGCCATTTTAGTTTAAGAGTTTGAGTGAGTGCATCTTGTATTTTGGTTTTGTCTCGTATGTCTTTGCTTCTAATTTTTTGTTTCCTTTTTATTCTCATCAAGCTTCTTTCCATGGCCCTTTGTGTAGTTCTTATTTTTTGTTTGATTTTGTCGGTAAGGGTCCATGTTTGACATCCGTAGAGAAGACTCGGTAGGAGGCACGAATCCATCACTACTTTTTTCAGGTTGATGTTGTAGTTACCCTTAAGTATTTCTTTAAATGACCAGAACTTTTTCCAGGTTATGTTGGCTCGTCTTTCTACTTCATCCTCGTTGTTTGTGTTTTTGAAAGATATCTGTTTACCCAGGTAAATGTAGTGGTAGACATAGTCTATAGTTTTACCTTTGATGGTAATTGGGACTTGATGGCTGTTTGTCATAACCTTAGTTTTACTGGCGTTCATGTGCAACCCCACTTCTATGCTGACTTCGTCCAGCTGGCTTATCATCTCTCCAAGTTCTTTGGCAGATTCTGCTATGACAACTATATCATCTGCAAATCTCAGATGATTGAGATAGTTGCCGTCTAGTCTTATGCCCTTCTTTTCCCATTTCAGCTTCTGAAATATGCATTCCAGGACCGCAATAAAGATCTTAGGCGACAGAGGATCTCCTTGTCGTACCCCACGTTCTACTCTTATTTGATCTCCTCTTGTCTCTAGTCTAACTCTGCTAGTGCTATTTGCGTAAATATTTTTTATGATGTTGATGTATTTTTGGTCAACGTTGGTCTTCCTAAGCGCCTCCCAGATTGCACTATGGCTTAAGCTGTCGAATGCTTTACTGTAATCGATAAATCCCACATATATAGTTCTGTTGAACTCTTTATATTTTTCAATGACTTGTTCCAGTGTATGTAAGTGATCAGTTGTGCTAAAACCCGCCCGGAAGCCAGCTTGTTCTTTTTGCTGTGATTCTTCAATCGTTTTTGATATCTTTGTTAGTATAATTGAAGAGAAGAGTTTATAGGTACTTGCCAGTAAGCTAATTGGCCTGTAGTTGCCTATGTCCAATGGGTTCCCTTTTTTATACAACAGGATAATGTCGGATGTACACCATTGGATTGGTACTGTCTCTGAGTCTAGTATCATGTTGAATAGCTGCGTGAGATGTTGGAGTAAAACTGGTGCGCCTAGTTTTAGGGCTTCATTGGTCAGGTTATCTGGGCCTGGGCTTTTTTCTAATTTTAGTTTTCTTATATGTTCGTATACATCTTTCTCTTCAATGTGCTCGACTGTTTTGTTTGTTTTAGCGTTAAGTAGCCCATCTTGATCTATTTCTTCCACTGTATCTTTGGGATCCTGTCTTCTGTATAGCTCTTTGTAGAAATTTGTAGCGTGATCTATTACATCTTGTCTTGACTTTGTTTCTTCTTTGTTGTTTTCGAGTTTTTGGATCCACTTTTTATTTAGATTCAGTTCTTTTAGGGCCCTTTTTGTGCTTCTGAATTTTGTCAAGTTTCGAGAAATTACTTCCTGCCTGTGCATACTATAATCTTTCCTTATAGATTTCTTTGTATCTCTGAATAGTTCACTTAGCTTTTTCCTTAGTTCTTTACTTTTATTGTCGGTGAACATTAGTTCTGTACGTTGCTTCATTAGTTGCATTGTGTTCTCGCTAAAGATTTTGTTCTCTTTTCTATGATGGGTCTCGATAGCATATTTAAGACTGTTTATTATGGACTTTTCTATGTGGTTGTAGTAATCCTGAACACTTGGTTGTAGTGTTCTTGTTTCAAGACTGGTATTTAAGTGTCTAATATAATTTTGGACTTCCACGTCTGTTTTTGGTGTTTTAGGTGTTATGTTGAAGTTCTTTCTACTTTTGCCAAAGTGGTTTAGGCTAAGTGTAGCTCTTAGAGGTCTGTGGTCAGAGGAAAACATCACCTTGTTCAGGACTTCATAATTAATTATCCTTTTCGGGTCATTCGACAGTATAAAGTCGATTTCATTTTTAGTGTTTCTATCTGGTGACATCCAAGTCCATTTCCTATTTGCTCTTTTTTTGAAAAAAGTGTTCATTATAGAAAGTTTGTATTCTAGAGCGTAGTCTATAAGTCTTTCACCTCTTTTGTTACGTTTACCATAACCATGCTTGCCCATCACAAGATTTTCTTCTGTTTTAGGCTGACCTATCTTTGCATTAAAGTCACCTATGACGATAACTTTGTTGTCTGCTACTGAGTGCGCTTCTTTGATATCTTCATAGAATTTTTGGATTTCTTCTTCATTTGATTTTTCGGTGGGTGCATACGCCTGAATTATTGAAAGCTCTAGGCCTTCTATGTTAAGTTGCAGCAGTGCTACCCTTTCCGATATTCCTGTGAATTTAGTTATTGTGTCTTTCCACTTCTTTTTTATCAGAAAACCTACTCCATGTAGTCCTTTTGTTTGTCCAATGTAACATAGGATGTAGTCTTTGTATTCCTCTATGTCACAGCCCATTTTCCTTACTTCGCTTAATCCTACTATGTCATGGTTTATGTTTTGCAAAGCATTTGTTAGTTCTAAATATCTTTCTGTTGATGCTAAGGATCTCACATTGTAGCAGCAAATTTTGAGGGTATTGTTTTGTTTAGGGTACTGTTGTCTGTTTCTTTGCTCTTCTTTTTGGTTTTGATATTTGTTTAGGTTTGTATGCTCGTCTATTGATTGTTGTTGTTCCTGTCTGGGTTTTAGCAGTATTGGTTTTAAATGACACTGTATTTTTTGAGTTTTCGGTGATGTTGTTACTGGAGGGTGGCGGTCGTACTTCCCCACGGTGACCGCTTGCCGGCTTGGGGAATGGGTGTTTTTCTTTGCTATATTGTTTGTGTTGTTGATTCTCCGGGGGCCTTTCTTTTGTTGCTATTGTTCGTTTGTGCCGGTTATTGAGTTGGTTCGGGGACGTACCATGTATTTAAATGCATTTATTTTGTTTATTTTGTTTGGGGCTCTAGTTCCCGATTCCTCTTCAGCGTCTCTGTTTGAATGTGTTGGAGTTGTAGACGGTGATCGTTTTCTTTTTTCCTGGCTAGTTTTTTCTTTTACTATGAGTTTATCATATCGAATGATTGCTAGTTTCCCCTTTTTTAATTCCTCCTGTTTTCTTACTTTTAGTTCTTTCCTTATTTCTAGGATGTCTTTAGGGAAATCCTCGGTTGCATACGTATTAGTTGGGAAATTTTTATTATTCTTCAGGATTTCTACTCTTCTCCATGCTAGCGTGAATTTTACAAGAATGGGTCTTCTTTTCTCATGAGATTTTTTACCCAATCTGTAAGCATCGCTTATTTCCCATTTGTCGAAGTTTTCTAGACCACCGGCCTTTCCTGCCTTGTTGAGTGTATCCAAGACCATGTCTAGAAGTTCCGTGTTGTTGGTTTCAACTTCGTTTATTCCGTGGAGTAGAATATTATTTTTTCTCACTTCCTTTTCTAGGCTGTATACTTTGGTCTTCATAGTTTTTATTTCGTTCTTTAGTTGTAGGTTTTCTTGCACTAAGGGTTTTAACTTTTCATCCATGGTGGTTGCGATTGTTTTTCGAAAGTTGTCTGCAAGGGCGTTTGATTGTTTGAGAAAGTCGTCTCTTATTTCATTCATTTTTTCATTCATTTGTTCAGTTATTTTCATAACTAACTTTTCCATTTGTTCGTCCATGCCTCGTTAGCCTTCAGTTTCTGCTGATTGGAAACTTTTTATTTTTCGTTGGCAACTCAACTTTTATGTGGGTATCCCAAAACTTTGTTTATGGCGCTTTTCTACTATGGCAACACAGCATCGATTGTCACTTTGACACTGTCAAACGTCGGAAGTTGTAAGTTCGACGTTATACATTATATTTATATGTATGTAGAATGTAGCACCACTTTTTAGCACTTTATTGATATTTCCAGCAGGTTATTTCGATCAAACACTTGTAATTTGCTTGCCGCGCACTATGGGTAGTAATCGGAGTTCGTTTTCGTGAAGGAACAATTAGTTTTAGACTCGATTTCCACTTAAAATCACTGCAGGCACAAACAACGTTTTTCTCTTGTCACTCGCCCAACCGGAAAATCACAAAAACAGAGGATACAGGTAACTAATTACAAACACACATGAATATTTATTAGATTTGATATCAGGCAGGGTGTTAACAAAACAGTATGCCCCAACTTTGTAGTTTTTATAAGCCTTTTATTAACTTGCAATGTATGTTTGTTCGGGTCAAATCTTGAAAGTCAAATTTCACCCACTTCCAGTGGTCGGATTGAATTGATATTTGATATACATTATATATTGGAAGACAATGCAAGTACAGTCACCAAAAAAAGCTTTTATTAAAAATTAAAGTTTAAACACAAATTTATTTGTTTGTTTGTACATTGGTTCCCAAACATTGTTAAACTAAAAGAAGTTTAATAAGTATAAAACTTATAGTATCTAAAAAAATTAAATACAATATATAATATGCTGGGATATTAATAAATAAATATCCTGGGACATTCCTCACACACGGTCATCTGATGCCAAAGTAAGCAGAGCATGTACTATGGAAAGCAGATAACTGATATAATACATATACTACTTTTTGTTAATAAATACATACTTAATATATATAATTACAACGCGGGTGAAACCGTGGGGGACAGCTAGTATTTTTTTTTTGTTTTTATACCACTAAAGTGTTTTTATACCTGATGGTAAGCGGTTAAAGTAGTCAAATTAATCTTTGCCGTTTTCATTTGCGTGTAAATAGACGCAACACATGTTTATGGCAATTGTGTTCTTTGTTAAACAACCGAAACGGCACCATTACCAAATTTCACCAAAACGAATCACGGCCAATATTTTTTTTTTTATTGAATCTTATATTATAATCTCATATATTTCCATCTTTATTTTTCAGGAAAATCAAGTGTTGCCGAGTACCAGAAGGTTGCGACCTTTGGGAACTACTGTCCTAGATTCATCATCATCATCAGCCTATAATGTCCCACTGCTGAGCACAGGCATCCTTTCACAAATGAAGGTGAAAGGGAATGGGCAATACTCCACCACGCGTGCCCACTGCGGATCGGTGGAGGTAGGCTAGTGGTCAACCTACTGTTGGAATTTTTCAAGCCGTCTAGGAGGCATCCAACTAGCTTAACGACTATCACAATTGAGTGATAACAGGGACCAACGGCTTTACGTGCCTTTCGAAGCACGGAAACGCTCGATATGAAATACCACTAGGCGCTCACCCATCCAGGTACCGACCACGACAGGCGTAGCTTAACTTTACCGATCGATTAAGAACGGCTAATCATGCTACACCACGAGCGCTTCACTCGGTCCTAGATTATATTATTGCAATCAACTGAATGCATTTAATCTTTGATTATTAATATTTTAAATACAGATGGTTAAAATACTGTACTTTTTAATTTATATTTCAAATACATGCGAGAAAGTAATTAGTATTTTAAATACTTAAAGCAAATAACCTATGTATTTTGCCCAGCCCTGCCTTATACTTATTATGTATGTACTTGGTAAACCAATTGTTGATATGCCTAAATAAATAATGAAACAAGTAATTTTTATGATTTGGTTTTATTATTATAAATTTATAGGCGATCGGACACCACCAGCCTGATTAAATATAAGTTTAATTTAATTTAATAATTAAGTTTTTTATTTTCAGTAAATTTAGAATTATTCTACTTTAGCAGTTGGTTCTCAGTGGTATTATTTTGTTTTCTATATTAAATGCAAATCTGGCTGCAGGTGTAAGGTCGTCTTCCAGTATACTCCCATTTCAATCGAACAATACAGCGGTAGATTATATGTACGTACGTACATAAATATACAATATAACTAGGTATATATATATATATATATCACTACAGCTATAGTTCTGATAAAGTTTCATAGAGGCAGCACTTTCTTCGTGGCCGTTTTTTGACGTCGACTTACCTCTCTTTTCCTTTTGGTATAGTTACTATACTCTTTGCTTAACACTTAGAACTACTAATAACGAACACTTAACAAAACAGTAATAATAACAAAACAAACAACTAATAACAGTATGATTTTGCTGAAAAACCAAGAAGCAAAGCAACGGAACTTTGATTCAAAACTTCGGGTATGTTCCAAAATAATTGACAGTTCGGTCAGTAAAACAGTTAAGTAAAAAAAAAGCGACATCTAAAGAGACTAACATTATTTAGAAACTGTTTTATCGACATATAGTTCTCTAAAACTTTTAAAGATGGCAAGACTGTTCTGTCAATAAGGTCGAAAATCGCGGCCGTTTTAAGTTGCACACCCCTGAGATGGTCCCAGACCACTGACCTCTATTATACAAGTACGCTGGACTGCATATTTCTTTCGAAATGACAGTTGTTTTTTGTGCCGAATCAAAGCGCCCCTCTCGAGCGTCTCGGGTACTATTATTGACATTTGTTGCAAATGGCTGTCGTGTTGTTTATGTGCGTCTCTAAGGATTTACGCAAAAATCACGAATAAAACTACTTTGTGCACGTTTTAGTTATTTCGTGTTATATTTCGTGATGTTTAAATCGTTTTGGGTATGAGAGCTTGCGTATTTTGTAAAACTCACTATCAAAAATGCAGCGGGATAACCTATCACAAGTAAGTGAATTTCATGGCTTTAAATTTGTTTAATTGCTTGTCTAAAGCTGTTATTACTATTTTGTTTTGAATAGTAAATGTTTTTATAAATATTTAGGTAAAATAGGAACTCCATTTTCAATAAATATATAATGTAAACAAAGAAATAGGGCTGTAATGTTTCATATCGATAGTGGGTCGATACTTTTTATGGGAGTTTAATGTGTATTACAAAATTAGTGTAGTCAACCATCAGACTTGATAATCTAAAATATGTTTTTGGATAAAAGATTTAATGAGTGTTTTTTTATTACGCCCCGTTATATTTTGTTGGGTTACGTATTGTTCACTGATACTTTTATCTAAAATTATTTAAAAAAATGGGTACCTTTAAACAATAACCGTTGAACTTAGCATCTTCAATTTTATTGTCATGGCATGCTATTATATATGTTATTTCTTTATCAGCATAGCGCTGTGCGACTCGGGCGACGTGACGACCAATACGCGAACGCTAGGTCGAAGATGCTTGACCAGATAAAAAGAGAAGTACCAGGACCAGTCTATCACCAGGAACTCATACGGACCTAAGAAAATTTCGATGAACTGCGCGAGTTAGCGCACACTTGGCACACAATCAGGTGAACATATGAGGACATCTAGCTCAAGATCAGCTCGACGCGAAGTCACATACTGTGGCGTTACTTCCCTTGAAGGGGGTCTGAGAAAGGGACACATATAATTTGTAGGGAGCCAGCAAAGTGCACGCGTGAAAGAGCTTGATAATCTCTTGTTTTGAAGTTGATTAAAAATAAATTAAAGTAATTCTTTGTGTTTTTTTAGTAGTACCTTTCCAAGTGATCTACAGGAACATTTAACGAATGAGTGTTTAATCCGTACCTAAGCCGGTGCCCAAGCCTCAATTCATGATTCATTCATTCATTTCATCACAATTCATTTTTGTCATACTATTATAACATCCATACTTCCTTACTATAGTACAGTAGTAGGTACCCAATTAATATGGCTTACCGATGTACCTGCGCAGAAGATACATTTTCAAAGCGCGGGAAACGTTATTGGCCGACAGCTGCCGTCATGTTAGCTCGCGCCGTGCGGAGGGGCGTGACTTGCGAGTGAGACCGAACTAACAGCTGCAGTAACATAATACATGAACCTTATAGTAGTGATCTAAGGTTGATTGTAAGTTTTAAGTATTCTTTCATTAATCTTCGGGGCCATACTTTCTTTTCTGTGCGAACGAAGATTCACGAAGCGCCATATAAGTTGGGTAATACTGTATATACTTTTATTATAAATGCGAAAGTAACTCTATTTGTTTGCATGTTACCTAACTACGCATTCACACCTTAATCGCTGAACCAATCACGATAAATTGTGCATGCAGATAGTATCGAGAAGGACATAGGCTATTTTTTATCCCGGGAACACAGGTGAAACCGCGAGGGACAGCTAGTATACTATACATATAATAAACATTTTTAGGCAAAACTGACCATTTGTTAGCGGTGGACTGATTCCTCCTAATTGGTTCTACAGACAGCGCTTAACTGAGTTGGTTTCTGTGGTAGTGGAGCGGTGCGGAGGGTGTCTTCATTATGTCAAATGACAAAAGAGAATTAAAAATGTATCGTGTATAGCGAGACAGTAATTATGTCAAAATTCAAATATCACCCCCTCCCGCACCGCTCCACTACCACAGGAACCTACTCACTTATGCGCTAAGTATGCCTGTAATATTATGAATACGAAAGTAAGGGTTATTTATTTATTAGTTTAGGGACTACAATATCTAAAGATTACGCGGACGAAATCACAGGAACAAATTATGTCGATAAATAAAAAAGAAAAATCGTTTTTTATCGATATAGACACTAAAATGTCCCGTCTCTACTATTAGTTCCGTGGACGCTCACGATTGCTATCAGCGCCAAAATGGCGAAAATCAAATGGGTTCAATAAAAGGTCGATGATATACTGTCCAGCGTACTTGTATAATAGAGGTCAGTGTCCCAGACGCCTCGTAAGGGGTTGCCTGGTATAGTGTGCCGTCTTTTATGACCGAGAGGTTGGTGAAGGTGGCCACTATAAAAAAACTCAGTAGAAAAGAGGGGGTATGCCCCTCTTAATAATAAAAAAAAGTTTTATTTTTTTCAAGTAATTAGTTATTAATTTCCGATAGTTTATAGCTTGAATCCTGCAAGAATCTTAAACTATACTTTTTAAAAGGTAACTTGGTCTCTGCGACAGTTGTTTGAGTCATATGAAAATTAACCTTAAAACTTTAGCTTAAGGTTTATCTGTATCATCATAAAATCAAGCACAGATTAAACAGATGAACCTTATTGTAAAGCTATAAGGTTTTTCATATGATTGAGTCATATGAAAAACCTTATAGTCCCCAACTGTCGCAGAGATCAAGCTATCTTTTACAAAGTATATATATTAGTCGGAGACTTGAATGTGTCGGAACCACAAACTACTAAAGGGGATTACGAATGTCGGAACTTAGTCGGAACCTTCTTATATGCCTGTGGTCGGAACGCACCATGCGAGCTGATTGGTTAAACGTCATGTGTTTCGCGCCACCGTTTTTGGTGGGAACTTGCAGAGTGACGTTGTGTTTTCATTTTAAATTTCATAAATTCGTGTATTTTGGGTTTTATTACATATTATCGGTGGTATTTTATCCAATAAAGATCATTCATGTGCACCAGTGAAGTGAAATGAAATGAATTATGTGTATCGTGTCTTTTCAAGTTGTCTCAAAGAATCCGTGAAAAGCTTTAGTATAATGACCACCATTGTACTAAAATGAAAATGATATTATATAAAATTACACGTATGAAATGGCTGTATGGTTGAAAATAACCCTTGCCTATCCTTTTATGGATGAATAAACTACTATTTAATATATAAGATTCTTGCTACTACTACTACTACTTTCGCGCCACTATCTTTGGCGATACCTGAGGGCGGTACCTACGTAACGTAGTTGATTGTTCTTATTGTTTCTTAAAAATTGATTGACATATTTAATTTTGATCTCAAACAATTAAATGTGCATTTCTTTTATTTAACTGCTATGATTATGAATACAAAACGAACTTCCGCCAGGACTGACCAATACGGGACGGTTCACGATATAATTTGACAGCGTTAGATTAGAAACTATCGAGAATGACTACGTTATATTGTTAGCAGTATGGTACAGTTCACAATATATCGGGGAGTTTGTAATCTCGCTAGGTAGATTATAAACTAACGCTGTTCACATAAATACAGTGACAGTGTACAACATATTCTATAAGATCTGTGATTTCCACCAGTGTTGGGCATTAATCAATTTATTTTTCAATCAACTCGTTAATTGACTAAAAAAGTAATTGCGATTAAATTAATTGCAATTAAACGTTTAATTGCATGTTGCAATTAAATTATTTAGATTAATGTATGTTAATTGTAACTCGCAATTAAAAGAATTGCCATTAACTTTTTTAATTTTAATTAATTTAACAATTAAAACTAACAATTAATTTACTAACCTTTATCAAAATCGATACGGATAGTATTACAAGATTTCGAAAATTTGACTTACTTTAAGGTTAAACATCAGTAACGAAGCGGGAAATTTGATTTTCTTCGAGTTTTTATTTTTTTTACCTTCGTAGAACAATATGGATAGATATTTCAATGATTCGCGACCATAGTAGTTCATTTAGCATATTGTAGAATTCATACTTTTTGTTTAAGATTAACTATTTTTGTACATTTCCCAAAATAGTAAGTTTTACGGTTTTTATAGAAACCGTGAGAAACGTTCAAATATGGCGGACACCATTTTGAAATTTGAGAAAAGATTCATGTTTTGTTATCCCAAGGTCTCTCAAATATCAATTTTGACCAGTTAACTAATTACTTCAAAATGGTAAGAATAAAAAACATGCCCAGTGCGATTCGGACTCCCACACGGAGGGTTCCGTACGATATTAACTAAATCATCTTTTCTAATCACATTATCTGTAAATTTCAGCTTTCTACCTGTTACGGTTCATGAGATACAGCCCAATGACAGACAGACGGACGGACGGACGGACAGCGGAGTCTTAGTAATAGGGTCCCGTTTGGCACCCTTCTGGTACGGAACACTAAAATTGAACAGATTCTTAACCTTCAACCAATAAAATCAAACATTATTACTTTTTAATTGTTAGTTTTTAATTAAAAGGAATAAAACAATTGAAAATTAATTAATTGTTAACTGTAGAAAATCACAATTGACAATTGTTTTTTTTTTTTTTTTTTTAATAATAATAATGTTTATTATGATAACCGCTGGGGAAGAAAGGTTCTAGAGTGGCGACCACGTACTGGAAAGCGCCGAGCGGGACGACCTCCCACCAGGTGGACCGACGACCTGGACTGGTCAGAGTCGCTGGGCGCCGCTGGATGCAAGCGGCCCAGAACCGTTCGAAGTGGAAATCAATGGGGGAGGCCTATGTTCAGCAGTGGACATCGAATAGGCTGATATGATGATGATGATGATGATGAATGTTTATTCAGCCATAACAAAAATCTTAAAATAGGTAACAATTTTATGAATTAAGATATATAACCGGATAAGTTATTATATTTTATAATTTGTAGGCTATATAATTAATTGTTAACTGCTATCACTACAATTAACAATTAATCAATTGTTAATTGTAATTTCCACAATTACAGTTGATCAATTGTTAGTTGTTATGGTGACAATTTACAATTAATTTATTGTTAATCTTTAATTGTTAATTCAATTAAAACTTGCCCAACACTGATTGCCACTATAGCGCGTTTTGATATTACGCCAGGACGATAGCAGAAATTGCAAAATATCTGCTGTTTCTGCTGCAAATTCGAGCGATATGTGGAGCGATAAATAAGCACATGACACATGCACTGCTGTAGTATAGCGCAACAAATTTATCTGGCCCGTGGCCAAAAAAAATGATGCCAGTTTGAAATGTTAATCTGCCTGCCATTCGCCATTGGTTGTTTGCTCCATCAAATGCGATAACAGTGCCTCTCTCACCGGGCCAGATAAGTTTGTGGGACTGTAGCAAGAAGGTGACTGGAGAGTTAATTATATAAATAATCTGTGGACTAGGGTATCGGTCGGAACGTTCGTAGGCCCGTCGGACTGGTCGGTATCGACGTAGGTATTAAGTAGGTAGGTAAGTAGGAGTCCGACCGTCGGAACGTGTGTTATGGGTTTAAGTAAACATTACAGACCGTATTTTTTTTTATATGTTGGCGTCACACGGCTTGTGTATTTTGCCATTTTCCAGTTATATTATATATAAGTTCTAGTCACAATAAATCAGTTTCGCATAGTCCTCAGCCTCAGTCATTCACCGTCCATAAAAGTCATGTTTTAGTACAATGGTGGTTGTTGGGTTGTACTAAAACTTTTCACGGACTTCTTGAGACTACTTGAAAAGACACGATACACATGATTCATCTCATTTCACTTCACTGGTGCATATGGATTGATCTTTATTGGATAAAATACCACCGATAATATGCAATAAACTCAAAATACACGAATTTATGAATATAAAAATGAAAACGCAATGTCACTCTGCAAGTTCCCGCCAAAAAGTCATCATCGTTATTTTACCCCTTCTTTCACCAGATAAAGTCGATGTTGGTACAATAGGTAGCTTTTCATCTTCATCTCACATGGCAGCAAGTATTTTGAGTTTTATTGCATATTATCGGTGGTATTTTTAACCGACTTCAAAAAGGAGGAGGTTATCAATTCAGATGTTTGTATTTTTTTATCGAATAACGATCAGTCCATGTGCACCAGTGAAGTGAAATGAAATGAATTATGTGTATCGTGACTTTACAAGTTGTCTCAAAATGTCCGTGAAAAGTTTTAATACAATGACCACTATTTTACTAAATTATGACTGGACGGTGACTGATCTACGGACTATGTGAATGTTAATGTGCGGACTATATTAAAGTGATATTATAAATAAAATGTATGCGACTGAAGGATATTATCCATGGTCATGAAAAATTAACAAAAAAAAAAACATAAAATATCGTGCACGAATGAATGACACAAACGTAGACAGAACACAAACCACATGTAACGTAACCATAGACAACATTGTAGTATTCTGTGACACCCACACACCAGCAATTTGAAATTTCTTTCTCCCTCTTCCCTAGGTAGGTAGGTACCCTCCCTCCCGTCAAGCGTGGCTAATCAAGGCACGAAAAGGTGAGGTTTGTCATCTTTTATTGTGATTTAAACAGTTTATTTCGCTTATTTCCATCAATATTTACCGTGAAACAACTAATCAGTGTACAAAATACGCAAAAAACTACGGAAAACTAGTAAAATAACAGGTGAAAACGTAGGAATGCCTACAATTTTGTTGTAACAGTGTGGACTCTACAGCGTTTGATTTTTTATGTTCCAAGCTCGAGAACAACATGGATAGTGCTAATAAAATCGTGATGTTTTAGGAAAATGAGCAGCTCGGAGGAGGTATCATGGATTTCATGGTTTTGCGGACTTCGGGGGAACGAATTTTTTTGCGAAGTATGCTAGCTCACATTTTGTTTGGCTGTTGTCAGGTGTCGTGAGATATTGATCGAGCTTGCTACTTTCTAGGTGGATGAGGATTATATAAATGATAAATTCAACTTGACGGGGTTGAACGAGCAGGTGCCGCACTACAGGCAGGCCCTCGACATGATCCTCGACTTGGAGCCCGGTGAGTACCGTGACGCGAATGAGTTCACTTCCTGACACACATAATTATCTATTCAATCTCAACACAGTGACAAAGCATATGATTGTAAATTGAATAAAAAAAAATACTAGTCTCATTACTAAAAGCATGACATCATATAATGAAATTGTTTGCTTTGTTGTTTTTACAACATACTATTAACCTATATATTTAAATAAATATCATGGGACAGTCGTCACAGCTAGCTATGTGATGTATGTAAACAGTTGGTTAACAAATCCAGATATTTGGACTTATTCTGGAGCTGTGTAATGAGGTATGCAATCAGTATACAATTTTGGGGAATGAAGACTGCATCTAACACATAATCTCATCATAATCACGCAACAAATCTGATTATAGTCAAGTCACAGATAAACAGTACAAGAAAAAAATACTAATCTCATACCAATTAGAATGGTAAGGTTTGAATACTGGGGATTATCAGATGGCTTACCTGGGAAACCAGAATAGAAATGCTACTGTATGTTTAAATTATTTGACGCAACACCATACCACAGAATATTCAATAGTACTACGTACAGAAAACCCACTTCGAAAACGACATTTAAATAAAAAGCGACTCTTGGAACGATGTAATAAGGCGCAATCCAGCTCGCGCAGCGCAGCGCGCCTAAAATTATATTCACCTACAACTTCCCTCTCTTTCTATCGTATAACTCTATCCTGTATGACGCGGCACGTCTTACGGTAGGGTTGTCTAATGACGGATTATGAATCTTCAATATTTCCTTATCGGTTATGCTGTATGTACCTATTACTAGTCTCCTTTCGTGAATAATGACATTTTAAATATCCTAGCTAACTAGTATTACAGAAAGTTACTTTTAAATGTCTGCATATTTTAATCTAAGTTTTAGGCCTATACTGATACTTTGTATACTGAATGTGTATTCTGTCTACGAAACTAAATACAACTATTTTGGGGAAGGGTTTTAGTAACAAACATGCATATAAAATCTGGAATAACTGACGACGGGACAAGAAACGGCACGACTACCTAGTCCAGGGCCGTCAGCCGAAATTCACAACGTTTGTTATTAATAATCTTCAAGTTTGTTATATAAAAAATAATAAAGTTAAATAATTATTTAAAAAAGGATATACTGAGTAAGTAATAACAATTAGAATTGTTGAATTTTTCTGAATATTATTCTACTGATTTTTGAAATAGTGGTTTGTTAAATCTTAGTTATTCTAAAAAGGTAGAAGTAAAATCTACACTAATGTATATTCATTAGTGTATAATAATACTAGTATTATAAAAACGTAACATTGGTTTGTTTGTATATTTGAAGAGGGAACACTCTCTATTCTGGAACTACAAACAGTTTCTAAAAAAAAAATCAACGTCGGTTTATAAACGACGAAGTTATCCGCGAACACACATAAAAAAATAATATTTACAGTCGAATTGAGAAGCCTCCTCCTTTTTTTGAAGTCGGTTAAAAATAAGTCACATGAGTTGTTGAGGTCTCAGTGGCCCGTTTAGACAAGAGGGTGTCTCTTCTGGTCGCACTATAGGTATTTGTCTCTTTTTGACACACTGGTATGCTATCAAAACGGGCCTGTTAGATCTTGCCGATCTTAATAAAGTCAGAAAGGACATTAGGACAATACAATGAAACAACAACAAAAAATCTAGTACTATGAAAACAACGATACCAACACAAAATAGTTTTAAAATAAGAACAATAAACATTTTACCCCTTACTCATAAAACGTTATTTAACTAAGAAGCTGATTAAGTGGTCACCTAAATAACGTCAAATTGTTCGACAATGACAGCAAGCTAACGTTATTTATTTGACCATTTATTCAGTAGATTTAGTTAAATAGGGTTTATGAGTAAGGCCGTTAATATAAGTACGTAGGTATTTATACCCACACGCGTCATTCGCTGCGGGCGCGTTGCAACCGACTAGCGTTTGTCCGGTAGACCGTTTGGCGCGAAATCGTACCTAAACATGGGAGTGAGACAGGCCTGACCATACTCAGATTATTTGTATCATTTTATTCAATTCTTTTATATTCAATTATTTATTTATTTCCGCCCTGCAGTTACGAGGGACTTAGTTTTCCTGGGTTCAAAAATACTCTGTGTTAATCCAGAACATATTCTATCCAATGTGCCAAATTACCTCCCAAACGGCTGGACCGAGTTGAATGAATGTTTTTGTATGCATTTGGGCCCTGGATGGTTTAGATTCATAAATCAGCCTGGCAGATGGCGTTGCAATCAATATAGGGTAGGTTAGGGTAGCACAACACGAATGAAGTTGCAGCGGGCAGCTAGAAACATACTACAGTGGATTGCGGGTATAATGACGATGAAGGGACCACTCTATTTTCGTCGTTATATCCGGAAGTCGTTACAGGCAAAGGTAAAGAGATACAGACACGTACACATGTATAGTTTATATTCATTTATAATTGAAGCCATACTTATTGAATATTACTTCGTAACTGAAGATACATTTAACTCTGATACTACACGCTTCCTTACCTACTTAGCTGATATCTATCAACAAAAGGTAGAGGTCTCCACACTTGCTGACCATCTGTGTGGATGTAAACAAAAGATAACAAATGTTTGTGAAAGAAAGAAATCTTTGTGTCTTTGGCGGCCGACTCCCGTCGCAATATCTGCATGGGATTTCTAGGAATTTGTTACAAATGATTCATTAAAAACAGTCGCTACATCCGAACTCGGCGTTACATCCAAAGTCGCTATAGCCACATGAATTTTGTACTAATGTATGCTTTAAATTCAAGGGACTTAGATTTAATGTCGTAATGAAATCCACTGTATATACTTTTACTACTACTGCTACTTATAAACCCCTCACAACTACACTACATGAGTCAGACATTAGCATTAATTTAAACTTTGTCTCACCAAAAAGTGTAGTCATATTTTATGAGCTGAAAAAACTCATATTTAGTACTACTACTACATAATCAACTGTGAAAATGGCATTGCGTTTCTATATAGGAGCCAAGATATTTTAACATTCAAATAATGGTTGTAATATTCTTAGATGATGACCTTGACGACAACCCAAACCAGTCAGATCTAGTGGAGCAGGCCTCCGAGATCCTGTATGGTCTGATCCATGCTCGCTACATATTAACTAACCGGTAAGTATTACTATGCCTGGTAATGTATGGACTACTAAACATGCTTTATATGGTGCAACTTATGATTTTAATAAGAAACATACATATATCAGGCCCAATATCCAGTATCTTGCCAAACAATTGGTTCTTCTTAATCATGATAACCTTGTCTTGTTAAATGCTGAAAATGTAATCATCTAAGCATTCTATTCTAAATAAAAGAAAAATATTGAAATTACATCATCAGACATGTAAAATTATACAACTTTTGTACCAAATTAGTTAAGGTGAATGAGAAATCCTAAACATAATAATAATACGTTATACTTTATTGCTTATTACATGATGATATTTGCCACATGAATAGAAGTGATACTGGATAAAATTCTGCAATAATCATTAGTTATAATAAATTGTAATTTTGCTTGCAGAGGCATCGGACAAATGCTAGAGAAATTCCAAGCTGGTGACTTTGGTCACTGTCCTCGCGTTTATTGCGAGTGCCAACCTATGCTTCCACTTGGTAAGTTTATAGGATACATATTCAAATTCCAATTCAAAAAGCATTTATTCTATTTAGGCCCTGATAATGCAATTCTGAACGTTAACAAATGGCTCTACACCATTTCCAAATACAACTTGAACTGAGAAGACTCCGGCAAGAAACTCAGCAAGTCTTTTTTTTTTAATGTGTTCTTACAAGTATTACAATTACAAAATATATATGACAGCCTGCGAAGCAAACAATTAATTCAAATGCATTCTTGTCATCTACAAAATCAGAAACTTTCATGCGTAGCGTAACTTTTGTTTTACTATCTTTTTGAATCTATGTAGCTCTTGGATTTATTTGGGTACTTTACTGTTACTGTATGTAGTATGTACCTTAGGAACTTCATATTTATAGAAAGCAAAATGAGGCTCAAATTCTAAATGAAATGTCTATAAGAGATGTTTCTAACTATGATTTTTCTAGATTAATTTCTGTATCAGTTCAGAAACTGGTTATGGCCGGTTGATTGCAAGAAAGAAACAATTTTTAAAAGACATTATATTCTGGCAGGTCTATCAGATGTCCCCGGCGAGGCCATGGTGAAGCTGTACTGCCCACGCTGCATGGACGTGTATACGCCCAAGTCGTCGCGGCACCACCACACCGACGGCGCCTACTTCGGCACCGGCTTCCCGCACATGGTGTTCATGGTGCACCCCGAGTACCGCCCCAAGCGACCAGCTTCGCAGTTTGTGCCTAGGTTAGTGTTGACTTATTTTTATAATTCTTTTTTTTTGGTGAATAAACTTATATACTATTTCACATGTTTAGCCAAATGTTCAGATATGCATAATAGGCTAGATGACTGAAAAATTATATTTAGTCCGTCATTTACATTATCAAAAAATATTACACACGTATTTTTCTTTTTGTCGATGATGTTTCTTATGATACCTCTATGGTCAAAATACGTGTCAAAACGTGCACATAAGGTTCAAATTGTTTCAAATTATCAACAGTTTGAAAGATATTTTGAGCATAGAGTTATCATAAGAAAACTCCTCATTAAACAAAACAATACTAAGATATTGGTGCCGATTCTGTTGTAAATCGCACTAAATTAATTTTAGTCACATCTCATCTCTTTCTTACGAACATGATTGAAAAAGGATAGAACATATTTTAAGTTGTCAAATTAATCTTTGCCGTCTTATTTTGCATGTATTTAGGCGTGACCACGATAGATGGCGACTAAATTTATATTGAAAACAAGCATTGGACTAATTTGACAGGACTAAATTTCTTACATCCTTTTCTTATGTTCTTTGTTAGAAAGAGACATAGTGACATTAAAATTAGTTTAGTTGTGAACAACAGAATCAGGGCCATTGTTTGTTATATTTAACTCTAAAGTGACGTCACGAGCCCCCAATCCCGAACTGTGACCCGCCAATTTGTAAATTTTTAATGATTTGGTAAAGCACAAAATACGTGTCCAATATTTTTTGATAATCTAACTGGTTGACTAATTAGTTTTTTTTTACCCAGGAATCAGGTAGGAATCCCTATTACGTGTGCATGTTTTTTAAATATTTCAGATATTGCTTCAGTGTTCTGTTACTGGTGCCGCTAGGCTTCCATCTAATTTAGTTGTAGAATTGACGTAGTAAATTTTTCAACAGATTGTACGGATTCAAGATCCACCCCCTCGCATACCAGATCCAACAGCAGGCGGCGGCCAACTTCAAGGCGCCGCTGCGGAGTCTCTCATACAACAACGGTAAACGCTAGGGACGCGCCGGCCCCGGCGCCGCAGCCGCCCCCGCCCCCGCCCCCCGCGAGCCCACACCCGCACTTTGATACAGATCACGTGACCCACCCGACACTACACGGTCACACTACAAACACCGTTCACACTACCCGACCGCATAGGGTCCCACTGGGTTGCTATAATAATTCAGTGTTGCCAAATTTTTTGTTACCCTTTCTTAATGTTCTTTTGTGTTGTGAGATTGAATTGGCAGTGTAATTTTGTGGTTGAGTGTTGATATTCAAATTCTAGACGGAAGCGTTAAGGCTCAGTCTCGCACGTTAATGTTTTGTGTTCCTTCTGTTTCTAAATCTAACTTTCACGCTTTTAATAAGCTTCTATCTGAGGTGTTCCTTGCATTTGTCAGCTGGACTGCGTTGAAAGTGACCTATACTTTATCTAAACCGGTTACGGGGGGATCTGTATCAATCTGTAAAGAAATCAACATCAGACATGTGGTGAATGTCGTTATAAATGAACGAGACAGTGATCTTGTCATGTTGCTGACTTACATTTAAATTAAATAGGCTATAACTGATTGATATCTCCAATAGCTAAGAAGCTATCTTTTGGATGTTTTCAATGAACTCTAGTGTTCTGTATGTCAGCAACAGTACGCAATATCATTTGCAACAAATAATGTTAGCAGACATGTTATTCTCTCAAACATACAGTGATTCCACAAAACCTAGATATAATGAACAATTGTGGTGACTTATTATAATGAATCATACATAAGTATTGTAGCTAATCACAGTTCACTCGGTAAGGTCGTTTTAGTGTAATATGTAATGTAGATTTTTGAAATTAAAACATAAGGGTCATGTAAGTTTTTATTTTTATATACTATAATTCAAAATACACTAGAACGTAGGTGTTTCATTTTACATCGCGTTGTCCACGAGAGATATATCCATTATTTCGTTCTTGTATCGGTTCAAGTAATTATAAATAAACAATAAGACAAATATTGGCCTTTTTTCTTGCTTATCCTGCATGTCACCACGTGTTTTCCTTACGCTGAACGCATTCGAGAGGCAATATTAGTTCGATGTTACACAGGGATCATCATCGATTAGTCATTACAAATATCAGTGAATTCAATTTGTAGAACAAACATAAGTATTTGGCTAGTTTTATCTTAATCGCTAATGAATGTAGTGCTGCTATAAACATTCTGTACAAATATTCCAGGCCAAGCTTGTCACTTATGAACTGCTAGGATGAGACACAGCTTTGTGCGACACAATGAAGGCTTACGCTATTGCCCTCTACTATGGAGATTGTTAGCTTAAAATTGATGCTTCGTTTAGCATGGACCATTTATATAAATTACATCGTACAGTAGATTCATGAACTAACATTTTAATGGGAAAAATGTTTGTTGCTGCAGAAACGAAGACTTCAAGTAACATTCCAAAATGATTATTTTGACATCGCGTGCGCTGCGATCGGGGCAAAGTACCCTGCGGCGGGCAGACCAAGTGACCGGCGCGGCGCGAGCTTTACTTGACCATAACTACCTACTTATACAACCGACCCACTTGTAATTAACTTATTATAATATTTATTAAACAATAACATTACTTCCTATTATTTAACAAAACAGTTATGTTTTAAATTCAATAAAGTTTATTTTTACGTTTTCTGTATTTATGTTTTTCATTTGTTTTGTAAATAGATGATGATAAGAAATAATAAGTAAGATTAATTAAAAACATAAGATTTATTAAATAATAAACTTATCTTAACATTAGATAAAATATATGAAAATTACAAATATGATTATGCAATCACAGACAGAGTAGCATTTTTGTTTAATAAATAACTGTTTTATTATATTCATGGCACTTTGTTTTTAACAATCCTTTTTTAGCTCATCAAAATAATTAAGTCTCATATCTCGGTGCGTTTTAACAATTCATTTTTGCACTCAATAGTGGGGAGCACTTAGAATGATTACCTTTTTATACAATACAAAACATTTAACAAAATGTTTTTTTCAAAGCATGTGCACCTTTCTCCAGGTCGAAAGATGATGAATAAATACATTTACATTGCACCTTACTCTTATAATCTAGGGACTTTCAAGGCCAGAATGAATATTCTTCTGGGCCAGATAACTCCATCATGACTGCTTCTCTCTTTTATGGGCAGCAGGCGCCAAACTCAACCCTAATTTAATATAAAAAATAATACATTTTATCACTTCGAAATATATACAAATCTATCAATCCATGTCTGGTCCTATGGGATATAATTATAGGGAGCTCCTAATTCCAATATTGAAATTATCAAAGTTTTTAAATGTAGAATAACCACAGAGCACAGAATCCAATAACATATTATATGTACTGTAGACAGTAAAAAGTGAAGCTCTATAAGCAAGTTCAAATCCATAATATCACATAATTTTAAGAACTTTTAAAAACAGTTGTGAGAAGGTTGCATTATGTGCAAGATAAAGAAACTCATTGATGAAAATTAAGTTAAAAGAAATATTAAGCTTGTGATCTACAAATATCTAAGAATACATTTTAAAGTTATGATTTCAAATAGGAAATTATCTCTCTAACCAAATCCATGTTATTTAGCTCCTTGAATACATTTGTATCTATTGAATTAATATTTTTCTTGATAAACTTGAGAGCAGATTTCTTCAAGATATCAGAGTTATCATGCATGTCAGCAATAATAAGTATGTCTATGGCATTGTCTATGGATAATTGTTCAGAGAGAGCATGTTGGCTCAATTCTATGAGGCCTTTTAGATTATATCTATCGGCTAAAATAAGTAAGTGAAGAAAATTTACATTTTCTACTTCTTTTAGTTTCCCTGTGTAAATGTACTCAATCATCCAGCGGAGGTCCCTCTCATCATCACAAAGTTTGACACAGCCATTCTGGCTCTCTGCAGTCTCATCTTTTAGCATAGCCTTGAAGACTTCACTGTGAGCGGCAAGCAGGACTTTGTGAACTGGAAATTTTACCCCATCTGCCGACTCTATGGTGAAATCTGAGCCCACTGGGTCCTCTAACAGTGCTCCACAATCATGGTTCACTTTGAGATTATCCACAATTTCTTGACTAAGGCAGTCTACTTTGGAATATGGGAATGAGACGGCAATATACAGTTTTCTATTCTTCAGAAATTCAACATCTAGTTCAGAGAAATTATAAGTGGTGATGTAATTTTGAGTTAATTGTTTTACTTTCTTAAACTGGTATTCCTTGACTGAAGATGGTAGGTAAGCTATGGGCTTTTTCTTGTCGATTTTCAAATCATTACCGCTACTAACAGCGACGGCGCAAATTCCATCTGAATGGTTTGTGAAAAATAAATGCAGCAAAAATATATTGCCCACTTGTTCAGTTTTGAATGAGAACCAGTAGTCTGCGACATCATCGATGTATGTGCCGCCGATATCGTAGAAATTAGGACGGTGGAGTTTTAGATAAATGTTGTCGAGGCAGAGCCACTTTGCCTCTCGAGTCAGACACACTTGTTTCCCTAATACCACGTCCGAATTACCCTGGAATTATAGCACAACAATTGTTATTAAATTGTACAGGACTATAGGTATTAGTCATCATCCAAACTAAATTTACGAGTAATTGTTATGATATATGTAAAATACTTACGTGTTCATTATTCTTAGAAACGGTTTGAGGAGAATTAAGAGAAATATTTTCGTCAAGCATGATGCCCTTACAAATTAGGTATCTAAAAGTAAAATTATCCTAACAAAAAAATTAAAATAACCGTGCGCGATAATAGGTACAGTACTAAATTTTTTTTTGTGAATTTGTTCATGACCATGGATAGAAAGTCCTTCGGTCGCATACATTTTATTTATAATATCACTTTAATATAGTCCGCATATTCACTTTCACGTAGTCCGCATGATCAGTCACCGTCCAGTCATGTTTTAGTAAAATGGTGGTCATTGTACTAAAACTTTTCACGGACTTTTTGAGACAACTTGTAAAGTCACGATACACATATTCATTTCATTTCACTTCACTGGTGCACATGAATACATGAATTGATCTTTATTGGATAAAATACCACCGATAATATGCAATAAAACTCATAAGGCCGAGCTCACTTTGGATGCGAATTATATCGTACGTAAACGTATGAAGACTGTTCGTACGAATTGAGTGCGCACACTGAACACGTTTTTCTCCGTCAAATAGACAGAGTACCGGAGTTAGCGCATACGTTACTGATGATGAACGCACGAACGTGTAATAAAATCCCAACAAGTTCGGATTGATTTCGGATGTCGGACTTGCACGTACGTATACGTACGACAACTCGCGTGCAGTGTGAGCGCTTTCATAGTACTCAGAAGGTCGGGAATGTTCGTGCGTGTTCGTACGTTTCTGCACGAATGGAATTCGTACGAAAACGTATCCAAAGTGAGCGCGGCCTAATACACGAATTTATGAAATAAAAATGAAAACACAACGTCACTCCGCAAGTTCCCGCAAAAAAGTCGTACAGTACTAAACAAAATCCAGTGTTGTTATCGTAAAAATTTCAACTACCGTGTATCACAGTCCAGGTTGCCGTATATTAAGGAAAATAGTACTAAAATTGCCGTAGATAATTATTTAGAGTTGGTTAAAAATACCTGACAAATCGTGTACTTAAAATGGATTCAAATTAGTTCGAATTAACAACAGTTTGTCAGGTATTTTTGAACCAAACTCTATAAAATACTATGGAAAGAAAACGTCTCATTAGTGGTGCGTGTGCCCCCAGGCGTGGAATATGAGCAGGGGGCAATTCCGCTACCTGCTTGAGGCCTTTACTGGGCACTTTGGAACCAACGACATGCTCATGAAGATGGGTCTAACCGCGACACCCATGTGCAGGTTGTGTGGGGAACATACGGAACGTATGGAGCACCTTCTGTGCACATGCGATGCACTGGCTGGTAAGCGAATGAGTCTCCTAGGAATCGGATATCCAAAACCAGAAGACTTTAGGCTTATATCTCCTAGCCTCGTTGTAAAACTCATGAAAAGAGTTTTCAACGAAACTGGGGAGGATTAAGGTATCTAGGGGACCACAATAGATCCCAATGGGTCGAAGTGTCCGAGCTAATTCTCGGCCCCTCCATAAGATAAGACTCCCAGGCGTACGCGAAGTTGCATCAAGGGCGCGCGGCAATATCTTGAAGTCTTGACTAAGATAGACTAGAGAAAGATAGATAATTCTCAGAAATATCGCCGCAATGGAACTGGGCAAACAACCCCTTTGTGAACCATTTCTATTGTCACTATAACAACATTAAAAATGAAGGGGGGCGCCATATACAGGAAACGACTTTTATTGGGGTTGTTTATTTCATGGCAAAGTTGAATTAGTTAATAGTGTACGGAACCCACCATGAGCGAGTCCGACTCGCACTTAGCCGGTAATAAAGTCTTCTGTAGGTACCTACGTTGTACGACACAGTCGGGTGTCACCCCCAACCAATCGGGTGACACCCGTTGCGGAACGCTCCTTGTTCGAACTAAAATATTCAGGTCTTGTATATAATATTATATATTTTATTTCAAAATTGAGAACACTGAAATGTTTTATACTCCATGATCTTAGACTTGATTTTTCCCTTTATTCTCGCAGCATTGCTCAAGATTATCAATAGGCTTCTTTTTCGAACTAAAATATTCAGGTCTTGTGTATATAAATGTTACTTAACTTGTAGTCTTTAGTTAATTTTAGAAACAGACGAAAGTGAACTCTTGACATACAAACCCATTTTTGTTTATTCAGACAAGGAGGAGGCAATCAATGTATCACATATACTTAATTCATTAAATATTGGAATGTTCCATAAATATATTTTCCAATTTTTGTATGGTGTACAATTGTTCACCTCTTAAATATCCAATGCATACAAGTAAGCTAAAAAATTTTTCTAGGTCATTCTTAGAATATATAGGCACAGTATTCTTTTGAAGAGCTTATTTAGACGAGTCAAAATCTTAGTTTTCAGGACATCGATCAAATATTCATAGCTAAAATTACATTAGTCGGTAAAATTGCTTCACATGTTTCATCATTCGGTAAGCCAGATACACTGTTATCACTAAAAACTTCGATTCTATCACCCGGCTTTGGTCCTGATTGAAATACTTTTGGGTAGAAGTTCCCGATTTTCGGCTGCTTTAGTAATCGCGCAAGCAATTGAACTCCCGAGTCAATTTTGAATTTTGTTGGAATCATGGTAATCAATCACTCATTTGCTGATCCTATTTCATTTATAACTTCAAGTGATGATTGATTATTTCTTTGTTTTGAGTGCTTGTATATCTGTGTTTGAGAACTAAACTGTGTTTTTTGTTTACAATTTTATTTTTCACCCATTATCCAAGAAAACAAAGTTGGTCTGGTACGTCTGGCATTCTGGCACGGAGAAGAGACACTTGCACTTCTAGCGTAGCGTTTGTATTCTCTTTGCTTGCACTTACGTCATTATCCAGTTGTTTTTTTTCTTTAGCATCACACGGCTTGTATTATAAAACCAGTAAAGATAAAAATTAAACGAAATTTGGAAAAAGAGGACTTACAGGAAAGTTAGGGTACCTATATAACTATACAGTTAATTTGAAATAAATTATATAAACATAAAAGAAAGAGAATAAATTAGTCTTTTATATAATTTAGTGAAGGAAAGGATTCTATCCTAACTAATATTATAAATGTTTTGAGAGTATAAATGTTTTGTGTGAGTTTCTTGCCGGAGTCTTCTCAGTTTAAGTGTATTCCGAACCGGTGGTAAATTCAACTGTATGTACAAATTTAACGTTCATAAGTGCCTTACTAGGGCCTAAACTGAATAAATGACTTTTTGATTTTGATTTAATGCGTGAGTGAGTTTGTTTGTTACGCCTTCACACCTTAACTACTCAACGGATCATCATGAAATTCGGCATGCATGGATAGCTTATGGTGATAGCATAGGCTACTATTTATCCCGGGAACGCGGGTGAAACCGCGGGGGACAGCTAGTAGCTTAATATTATTATATTCTAGTTGCGCCCCACGGTTTCACCTGCGTACCCGGGGGAGATATTGCTTTCCCGAGATAAAAAGTACTCTTTATGTTAATCAAGAACACATTATATCAGCGTGCCAAATTTCATTAAAATCCATTCAGTCGTTTTTGCGTGAAAGAGTAACAAACTCCATACATACAATCTTTCGCGGTTATAATATTAGTAGCTGTCCCCCGCGGTTTCACCCGCGTTCCCTGGATAAAAAGTAGCCTATGTCCTTCCCCATATCATAGGCTATCTGCATGCCAAACATGATGATCCGTTGACTAATTGAGGCTTGAAGGCCTAACAAACAAATTCACTTCCTCTTTATAATATTACTAGCTGTTCCCCGCGGTTTCACCCGTGTTCCCGGGACAAATAGTAGCCTATGTCCTTTTCCATACCTTAGGCTATGTGCATGCCAAATTTCATGATGATCCATTGAGTAGTTGAGGGGTGAAGGCGTAACAAACAAACAAATAAACAAACTCACTTTCGCATTTATAATATTAATAATGTATAGTAAAGAAGTAAGGATAAAGTTAGGATGCCATTACACTTATGTCGTCGTAGACTGACTGGAGTGAGAAGAATGTTTTAGTGTGACGATAGGTACATTTTGTATTGTATTCTAGCCGACCCGATTTCATTTCTTTTCTAGTAGAACAGAACAGAATCGGTAGGTGTGTGGCCAAGCTTTTTTTTTGCATGAGGAGTTCCTCCGGCTTAAACCCCACGGTGGTCGCCATCTGCGCTGTAGAAAGGGGGCGGGCCTGTGGGGCGGGCTCTCGTGTGAACGCGTACCTGCTCACCCCTCTAAGCCCTGCGCTTTGATAGCTCGTCCCGGGAGAAGTCTGATACCTTCGCTGTGCTATCGCACGATGAGTCGTGACCACATCGACCCATCGTCCTCCACAAGGAGGACGATGGGTCGACATGGTAACGTGGACGCTTAGTAGCGACCACAAGGTCGCTACTGGGCGCACAGAGCCCCCGCTCTGATTGGCCACGCTTGACGTTAAGTATACAAGTACGGTAATATTAGGTCCAATACAGATTTATCTCTTGTTGCTTGCGTACGGTATCCTAACATAGGCAGAGGCAACACTGTTTTGTCAGTCAAACAATTGTCATTCTGTTTGACAGATATGAATGAATGAGTTTTCTTGACTGACATTGCATGGATCTCGATTGTTTTTAGATTTTTTCCTTCTGTAATCCATAATTTTATTTTGAATTATCTCCTAATGCTATGACAATTGGTGAGGCTTTAAGCCTCTATCAAAATGGTTTTAAACGCCGCTGTGCAGATGTTGAGGTAAGTACAAAGAAAGGATAACATTCTGATAACCTATTTCCATGGATTTATCCTATTTCATAATATCTTTCAAGATTTTTCCTCGATTGGTTGTGCGGATCTGAAACTGCATAAATCAGTGTTAAAGTAGTGTAAAAAGGCATGCGGCTCTGTTGTTAAAGAAACAACTAGATATAAGTACCTAATCTTTTTTATAGTATACCTGCCTATACAAAATTGGATTGTATCATCCACAGTCAATTTCAATAAATAAGAATTGAATTGAAATTGACATAAATCTAAATAGATAACGCAAGTCCCTCCATCCGTATGAAAACCTAGCGTGTAACTTTTTTTGTACCTACCATAATGTCACAAGATTGATTTAGTTAGGCTGGCATTAGATTTTTAACGTGAAAATGAAGCTATCCAATTTGTCAGCTAAACATATCCCTCGCTACACATCTCTGGTGGACATGCAGCCTTATGCGAGTTCCCTGTCTGCGCAAAACAGTTTCAAAAGAAGAACATTGTGCCCAATTTTTGCACAGATTTTGGCATCTATTTAGATGTATATCTGTGGTAACAACCATAACACAGTGTACAATATCACTTATCCAGGAGACGCACTAGTATTTCATTATAATATGCATTAGCCTAGTCAGTATGCGTCTAGAATAGTGGATTCAGATTTAAATTAACTTTATGTTATTTATCTTGCTTATGCCTTGCGTTGCGGGGTAGGAGCCTGGTGATCTGTGGTACAGGTTTTCCTAGTACAGACACCAGTCTCTCACAAATTGTATCTTTTTCCATACTAAAATGCTCATAATTGTTTTTATTTACATATAATTTATGGAGAGAGAATAATTATTATTATTTTTTTCTTTGTCTATTTCGCAACTTGGCAATCTGTGATTATTTTCACAATGAGCCATTACGCTGTCCATTTTGAACATATTCACAATACAGAGAGCTGGCTCCAGTGAGCTCTCTCATACGTTATCGTCAAATCTGTAAGCCAAACAAGGGACACTGTGTCTTTTAAGTCGAAAGTTCTTAACGCTTCCTGTGCCTTCCAGCTTTAGAGCCAATTCATTGGCATGGCTCGAGAGTCGTTTTTGGTAGCTCTTGCTGTATTTAGCAATCTCTTGTTTTACAGTGTTAAGGCGCGGACTGACTACGATTTTGACAGCACTCGTTCTTCACTGGAATAAGGTTGAAAATGGAAAATCATAAATGTGTCGACTCTATCAAATGGACTATTATTTACGGGTTTTCTTTAGATTATACAGAATATACACATTAAATTGAATAAGTGTCCGGTTAACATTCTAATATAACACTGAATCTTATATATTCTTAAAAATAAAATTGTTGTCATCGCTGAAAATACGGAGAATTTCGACGCGAAAGATTTTTTTAGAGTAACTTACGAATTTTTTATTGGGAATATCAAAGCACTTTTTAATATTCCATTCGGTTAACATTTTTCTCAAAACCCTCTTCTGTCCACATTATTTTTTGTGTTAGGTATTTTCATTGCGTTACGTCATACTCGACTCTCAAAGAAACCCATTTTTGTGCATTTGAGCTTAGACCCCCCCTTAATATTTAAGTCCATGTGTATGTATTTGTTACTTATAAAATATTTGCATTGTTCTTAATGTTTTACTTTGGAACCTCTCTAGTATTTCCAAATTGCTGTTGCTTGCTGTGCCCCACAGCTGGATACCATAGGTCCATATAGGCTTAAGGATTGTCTTATATATTGTAATTTTACTAGCTGGGGATAATCTTGATTTGTGTCCTGTTAACCAGTACATGGCCCTAAGTGTTGAGTCAAGTTGTTTACGCTTGCTCCAAATATGTTTCTGCCAAGTAAGGCGGCGATCCAAGTGCATGCCAAGGTATTTTGCACTTTCAGTTTGCGGAATTTCCATATTATGTAGCTTGATCGGTGGACATGTCTGTGTTCTGAGGGTAAATGTTACATGTACAGATTTGCTCTGGTTTACCTTGATACGCCATTTGTCAAGCCACACTTCAACCTCTGACAAATGGGTTTGAAGATTTTTAGATGCTGTCGCTGGGTTGACGTGTACTGATAGTAGTGCTGTATCATCGGCGTATGTGGCCGTTGTGGTCTTTTCGTGTGTAGGCAAGTCGGCAGTGAAGATTAGGTAGAGTATGGGCCCCAATATACTCCCTTGCGGTACCCCTGACGAGATTTCGCACATTTGTGATGTTTCATTATTGTGCTTGACTTCAAGACACCTCATGCTCAGGTAAGACATCAGTACATGAAAGAAGGAATATGGAATCAGCTTTTTTTAATTTAAGTAGCAGTCCATCGTGCCATACCTTATCAAATGCTTGGCTGATATCGAGGAATGCCGCAGAGCAATATTGCTTATTTTCTAGCGTGCGGTTGATCGTGTCAGTAAGACGATGTATCTGCTCGATAGTGCCGTGTTGTTCGCGGAATCCAAACTGATGGGATGGAAGTATTTCCTGTAAGTGCGGGCGCATTCTATTCAGAAGAATTTTCTCAAGAAGCTTACCTATAACAGGAAGAAGGCTGATAGGCCTATAAGAGCTCACTTCCTGGGCTGGCTTCCCAGGTTTAGGTATCATAATAACCTGTGCAAGTTTCCATTGGTTGGGAAAGATTGAAAGTCTTAGACAGGCATTGAATATTACTGTGAGGAGTAGGATACCATTTCTTGGTAAGTGTTTCAAGAGTGTATCATCGATTTGATCGTACCCTGGTGATTTATTTTTTGGTAAGTTCATCACCTCACGTCGCACCTCTCTCGGACTAGCACTTTTCAACGGGAGGCACATTTGAAGCGGCGTGTTTAGGTACTTCAGAACTTCCTCATCATGTTCAGGATAAACACTTGGGTGTGGTTGAAAAACTGTTTGGAGATATTCTGCATACACTGTTACTTTTTCATGGTCGGATCTAGCCCAGGAGCCATCATGAGATCTGATAGGTGGTATTTGGGTTTTTGGTCTTTTCAGCTTCTTTGTAGCTCTCCACAGTGAATAGTTTGTATCTTTATGTGGTGTCAGACCTACTAAGTAAGTTTGAATGTTGTCATCAGTTAATTTGTCTATCATTCGTTTCAGGTCTTCAGAAGCTTTATTGAATTTTCTTTTGTCATTCGGATAGCCATTATTGTGCCATATCTTTCGCAGTCGTCATCTTTCGTTAACTTTATCCTTTATACAGGGTGTAAGGGACATCACCGCACAAACGGATACCATGGGTCCAGGACATGATTCTGGACCCCCCCATGTTGGAATTTTTCGTCGGTTTTTCCCAAATTTTTAATTTTTTTTTTTAGTTTTTTTTACTTTAGACTGTTCATAATCGTTATTCTTTCCTAACCCAAAGAGATTTAAAATAAATAAGTTATTAATTCATTACTTTCACTAAAAGTAGCAATGTAAATAAAAGTAGAAACGGTGTAGGTATTATTGTTGTTGGCGATATTCGCCTGCAGTCAGCGACATACTACGTAGGCACAACGTTATCGCGCGTTTAAATCGCGGTGTTCACAATACATTGCGCGCTCGAAAATGACAATTTCTATAACCGATCATTAGCGAGGTGAATGACTTTCACAATTTGATTAGTGGCATTAGGTGTAGCCTTTTCGCGAAGTTTGCGTTACCATGCGAAATACACCCTGTATACTTTGGATACTGATGTGGTTGTGTAGTCCTCACTTTACTTATTGGAGTTGATTTATTTGCTGCTAGAAGAATTAGCGTGTTAAATGATTCAATTGCGGATTCAACTTCGTCCTTCGTTTTAAGAGAAACATTTAAGTTCGTACCTTTGTTAATTATATTTACGTACTCATCCCAGTCAGTGTTGCGGCCATATAGTCTTGGTGGTATTTTAACCAGTATAGCTCTACAGTTTACATTTACTATTACAGGGGTATGATCCGAGGACAGATCAGTAAATTCTTCTATATGGACATGGCTTTGTGGGATATTTTTTATAATAAAGAAGTCTAGGAGGTCTGGTACTTTCTTAGTATCAGTTGGCCAGTAGGTAGGTACACCATGTGAGATGCTTTGAAGGTTTAACTCATTAATGGTAAAGCTAAGTTGCCTTCCTCTTGGTAAAGTCAATCTGGAACCCCAGTGGACATGTTTTGCATTCCAATCACCACCACAAACGAATCTGTTTCCAAGCATTGTAAAGTATTTTTTGAAGTCATCCCTTGTGATAACGTGTCTGGGTGGACAGTAAATTGCAGATAGAGTTGTTTCTGTTTTATTATCCTGAATTTTTACTGATGTTGCTTGTATTTTTTCAGTACTATATTCCTCGATCACATAATGTTTTATGTTTTCTTTAACTATAACGGCGGTCCCTCCATGAGATTTTCCTGAGGGGTGGTTTGTGTTGTATATTTTATAGTTTTTAATTTTAATATAGCTTTTCGGACTAAACCTTGTTACGGAAATAAATGATTAGAGAGAATAAATGATTCTATTATTATTATTATTTTATGCCAATAAATCATATTGATGTGTTCTTCATTTGTTATCAGGGAGGCGGATGAGCTGAAACTGAAGATATCAAAATTCAAGAGTGGTACCTCTATGCTGCAAGAGCGTAATCTTTGGGCATTGCAACAGCAGTTGCAAAAGGTACTTCTAAAATTCTAAATGGAAATAAATATTCAGATTAACTGGCCAGTTGGCGCAGTTGGTTAAGGTTCACCTTACACGCTGCATGTTGTGGGTTCGATTCCCACACAGGAAATGCATTTGTATGCATGAACATGTCTGTATGTCCTGAGTTTGGGTGTGATTATGTATATTAAGTATGTATTTACAAACAAAAAATAGTATATGTATTATATCAGTTATCTGGTCTCCATAGTACAAGCTCAGCTTAGTTTGGGATCAGACATCGAAATACAAAAGTCGAGAAATGTAACTCGAGCTAAAAAATGATTCCACGCAAACTGAACCGCGGTGGGCGTTTCCGAAAAAGAGAGCCGTACCGCGCTGACAGTTCGCCGGTATCATTGAGTCGATGCGTTCGTATCGCGAGGGACTTAGAACTGTGATTATTATTGTGTTTTGCGTTGTTTACATTCTGCAAATATGCCGTCATGTGTTGTTAAGTGGTGTAGAAGCCATACAGATATGAAGAATGCTGGAATCACTTTTCATATGTGAGTAAATAAACATTTTGAAATCCTATACTTGTGACTCTGGAAAGTGTTATGCAACATGAACGCAACATGAATATTTATACACGTTTTGATATTTCACTTAAACTGTGATGCAGTAGTACCTATATTTATAAAGAGGATAGAACCTTTGTGGCATAGCGTGCCAGCCGCCATTTTAGTTTTTTTTTTTCAATGTTGCGGCGCACGGTGTAACTGATGTATATGGGTAGAGGACACTTATACGAACAAAAAATGTTAACCAATATGGTGGCCTAAAGTGTCACGTTTCCGAGATATTTGGAGGTGATATCCTAATAAATAGTTAAATCGGTAAAACTTTTCGAGAGGGGCCCCGGGTAGGAGGGAGTGGGGATTGTGCGAGGGCGTGCGGAGGGATGACCTTCCCCCCAGTACTCCAGCACCCACATGAATAAGCTTACTTATTTTTCATAACACCATCCACGTATCTCCTGGGGGCCTACCACAAGCTCTTAAAACAAGGTTAAAATAACCTTATTTGTCTTTTGTCCCGTTTTGACGTCGGATGTCAAAGAAAAACAAAAGTCAAATAAGGTTATAATAATATTATTTTAAGAGCTTGTGATTCGCCCTCTGATCTGACCTTAACGCGACCCATCACTCTATAATTCGTATGTAAAAACCATAAACTGATTAAAATACTTCTTAATTTTAGATCCTTACAATAAAATACTACAACACATAAAGATATATTTTAATCCAAAAAGCACATCACAAACTTTTAAATAAATATAATAGAATGGTATAACTTATATGCATAGTGCAAATATAAGATACTTTATAACTTATCCTCTTACAATCAATGCATAACATCGTCCACGCATCTCGCACTGCAGCAGGCGTGCGAACCAATTAGCATTAGACTGTCCCGCTGAGAACCAATCATCGCGCTTGCCGGAATACAACGCGTTAGGAAAGCGCAGCTAATTGGCTTATTTGCATGTGTGTTCTTCCGTTCGAATACTAGAGATATTTTGTCAATGTAGTGAAGTGTGGAGCCGAATTTCGCGTTGATTTTGTTCACAATTACGCTTCCTTACTTTTATATTTCGATGGGATCAGATGACCGTGTGTGAGGAATGTCCCAGGATATTTATTATTTATTTATTAATTGTTCCAGATATATCAGAAAGTGTTAGTTCTAGATTTGGACTATGCATTGGACAAGAAAGTTGAGCAGGATCTGTGGAACATTGGCTTCAAGCAACAGATTGAAGCTCTTCAGGCAATCTCTAAAGACAGGAAGGTATGTATTAGCTGTGCATAGAGAGCAATTTTTACAGAAACTTGAATCGCAATAAAAAAATGTAAATTACACTTCTTATCTAGACACTGTGTCCCATAGAACTAATATCACAAATTCTGGAAACAAAGAAGGCCCCTGGAAAGAGGGTAATATTATTGTACACTAGATTATAATATTGTCTGTACGTTTTCATGAACAAATAAAGAACTTTAAAAAGAAAGAAAAGAATATTATATGTAGTTTATAGTAATCTTTGGCCAGTACCTAGTTTCACTTGCAATCCAAAAGCTAATAATTTCTCCTTATTGTTTAAATATAGTTAAAAACATGCTTTTAAAAACACTGTACTGAAAGTATTAAAAATGGTACCAAATTATTGTATTGTCATCAGTCTTTGATAAGTATGCAAAGTTTCTGTTTAATCTGAAATTTTGAAGTTGATGAAAATTATATGTACAATATTTTCATTAATACTATTGCCAGAATCCACGACGTAGTGAGGGTCAGGCGATGCTATCGTGGGTGCTCCAAGCAGCCGCCGGTTTCTACCTCTGTCTGCTGCATCAAATTTGCACCACATTCAAATTGGACTTGCCTTTTAGGTAAGGTATTTTGTACTATTAGCCTATCCTCATAAAGTGAAATATCTCTTACCCTAAAACAGTAATGTGGAATTGTCAGAATATTTTTTTTCGATAAAGCTGAGTACTCGCGCAGACACACAAGGGGTGGAGCGGGGCGTTAGCGGGATAACGG
>OX596248.1:1581063-1814063 GCA_951394255.1 Polyploca ridens | reverse complement strand
TGCTCGTGCGCGCGCCCTTCCCGCCCGCCATCAACAACCTCGCGCGCACGCTGCGAGCTGCACGACACTCGCACACAACACATAGCAGGTGCGTACAGTGTCGCGGCGGCTGGGCGCGGTGTACTGGCACGTGCGCTCGCTGCTCGTGCGCGCGCCCTTCCCGCCCGCCATCAACAACCTCGCGCGCACGCTGCGAGCTGCACGACACTCGCACACAACACATAGCAGGTGCGTACAGTGTCGCGGCGGCTGGGCGCGGTGTACTGGCACGTGCGCTCGCTGCTCGTGCGCGCGCCCCTTCCCGCCCGCCATCGACAACCTCGCGCGCACGCTGCGAGCTGCACGACACTCGCACACAACACATAGCAGGTACGTACAGTGTCGCGGCGGCTGGTCGCGGTGTACTGGCACGTGCGCTCGCTGCTCGTGCGCACGATTACATATCATTGTCTCACTTGGTGAGATTGTGCTTTATTTAGACACACACAATTAATGTACACAATCGTTACCTACTTCTACCCCACTCAATGCTTTCCGGTACGTGGCTTAATAGACCGTTGTGCTGGGAGACTCTTCGGAGATGTTTCGCTAGTTGAGGCGAAACTAACGAGCCTTGAACATCAACGTAAGGTTTCGTGTTTAACGCACGCTCATCTCACATAAAAAAAAGCCTTTGATCGTGATCGGTACCTTCATGTCAGGGACAGCAGAGACCTGCCAGTGCTGCCCGGCGTCACAGATGATGTGGAGCCCTCTGTCGCGGTGCACTCGACGCGGCTCGACGCTCACTCCTACGTCACTGAGTTGCTCAGAGCGCTACACCTCATACATAATTTGGAGGAGTGAGTACTATTTTTAACCGACTTCAAAAAACGGAATAGGTTTTCTTTTTTGTTACCTGATAACTCCGTCATTTATTAACGGATTTGGAAAATTCTTTTTCTGTTTGAAAGGGTACACTTCCCGTTTGGTCCCATTGTCATCAGATCAGAATTTGATTACATTATTAGTGTACTTTGAAGTCGTAATAAGTTTTTTGTAAAACAGTCCAATTATCTATTATAAATTTGATAAATGATGGAGATAGCAGTATTTTTGTTATCCTACTAATTATAAATTCTAAAGTGTGACATTGAACATTTTGGGTCTTTAAAAAAACCTGTAAAATATTTTTGCTATGTAATTATATTTTACTAGCTTATCCCCGCGGTTTCACCCACGTTCCCAGGCTAATAAGTACCTATAATATTCGGGGGTAATAAAGCTTCTTAGGGAATAGAATTTTTCGAATCCGACTGGTAGTTCCGGAGATTAGCCCGTTTAAACAAAAGAACATAACTCTTCTGCTTTAAGTATATATTAAAATTTCGTCTATTCAAATATTGAAGAATGTCGTTCTCACCACAGGTTAGACACGGCGGCTACTCTGGTGAACTCCCTCAACTCTTCGCTGTCCGCACTCGTAGCTACAGATAGCTTCGAATCTATGACTCTAATCAAGGTATTCAAAACAGTCACGTACAAATGTTTTTAAGTGTTTTCTAAACGCACTGTTAAATAGGTACTATGTGTGATTGAGTTTGTACTCTGAAGGTTACGTACTCAATGCAGAGTTAAGTCTCTGACATAAAGGTAGTAACATACAGAGGTTGGCGGGGCAGCAATGGGACACGGTGCGTTTTGTACTGATTAATGGGAAATATGAGCATCAACTTTTAATTATCTCGAAAACTTTTCTTCGAACCAAACTTAATTTTTTTACTGCATTTTTTAAAATTTAATTCTTGAGAGAATAACATCGAATAACAAGTGACTCCTCGATTCCCAAATTAACGGGAGATACTGGCACAAATTTCCAACGATTCCAAATGGCCGCCATACCACCGTAAAGGTGCGATTAACGCCCATGCGATTGGGCCGCCGGTACCAGCGCCATACTGGTATATATGACCAGGAAATTTGTGCCAGTATCTCCCTGTCTATAACTTAATATTATCGTCATGTTTTCGTATATTGACAAAAATCTGTATGTGCCACCAGATGGCGTGCGTCCTCATATGGCTAGTTCACTCGACAACAGAGGACATGTCAGTAGAGAGTACCGCTCTGAGCGAGTCTGAGGCGGTCGGAGCGGCTCTGAGCGAGTCGCTGGCGGCCGCGGCGCTGCTGGCGCTACTGTTGCCGCAGTACACTTCAGAAGAGCTGCACCTGCGACCACTACCCGCTGGTCAGTGATATACATTTCCTATAAAGAAGATCTTCCACAAAAAAAAAACCTTGCTGAGTTTCTTGCCGGAGTCTTCTCAGTTTAAGTGTATTCCGAACCGGTGGTAAATTCAACTGTATGTACCAATTTAACGTTCATAAGTGCCTTACCAGGGCCTAAACTGTATAAATGACTTTTTTTTTTTTTTTAAGTTTTCAGTATTTGATTTGACTTTTTAAATAGATAAAATATTAGTAAACGAACACCACAAGCTACTTTGCTACAAGCTTTTATTTAATCTGCAATGTATGTATGTATGTTTGTTCGGGCGGAATCTTGCAAGTCGAATTTCACCCACTTCCAGTGGTCGGATTGACTTGATATTTGTTATACATTAGTATATTGGAAGACAAGGCAAGGACAGTCAACAAATGTATTTTTTTAACAAAAACTTATTTTATACTACGAAATCGGTAAACAAGCATACGGCCCGCCTGATGGTAAGCAGTTACCGTAGCCTATAAATAAATAAATATCCTGGGACATTCCTCACACACGGTCATCTATTCCCAAACTAAGCAGAGCTTGTACTGTGGAAACCAGGTAACTGATATAATACATATACTACTTTTTGTTTGTAAATACATACTTAATATACATAATTACACCCAGACTCAGGACATACAGACATGTTCATGCACACAAATGTATGTCCTGTGTGGGAATCGAACCCACGACCTGCGGCACGTATGGTGAACCTTAACCAACTGCGCCAATTCGCTGTCAACACCAGGGGTATCACTCGTGTATCGCCGACCCTAAAGAAATCTCTTGTTGTTTGTTACCTAATAACTCCGTCATTTATTAACCGATTTGGAAAATTCTTTTTTTATTTGAAAGGGTACGCTTCCTGTTTGGTCCCATTGTCATCAGATCAGGATTTGATTACTTAGTGTACTTTGAAGTCGGTTTAAGGTTTTTGTAAAACAGTCCAATTATTGTTTCTCTCTCTTACTGCAGATGTTTTAGTGTTAAAAGTGCATTAGTTACTAAGCGTTAGTAATGTTTGTAACGTGTTACTACATAGTGTTGGTGTGGGTGCAGTGGGTGGTGTCGCACCCTGTCGTATTGTCGTCGGCGGCGTGGTCGCGCCGGCCGGCGCTGTGGCCGGCGCTCGCGCACAACCTCAACAAACTCACACACATCGCTACCACCACTCACTGCTGTAAATATATAATACCTACTTCATTATTATATTAAGTAACCTCAACATTTGTTCCGCAGATGGATTGGCTTTTAGCTCCATCCGTAATAAGCTAGTAGTTACATTATCAAAAAATATTAAACTCGGTATTTTTTTTTTGTGGATCTAACAATAACAAAGGTTTGATGTGTTGAAGTTCCGTGTGACGTCACACGATGGTACTCTTTTCACAAACAAGTGACGTCACAAGCCCTCACTCCCGAATTTTGACGATTTTATTTGTTTGATAAAGCAAAAAATAAGTGTCCATAATTTTTTTGATAATCTAACTGACGGAGTAATTAGAATTATTATTTTGTTACACTGACAGCATCCCTATTCACTTCAGAAATAACAATTAGAAAAGTTTATTTCAGTTTAATAACTCCAAATGAAATTGATTGAAAATCTATTGTATATTGTTCAATCATAATGTGTTGACAAGTAGAACAGTTTTCGGAGTAATAATAATATAATGTATGTCTGTAGACGAGCATGTACCACTAAGTGAAGATGAAGAGTTGCTCGGGTTTGTACCGCTGGAGCAGGCGCATGCCACGCTTCAGTTCCCCTCACAGACTGCTGCCACGCCTGAAAACTACACGGAACAGGATACACTGTATGTATTATTGGAAATGTATTTTTTTTGTATGTATATCCACAGAACAATAAATCAAAAAAATATTTTTTGATGTCTTTATTTTTATTTTATTTTATTTTATTTTTATTGGAAAACTTACGGCTATAATACATCAAACTGCTTAAATAGATAGTAATGAGGCCAATAACAAGTTTTCGCCAATATTTAACAAAATATATAGTTGGACAGAGTAGCTTATAAAATGATTAAATACTAGCTGATACACAATTAATATATTCTGATATTTTTAAGAAGAAAAGAAAAAATATATAGTTACAATCACTAAAAATCACTAAATTACAGTTTTTAGGATATACCTACTTTAATTTAATTACCTACTTTACGTTTGAGAACCAAAGAATTCCGATACTAGTCTTAGCTTTATTGAATTTGAGCTATCAAAAAACGGGTCGAAGTCCATGTCGGAAAGAAGATTATTGATAACGCTGGGGACCTTACAAAAGAATGAGTTCCTTCTATAATTTGTGTTAGCAAAGGGGGCATGGAATAACAGGTTTTTCCTTCGCATTGATAACGGTGTTCTAACAAATATTTTGCTTACTAGCTCCGTACTATCTATTGCACCATGTAGAATATTCAAAAAATACGTAATATCTGCAATGTTTCGTCTAGTGTCTAACGGAAGGAGATGGTGACGACGACATCGCACACTATAGTTATCATCCACAATACCGGTTCTGAATTGGAGGTATCTCAGGAACTTCTTTTGAATTTGTTCAATCCTTGAGATATAACACTCATACATAGGACTCCAAACTTGTGAGCAATATTTTAGGATACTGCGGACAAACGAACAGTATAGCACTTTGAGTGTTTTAATATTGTTAAAGCAATATGATGTTCTTATAATAAAACCTAATGCCTTATAAGCTTTTGAAACGATAGAATCAATATGCATATCATATAGTAGTTTACTGTCCTATATGATCCCCAAGTCCCTGATGTTAAATACCCTAGTTAATGACGACCCTTTCAGCATATATGATGTTTGTAGGGGTTGATGCTTGCGCGTGAAAGTAATGACATAACATTTTGAAATATTTAAGTCTAATTTGTGTTCATTACAATAAACATCAAAGCGTGTTAAATCTTCCTGGAGTTCCGATACATGAATGGGATTATTTATAGGTTTTAAGATTTTCATGTCGTCAGCATATAAATAAATTTGTGAGTGCTTAAAGCATGTTCCGATATTGTTAATAAATATTGTGAAAAGAAGAGGGCCTAGCAACGAACCCTGAGGTATACCGGATGGTATGCCAACCCATGATGACATATATCCATTAAGCACAACTGCTTGACTTCTATTTTCAATGTACGATGTAAACCATCTCAATAAACTACCATGGATACCTGCCTGATACAGCTTTCTCAAAAGAATTATGTGGTCTATTCGGTCGAAGGCTTTGCTATAATCAGTAAAGATCGCGTCAACTTGATAACCCACAGACATAGCATTAGTGATGAAGTCACCAGTCAACAACAAATTGGATGTGGTTGACCTTCTCTGTAGGAAACCATGCTGGATTTCCGTAAAAAATGGTTTTAATGCGTTATATACTTGTGCATAAACTATTCTTTCAAAGACTTTAGCAAGCACACAAAGCTTTGAAATGGGCCGGTAATTTTCCACTTTGGTTTTAGGTCCTTATGAATAGGGGTGACAAACGCAGATTTCCAAATTTTTGGTACTACTCCTTCAGTCAAGGATCGCTCAAATATAATACTCAATGGAATTGCTAGACTATGAGCACAGTTAATTAAAAGCACAGGTGAGAGTTGAACAGGGCCCGCTGATTTATTTACGTCCAGAATTTTAAGTTGATTTTTAACGCTTTCTATTGAGATTGCAATGCTACCAATAGTAGTTGGTGATAGGCCATCAAGCTCAAATACTGTTGTGTCTCTAGAATTAGTTGTTGGTTGCAAGAAAGAGGAATAAAAATAATCAGACATCAATTGGCATATTGAAACTGCGTCTGTCGCAGTTTGATTATTAAAACTCATACAGGCGGGTAGAGAGTTGTTTTTGTTTTTATTACCCACATAAGACCAGAATAACTTTGGATTGGTAACAATATGAGCTTCTATTCTTTGGACATAATCGTTAAAACACTTAACCTCGACAATTTTAGCACGGTCCCTAAGCAAAGAGAATATATTATAGTCAGCAACATTTCCGTAAGTTTTAAACTTCCGGTGAAATTTGCTTTTTTCTCTTAGTATTTTAATAAGACTCGAGCTATACCATGGTGGAAATCTATCACCCCTGACAGCCTTGTGCGGAATAAATTTGTCTTTTAAATCATTTATCACCAAATAAAATGTATCCAGAGCCTGATCCACTGAACATCCCTGCAATAAACTATACCAGTTCATTCCGCTTAATTTTTCTCTGATACTATTATAATCGCCTGAATCGTAAAAATATTTTAATCTAGATTTAGTTGATGTTACTTTTTCAAAGTCGGCATTGAAATATAAAATTAATGCCTTATGGTGAGGGTCTTCTCTAACAAGCGGTTCGTCACAGATCGATACTGATACCATCACATTAGAAAAAACAAGGTCTAAAATTCTTTTGTTACTGTTTTGCACATAATTAAATTGATTTAAATTGCCGAGACTAATTGTATCAAAAAATTCGATCATGTTATCACCCTGTACATTGCTTGGCAAAAGACCAACATTATCATACCTCCAATGTAAGTGTGGGAAATTAAAATCACCCAGTATAATGAAAGTATCCGTAGGATGGTTTAAGATTATTTCATTTAGGACACTTGTGAAGAAACCTAATTGAACAGAGGCCGAGTTACCTTTATTTTGATTACATAAATATAATGTACAAATGTGTATTTTTTTGGATGACTGATTAACCGTTTTAGGTAGGGAAACCGTTACCCAGATATCTTCTGCTGCACTTCGCCACTCTAAATTCTCATATGAAATTAAATTCTTATGGATTGCTATTAACTCTCCACGACCCATAGATTGAGAGGTTACAGCATAGTCGCGATCACGCCGGTAAACAATGTACCTGTCGTCGAACAATTCCTCGCTTTTTATTCCATCTAAAAGCCATGTTTCTGTTAAGCATATAATATCGTGAGAGCTTAATAATAATTGTCTATTAAATAAGTTTGTTTTAGTACGAAGTCCTCGAGAATTTTGATAGTAAATATCAAGGCCTTTTATAGAAAAAGTGTAAGCAAATTGGGTTTAAGACTAAAGTCACAATAAGCAGAAATGCAACTATCTTAAAAAACAAGAGGTATATTAATAAATTATAAAAATGCGTATTAATATTAGGTAGGATTGTGAATATTAACTTATTATGAAACACTAATTGGTTACTTCGTACGGATTTTAAGTCTAGCATATTATTTAAATTTCTCGTTATGAAAATATTATTAGGTACACAAAAGTGAGTAATTGCGTATACTTCAAAACAAACTGCAATAACACAATCCAGGTTTAGGACACAATTGATAAGAAACACTGCAAATAGCGGCGGCATGAGCGGGCGACTGGCATTCATTAATAAAATTATAACTATTGACAACCTAATACATTTCAAGTAATAGCAAGAGGGTAGATAGACATTTAGCATAGAAAAATAAGCAGATAATTTTAATATAGTGAAGCAGAATATGCAGCGAATACTAAGCTTTTCGTGTAGTGCAATAGCAGTCATAACAGCATAAACAACCGAGTGATTAGTAAATGAATAGACGGTCCCGGGCGTTATCGGTCGACACTTTAAGCAGGTAAAAAGAATATCGATGTTTCTCAAACATTGTTGAATTATTTTGTAACGTAATAAAAAGTAAAATATAATAAACCTTCCTCTTAATGAATTTTTTTGATGTCTTCGGTGTTCGCAATCAGTATTATGGGAGATGTTGACATCTTCCTCCAATTGTCCTTACATAAATATATCTCCGTCAATTGTCCTTACATAAATATATCTCATCATCATCAGCCTATTAATGTCGCACAGGCCTCCCACACAAATGAAGGTGAAAGGGAATGGGAAAATACTCCACTACGCGTGCCCACTGCGGATCGGTGGAGGTAGGCTAGTGGTCAACCTACTGTTGGGCGTTTCAAGCCGCCTAGGAGGCATCCAACTAGTTTAACGACTATCACAATTAATTGATAACCAGGACCAATGGCTTTACGTGCCTTCCGAAGCACGGAAACGCTCGATTTGAAATACCACTAGGCGGTCACCCATCCAGGTACCGACCACGACGGTGGTAGCGGCTAATCATGCTGCACCACGAGCGCTGCAATATATCTATACTAGCTGTCTCGCGCGGTTTCATCCGCGTTCCCGTGATAAAAAGTAGCCTATAATATTCGGGGATAATGTAGCTTCCTATCAGTGAAAGAATTTTTCGAATCCGACTGGTACTTCCAGAGATTAGCCAAACAAACAAACAAACTATTCCGCTTTATTATAGTAGTATAGATCCCACCAAAAACATTCTGTAAAAAACTAGCCAAGTCTCGATGAAATGTCTTGTTTATCTCTAAAAAGTAATGAAATCTAGACAAAGTCGTGCCAAGTCTAAGGTTCCATACTGCGATTTCTTTATTATTATAGTTAATCTTGTGTGACTTGCCGTTGAACATTCTTTATACGTTAGTGGGTACAAGTACAGATTGGTGCAATGGTGTCATGGAACACCTGGTTTTGTACCCTTGTGTTCCCTTCAACGGCCAAGTCACACAAAATTAACTATAATAATAAAGACATCGCAGTAAGGAACCTTAGACTTGGCACGACTTTATCTAGATTTCATTACTTTTTAGAGATAAACAAGACATTTCATCGAGACTTGGCTAGTTTTTTACAGAATGTTTTTGGTGGGATCTATACTACTATAATAAAGCGGAATAGTTTTTTTGTTTGTTTGTTTGTTTGGCTAATCTCTGGAAGTACCAGTCGGATTCGAAAAATTCTTTCACTGATAGGAAGCTACATTATCCCCGAATATTATAGGCTAGTTTTTTACAGAATGTTTTTGGTGGGATTTCACTTCTTTTTGTAGAAAATGAAGCGGCCCACCAAGTTGAATATTTTTTGTAAAGGCGGTATGTCGATATCTCTAATAGTTTGGTTGGGCTCTTGTGTTTTCTAATCAGGGTCACCAGGTACTCCAGATCTTCGATTATCCTAGTTTTTATAGTTTTCCCTTTATGTGGTCATTAAACCCTAACTCTGTACCAAATTTGAGCTCTCTGAGTTTATGGGAAGTACTAGTTCTATTTTTTTTTTTTTTTTTTTTTTTTTTTATTCGGAAAACCAACAGCTAGTTACATGTGTATAAATTCAATGTACATGATGTGTGAGCCATTTAAAGGTCTTCACCAATAGAAATAGAATACATAATGAAGAAAAACAATGTTGTAAAATCAAGGTAAGGATGAAAGTTAAGTTTAACACAGTAAATATAATCGTTACGCTATTATACACTAATGAGTAAAAAGTAAACAGAATTAAACAAAAGTAAAATAATTAAATAAATTAAACAGATAATGACAGATTAGTATACATTACATAATGTTTTCAGAGAAAAATCGCCCACTAAGCCGACGCCTCAGCGATGTGTTGCTCATATTAAATATATCAATTTCCTCGGAGTTTGAAATAGTGTTGTATGCGCAGCTAGTTCTCAACATAAATGAGTTCTGTCTATAATTGTTATGATTTTGATGATCATAAGTGAGTGAGTGAGTGAGTGAGTGAGTTTCATAAATGTGAAACTTTGCTTTCGCTTAACTTCGGAACTAAATGACCTACAGACTTGAAATTTTGGATTTTAAGTATGTGATTATAGCTTACTGGACGACGAAAATTTCTGCGTTCGGGTCTTATCCAGAGGTTCTCAAATAGGGGCCTGAAAATGCGGCGAAATGGTTCCAGTAAAGGATGGTACGGCAGTGTTTGCTTCGCGCTCGACTCGGCAGGGGCACTGCCGTGCCCCCCGATTATTCCATAATTATCCATAGATTTAATACATTTAAAACCTTATTATGATGGAATAAGGAATACTCTCTTAATCGTCTTAAGATCTTAGATTTATTGTACTGTAATCTGATTAATAATAACAGAAATATTATTACAGGCCACCGTCAGACATATCGTGGAGGTGCCTAAGCAACGAGCCAGAGCTGGAGCACAAAGTGCGCGCGCATAGACTCATACAACTCGGAAAACAACTCGCAGACCTTAGCAACGAACAATTCTCTTACACGTGAGTACAGTAGTACCCAATTAATATGGCTTACCGATGTACCTGCGCAGAAGATACATTTTCAATGCGCGGGAAACGCTATTGGCCGAAAGCTGCCGTCATGTAAGCGCGGGCCGTGTGGAGGGGCGTGACTTGCGAGTGAGACGGAACTAACAGCTGCAGTGTATTATGAACCTAATAGTAGTGATCTAAGGTTGATTGTAAGTTTTAAGCATTCTTTCGTTAATCTTCGGGGCCATACTTTCTTTTCTGTGCGAACGAAGATTCACGATGCGCCATATAAGTTGGGTAATACTGTTTCTAGTTATAGTGCCCCGTTGACGGCACGTTACGGCTTCGGCCCGCTCGTTGTGTCCATCCCTTAACATTGTAATTAAGTAGAATGTGTTAATTCCTTACAGGTTCATGATACATTTTAGCGTTTCTATAAAAACACTGTCAATATTATTCGAAAAGAAAAATAATTCTACATAGTGATAGTAATATTAATGTGGGCGAAAGTGTAAGCACATAATCCAGAAGGGAACTTCTCAAGAGCATGTTTAGCGATATCATTGTGATGGCTGATTTGTTTTTTACTTATTAAATATCGATCAGTCTCATTTTTAACTAACTTCAAAAAAGGAGGTTCTCAATTCGAATGTTTTTTTTTTTTTATGTTTGTTACCTCATAACTCCGTCGTTTATTAACCGATTTGGAAAATTCTTTTTTTATTTAAAAGGGTACACTTCCCATTTGGTCCCATTGTCATCAAATCAGGGTTTGATTACTTCTTAGTGTACTTTGAAGTCGGTTTAAGTTTTTTGTAAAACAGTCCAATTATTAGTTTTACCGCCGGGGCACGAAGTTGATGTCAGTGTGATTAGAATGTAATTAATCTAAACTTGTTTTGAAAAGAGTAATTTTGAATGTTTTGAATTTTATTCCAAATGTGACTGTTCATCAACAGCGAAGAAGAGAACAGAACGACGTTCACAGCAGCGTCAGTGGGGGGAGAACAGCTGACCCTCGCGCTGGCTGAACTGTCGGCGCGGGCGCAGGCGCGTGAGGAGGGGGGGGAGGAGGAGGGCGAACGAGATGACGTCGAGAGGGACGACGACTCCGACGACGAGCCCAAGTGTACCAAACCGCCTAATGTCATCTCAGAGGCAGACTTTAGGGAGAAGGGTGAGTTATCTTAATACCCATTTGAATGTCAGGAAGGATGTAAAGGCGATACATTAGTACTCTATTCGAGTTTAGCACTAAATTGAATGTAATTTTTTCGAACATCGCCGTTTTTTCGCTGACTGTAATTTTTTTTAACCCTAAAGGTACCGTCATTGACCTGTCTAAAAATTCTACCTTGAGACAACTTAACGAAATGATCAAAATTACCTAGCAATTGTCAAAAGTGATTATAATCGTTCGCGCATTCGTAACAGTTCGTTCAATTTCAGCGCTTGCTAGAAACCTTCAGCTTCGGCCAAAACTTGGGCCCTTGACTAAAACCTGACGCTAAAACTCTCGCTATCGACGGGGTCACACATTGAAACCAGAATTGTTTCGAACAGTTTGGGATCAAAGGAGCTTCCTTCCGCGGACGCTCAGACTGTGGAATGAGCTCCGCGCCGTGGTTTTCCCAATGGAGTACAGCATGGGGTTCTTCAAAAAGGGTGTGAAGAGTTTTCTTCAGGGTCAGCAACGCGCGAGTGATACCTCTGGTGTTGCAAGCGTTCATAGGCTACGGTAACTGCTTACCATCAGGCGGGCCGTATGCTTGTATGCCAACTAAGTGGTATAAAAAAAAGAAAAAAAACATAATATACATAATTACACCCAGACTCAGGACATACAGACATGTTCATGCACACAAATGCATGTCCTGTGTGGGAATCGAACCCACGACCTGCGGCGCGTAAGGTGAACCTTAACCAACTGCGCCGACTGTACCCCTAGACAAAGTACTTTTCGTTGCGTTTGCGCGAATAAAAACGCTACAAAATGTATGAGATTGACATTTGGTTACGCTAAGATCTAGCGAATACTTATGTCAATCTCATACATGGGCTGGCCCGTCAAAAAATAATAAGTGATATTGTATGTGGTCAGTTCGCGAGAAACGTGTGGGCATCCTGAAGCCGCAGGGCTCGCTGGAGCGCGCGCGAGAGGAACGCGCACAAGCCTGCACGCAAGACGAACCGGTAACATACCTTATAGCAATATTACAGTATTACCCAACTGATAAGGCACGTCGTGAATCTTCGTTCGCAAAGAAAAGAAAGTATGGCCCCGAAGATTAACGAAAGAATGCTTAAAACTTACAATTAACCTTACTATAAGGTTCATAATACACTGCAGCTGTTAGTTCCGTCTCACTCGCAAGTCACGCCCCTCCGCTAACATGGCGGCAGCTGCCGACCAATAGCGTTACCCGCGCTTTGAAAATGTATCTTCTGCGCAGGTACATCGGTAAGCCATATCAGTTGGGTACTACTGTACTATTACTTTTTATTTCATTTTACTCCTTATTTCTCGTGTGTTAAGGTACAATATTGGATCAAAATAATAATCAAATCGAGCGTTTCCGTGCTTCGGAAGGCACGTAAAGCTGTTAGTCCCGGTTATCACTCAATTGTGATAGTCGTTAAGCTAGTTGGATGCCTCCTTGGAGGCTTGAAACCTCCAACAGTAGGTTGACCACTAGCCTACCTCCACCGATCCGCAGTGGGCACGCGTGGTAGAGTATTGCCCATTCCCTTTCACCCTCATTTGTGAAAGGAGGCCTGTGCTCAGCAGTGGGACATTATAGGCTGATGATGAAATAATAATTGAAAACTATTTTACAAAAAACTTAAACCGACTTCAAAGTACACTAAAAAATAATCAAATCCTGAACCAATGGGACCAAACGGGATCAAACCCTTCCAAACAAAAAAAGAATTTTCGAAATCGGTTAATAAATGACGGAGTTATGAGGTAACAAACATAAAAAAAATGCAACCGAATTTAGAACCTCCTCCTTTTTTTGATGTCGGTTAATAATTAAATAAATATCCTGGGACATTTCTCACACGGTCATCTGATCCCAAACTAAGCAGAGCTTGTACTATGGAAACCAGATAATATACTACTTATTGTTTCTAAATACATACTTAATATACATAATCACACCCAGACTCAGAACATACAGACATGTAACACAAATGCAGGTCTCGTATGGGAATCGAAACCACGACCTGCGGCGCGATAGGTGGAATCATAACCAAGTGCCAACTGGCCCGTCAATATGCTGTTAAATCAATAATTCAATGAAATGTCTGAAATGTCTCCTTCCTGAATGTTCAGGAGCCAGAGTATTGTGAGGAGAGCGTTTCGGACGTGAAGGAGTCGCGCAAGCCCCGCGTCAACATCGCCATGGCCGCCATCATGAGGAAACAGGAGGAGACCAACAAACAGGTATATATACTACCAGATTTCCGTCCGCGGTTTCAGCCGTGCCTCCTTTTAGCCCCTAGGAATGGTATTTTCAACAGTCCTTTCTTATAGGATATAAAAGGAACTAATTTATACAAACTTTTGAGTAAATCGAGACAGTAAAATCCTCCCCTTAAAATATTTGTACCCATTTTTGAAAGAACCGATAGCCGATGGGGAAGGAAGGTTCTCGAGTGGCGACCACGTACTGGTGCGCGCCGAGCGGGACGACCGATATAAGCAACTAAAGCTTTACTGTTAAGAAACATAAAAATATAATATATTTATTATATTTTTAATGCAAAATTACTGCTGTCAAATTAGTCATTGCTATTTTAATTTGCAGGCATTTAGACGTAACAGCGATAGATGCCGAATAAATTTATGTTGAAAACAAGCATTGGACTGATTTGACAGGACTAAATTTCTTACATCCTTTACTTATGTTCTTTGTTACAAAGAGATATAGTGAGACTAAATTTAGTTTAGTTTTAAACAGCAGAATCAGCACCAATATCTTATAAATTAATAAAATGTTGTTAATCAGGTGAAATTCGTAACACCACCGCCTACGCCGGACTCGATAGCAGACAGTACCGAATCAAAAGACGATAAACCAAAGGTGATCCAACCCAAGCCTATCAAGTCACTCGCCAACTTACCTATAGGCAGAAAAACTGGTGGAATCCTTTCCCTAAAGGACAAATCAGCTGGATACCCTCACTTGGTGAACACAGACCCAGAACCGATTAAAAAAGTTGACAAAGAGGAGAAAAAAGAACCGAAACCTAGTCAAGCCAGTCAGAATTCTCAACAGAGCTACCAACCGAAGCGGCAAGAACATCAACCTTCACCGAATTGGGGTCCAAACATGCCCCCAGCAAACCCTTACGTCGAACCACCCAGAATGAACTTCCAGAAGACATATGGGATACAAAACACAGGCATCAGTTACAACCCTAATTACCAGGCTAATGTCAACAACCAGGGAATAAGATTACCGGTTGTCAACCCTAAAGAGATAGACGTAAGAACTGCCGCTTTACAAAAGCAAAATTCGCGTCAGGACATGTTCCAGGAAGCCCCAAAGTTCGGTAACCATGGCTACCAAATATCCGGGGATAAGAAAAACTTCCTGAACGACCTGCCTCCACGGTTCGCCAACCAATACCGATACTGGCAGAATGCTCAAGAAAACCAGTTTAACGACAACAAATTCAGAGATGATAAGTCAAATTCCTTGTTCAATGCCCAACCGAGAAGCAGTTGGATGGAGACGCCTCAAATGCCGGAGTACCAGCAGCAAATACCGTGGTGGAAACCGCCAGAGAATCCGCCAAACTATGGCGCAAACTATACCCCAATGAATGTACAGCCTAATTACTTCACACCTAATCTGACAAATCCTTACCAAAATGCTCCAAATGTTACATACAATTCGGTCCCGGGACAAAATATAGGGCAAAATAAACCCGAAAATATAATAAATCAACCGAATTACCTTCAGACGGCGATAGGGCAGCCTCAGATGCAAAGTTTGCAGAACATCGTCGCGTCGCCAAATTTCAATTCGTTGAGTAACTTCAGTTACCCGACTGTTGGCTACGATTCCTCGATGTACCCACAATTTGGTAAACTTGGCTACCAACCTATGCAAATGAAGATGTTGGACAAACCACAAGTTGGTTACCAGGCGAATAAGGACCCTATGGACATGGGCGGCCTTAATTTTGTGCCCAATGTGAGGGAAATGCAACAAAGGAATATGAATTTCAATGAGCCTGTGCATAATGACATGGCCACGATGAAGAATTCGGATCAGATTGGGGTATGTATTGTTACTATTTACTAACTTTAGAAAAAGAATTTCTATTATCCTATGTCCTTCCCCTGGTTCTAAGCTACCTCCCCACCAATTTTCAGCCAAATCGGTTCAGCCGTTCTTGAGTTATAAATAGTGTTACTAACACGACTTTCTTTTATGTAGTAATATTGTAAGCAGTATGGTACAGTTCACAATTTATCGGGGAGTTTACAATCGCGCTAGGTAGATTATAAACTAACGGTTTTCACAAAAATACGGTGACAGGTGGAGATTTCGAGATGGCATATTTTCGAAACCTATGTTGGGTTAGTCATGCTGAAAAACTTTTTCTATGGGACAAATACTGAATTCTCAAAAAAATATGTTTACTTTCCATAGTAAATGTCAACCTTGCTCGATCATAATGTATGAAAGTAAACATTTCTTTTTTGATAATTCAGTGTTAGTCCCATACTAAATGTTGTTCAGCATGCCTAACCAGACATATGTTTCGAAAATATGCCATCTCGAAATCTCCACCCAGTATAGATATGGGGGTCACTGGCCCTGATTCTGTTGTTCACAACTAAACTAATTTTAATCTCACTATGTCTCTTTCTAACAAAGAACATAAGAAAAGGATGTAAGAAATTTAGTCCTGTCAAAACAGTCCAATGCTTGTATTCAATATAAATTTAGTCGCCATCTATCGTGGTTACGCCTAAATACACGCAAAATAAGACGGCAAAGATTAATTTTACAACTTAAAATATGTTCTATCCTTTTTCAATAATGTTCGTAAGAAAGAGATGAGATGTGACTAAAATTAGTTTAGTGCGATTTACAACAGAATCGGCACCAATGTTCACTAATTCTTCATAACAACTTAATAGCATTACAAGTACATACATAACGTGTATATATTTAATTGAGTAGAACAGTGAAGTGGCTGGCGGCGAAGCGGGCGTCAACACGTACTCTCTATTCAGCGGAGCGGCCGACCACACCGGCTGGGGCTCCGCTACCGCCCCGAGACATCCCACGCCACATCAGGTATACACTACAACATATCTATAGTGGACGCGCCCGTGGTATCAGTGGCGTAACTATACCATCTGGGGCCCGTGGAAAATTCTTTTGATGGGGCCCTATCAGTAAAAATGGTCACGTACTCAGTTTAATTTTAATAAGACTTCGAGATTTTCAGCGTACTCAATTACACGTTGTATATGTCCCACTAATGGCCATAGGCCTCCTCTCTTAGGCGAGAGGGAATGGTCGGGTTAAGTATGTATTTACAAACAAATAGTAGTATATGTATTATATCAGTTATCTGGTTTCCATAGTACAAGCTCTGCTTAGTTTGAGATCAGATGACCGTGTGTGAGGAATGTCCCAGGATATTTATGTATCTATGAAATACCTTCCGTCACGACACGTCATCTCCATAGGAATACATAGGAACGAACGAGAAAGAAGTAGTGACGCGACACGTCGGCTGCTGCTCCATGCAGTCGGCTACGAACTTGTATTTTAACCCCCTTATTCATAATCGCTTTTTAACTAAATTAGTGTAATAGTGTCCTCCGTCTCACTCTTTCGATCACCAAATGTCACGTGTCAGATAAAGACTTCGGAATTTTAGCTAATCAAAGGGGGTAACTCTTTAGCATGTTTTTTTTTGGGTCATAGTAAAATTTGTTCATATTATGGACTAGCTGTCCCACGCGGTTTTACCCGCATTCCCGAGGATCGTATATTTTCTATCTGTGTGCCAAATTTCATTCAAATCCGTTTAGTAGTTTTTTGCGTGAACGAGTAACAAACATACATCCATACTCACAAACATTCGCATTTATAATATTAGTAGGATTTGGCTACCCATCCTAACTAATATTATAAATTCGTAAGTGAGTTTGTTTGTTACGCCTTTACGCCTCAACTACTCAACGGATCATCATGAAATTTGGCATGCAGGTACCCTATGGTATAGAGAAGGACATATGCTACTTTTTATCCCGGGAACGCGAGTGTAACCGCGGGGGACAGCTAGTTTAAAAAAAAATGTTTTCCCCATTCCAAGTCGCTGTGGTCCGGCCCTGGCCCGTCGCCCCTAGAGCGTCTGCTCGAGCAACAGAAACAGATGAAGCAACCGCCCGCGCCGCAATGACCGATCTAACATTACTAATACTGCCACTCTATTGCGAACTGTATGTAAAAACTATAAATATTGTATGTATGTTGATGATCTATTGGAATGTAGCGCATAATACTATAGTTTTGAATCCTGGGTACTTGCATTTGATGTATAACCGTGAATAAATATAATAGGGCTGCGGCTTGTGTAACAAAATCATGATTCTAATTAGTCCGTCAGTTAGATTATCAAAAAATATTGGGCACGTATTTTTCGCTTTATCAAATCTTTAAAAAATGACAAAGATAGAGCGCGTCAAAGTTCGTGGGGGCTAGTGACGTCACTTGTTTGTGAAAGTATACCATCGCATGACGTCACGCGGATCATCAGCACACTATATCTTAGTATTTTTTTGTTTGATTGACAAAATAAAAAATACGTGTCTAATATTTATTGATAATGTAAATGTCGGGCTAGAGAATATAGAATTTTTCAGGCTGCTAATTGTCGTGTAAAATAAGGACTATAATACGATCTTGAATGAGCACTACTATTTAGTCGATTCCTGGCAAATACTTTCGAGATGAAAACAGATGGTCGGCTACAGAATGTCCTTATTAGAGAAAGTCAATTAAAATTTAAGTTTTGAGTCAAAAAAGAAACAATTAAATTTGGGAACTAGACTTATGATACACATATTCATGAGATAATACTGTCCTTAGTTTGATTCTCGTTCGCTCCAAGTGTTTTTATATTGATAATAAATAAGTATCAAAAATAAAGTTATATGCGTTACTTCTTCTGATACAAATGAATACATTATGAATTTATTTTTGTTAGCTATACATACTCGACTGTGCAAAAATTGCTCCATTTTCTGTAGTATTACAATTTCGACTTGTCTTTTGTATAGAGCGTTTGTCTTCTACATACCATTTTATCTATACGAAATAGGAAAAATTACCTACTATGTCGACAAGGAGATGTCTATGTCGAGGAGGCGGCCTGGGATAAAAAAAATATAATTCTAATTAGTTCGTCAGTTAGATTATCAAAAAATATTGGACACGTATTTTTTGCTTTACCAAACCAATAAAAATTGACAAAGATAAAGCGCGTCAAAGTTCGGGGGCGGGGGCTCGTGACGTCACTTGTTTGTGAAGTGTAATAGCGTGACGTCACGTGCAACTTAAATACGCCATATTATCGTAATTTTTTGTTTGATTGACGGAAGAAAAAATACGTGTCTAATATTTTTAACCGACTTCAAAAAAAGGAGGAGGTTCTCAATTCGAATGTATTTTTTTTTTTTTTTTTTTTTTGTGTTTGCTACCTCATAACTCCGTCATTTATGAACCGATTTGGAAAATTATTTTTTTATTTGAAAGGGTACGCTTCCCGATTGGTCCCATTGTCATCAGATCGGGATTTGATTACTTCTTAGTGTACTTTGAAGTCGGTTTAAGGTTTTTGTAAAACAGTCCAATTATTGATAATGTAAATGATGGACTGAATATAATTTTTCTAAACATTAGCCTTTTTTCCTCGTTAGTAGATTTTTTCTGTGATTGAGATTATGCCCAAATTGGATCGGTATCTTGTAGGCAATATTGCTCTAATATCCTTTATGGACCAGTCAGTGGCTTACCATAAGCCCATTTAAAAAAACAAATAATGGCGATCTTATACAAGAAGATACTATTCTATTATTGTCATTACCAGTTCAGTTATTCATACACGCATTGAAGTCTATATTTTTTTAATTAATCGACTTTCTGTACGAGGTTCGTGCATAAAATTAATTGTAATTAACTCCATTTACAGACGCGAGTATACTTGTTATTTTGAAAATGTATTGGAAAATTCGAGTAGTTGTTCATGTTTGTATTTTTTACAATTGCATTGTATAATAGACTGTATATTGAATGTAATAAATTAAATATGTTGTTAAAAAGCTTGTACAGAAACCTGATCTTTATGGATATTGTGCTCAATATTTTAATTTTCCGTAGAAAACAAGCCGAATTAGTTCTTGATGTCATCTGAATTAGATTCAGTTTTGCTTGTTAAGTATGGTACTGTGATGATTTTATTTTTATTTGTGAACTGATACATACACAGGAAACGGTCTTAATTTATAATTAAATTTTAAATTGATCTGTGACGGAATGTATGTATGTATGTCAGTATGGTTCGATGATTTATTGATTGAGCTTTGTTGTAATCGATATATAAGTGAAAGTAAATTGAAGTAAACATTGTGAAATGTTATTTTATAATAAACATATTTTTGTTAATTCAACAGATTTTTATTTTTTTTAGCTAAATTATCATAATAATATATTAAGGAGCGCTGCTTTCCAAACTAAATTAAAATAAAAACTAATCTGCATTGCTATTTTTAAAAGTTTGTGGCATTTGCAACTTGCGACAGAAGTGATACAATTGCTTAGTATCGATGTGGTATCGATTCAGCATCGCTACTGTTTCGGGCGACATCGGGTAAAGAAGTTGGGGGTTTTTGATACTTATGACCACCATTTATTATATGGATAATATTTAAGTTGACTACGCTGCGGCGCGGACGGCACTTCGTTAAAACCAGCAATAAAGAAACCCGATAAATGAAGCCCGGCCGAGTCCATCCTGCAACTATAGCGACCAAAGGTATTGACATTGTAGGGATGCAGAATTGTCGTTACGTGGACGAAGGTATACGACCAACGACAGTATTGTGGTCTGCCGTACCCAAAGGGTGCCAAACGGGACCCTATCCATAAGACTCCGCCGTCCGTCCGTCCATCTGTCTGTCAGTAGGCTGTATCTCATGGACCGTAATAGATAGAAACTTGAAATTTTCACAGAATATGTATTTCTATTGCCGCTATAACTTCAAATAATAAAAATGAAATATAATTTAAAATTAAAGGTGGTCCGCATACAAGAAACGTTTTCTTTGGGTGTTTTTTTGTTGCGCCTACTATTAATTTCAAAGTCAATTTGTACAAGGTAACATTACTAATATTATTGTACGGAACCCTAGGTGTGCGAGTCATACTCTTACTTGACCGGTTTTTATTATAGTATTCTTTAAAATTTCGCCCACAACCCTAATTCCCCGGTCAAATAGGAAGATACGACACTCGGCAACTTACCATATCAGTACCACAGATACAGGCGACAGATTTTCAACTTGAAGGTGGTAGCCAGCTAGACGGGTCCTATAACACCCTAATAATATAGTCATCCCACACAGACTTCGGTTAAACAGAACATGTACTAATATCGTACCTACTAAGGTTTCGACGCGCTGTTTTCCCTAACCGAAAGCTTACTGTAGGATTCCAACCATGTCTTTAGGCCGTAAAATCAAGGTTCGCTTTTTTATACCATTTAGGTGGCATACAAGCATACGTCCCGCCTATTTATTTTAAATAAGTGGTATCTAAGGAAGGTATATTAGGAATGTTATTATTTATGTATCATACATAATAAGGTATATTTAATAGGATTTATCAACTTGTAACTTGAACAGGTGCTGCTTGTGGGGGCTGGTCTGCTTAAGTTTGCCATTTATTTATTTACTTATTAAATATAGATTCAGTCTACTTTGTAGTTTTGCCGCCGCGCCGGGGCACGCAATTGTTGTCAGTGCGATTAGAATGTAAAATTATGTAATGCATCTAAGCTTGATTTGAAAAGAGTAATTGCTGAGTTTATTGCCGGCTCTTCTCAGCAAATGCAACCTTCCGAACCGGTATTAGAGTATTAGAGTCAGACTTTTCATAAGTGCCTGCGAAGGTCTATTTGAATAAATGATTTTGAATTTTGTTTAATATAAGGAATCTAAAAATTATAAACGGCAAAATAAAACAACAGTTTAATCAGTCAATAATTTAAAATTTTATTCTTTCATAATATCTCTAAACAAATTAATTATGTAATACATCTCTAGAGTAAAAAAAGCGTAACTAATTGTCTAATTGCATTATACAAAACATATTTACATTTGAGTGAAGCGATAGTTTTGAGACAAATAATACTAATATATTGTTATATTCAACAATTAACACTAGGAACGGTATCGTCATTATTATATTAAAAATGAAACGTTTTGCTAAGACTTCAATCTTACCGACTGAAGAGTACATAAATATTCGTGAATTCTATCTAGATATGTACAAAAAATTGACATAAGACAAGGTAATAACTAGAACTAAGAAAATTACATGTATATAAAAAGAAACTCCTAAAAAGGGCAAATGAATCTAGACAATCAGTAAATATACATCATGTACATACAAAGTATATAAATATAACAAACCTGTATACTCGAGTGAGCTCAATGAAATCATTGCTGTCAGTCGTTAAAATCGTGCAAGTTATCATACATTATAAGAGTGTTTCTGTATCAATGTTACAAGAGAATTAATTACATAAATTGTATGACGAACTAAATAAAAAAAGTAGTTCGTTACAATAGTTCAACACCTAACAAAATGTATAAAACCATAGGTTTATTCTTTCGCGCTTTCAGATTGTGCGACTAAAACGTTTTTTTTTTTAGATAATATTAGTTAATAATATTTATCATGTTCCTATACGGCGACGGCGACGGCGGCTTGCACCTAGCTCTAGTCTGCACACGAGCCTAGTAATCACACGTTGCGGTAATTTTAGTTCAAACTGATTAAGATCTTTCTCACTGTATTTACAGTATTTATTGGAATTAAGGCCAATTTTGGAAAAAAAAAATTTTGTACTACCGCCCCTGGGTCGCTTGTCGCCGACCAAAAAAACACCCTGTATAGATCAATAAAAAAACTGAACAGGTATGTAACATTTACTGATATGAAACACTTCAACAACTTCATTAGTTTTGACTAGTCAACTTGGCTGGCGCACTGCCCGGTAATCGCTTGTAAAGGTACCTTCTTTTGTTTAAAGTCGGTTAATACATTGTACTGTCGTTGGCACAATACATAAGATAAGTTGATTGTATAATTTGACATTTCTAAAGAAATTACGTAAACAACAAGGTATTGTTAAAACATGCAAAAACGCATCAAAACGCAACGTTATTATCATAATATGCTGGGTAAAGTTAACAGACTTAAATTCTTATTACGTTAATAGTAAGATTCAAGTTTGAACAAACTGGTAAAATTGATGCATGTAGCAAACTTATTTAAACAGGCAACATCTTAAAAATATCCTATACACTTTAAATTCAAACTTACTGATTTTTACACCAAATATTAACATTCGTAAGCCCATATTTTTCGAAGAATCAAAATTGGTGTAAAAACCAGTCCCAATCCATAAAGGCACACCACACTCGCACATTTACAAAACAAAGGGATATGTTGTTGAAAATGTTGTTTATAAGACCGGCCGCATACTATAAGAAATTTTCTGTCAGAAATTTTCGGACGCCCGCCGGAAGGCACTTTCCCCATACATTTTGTTCTAGACCCCGCATACTATCCGAAAATTCTGACGTGTCTGACGTCCAAAAATGTATGAGCAAGCGAATTTCTGACAGAAAATTTCTTATAGTATGCGGCCGGTCTAAAACTAGCTGGCTATCAAGTATTCCGGAAGCTGTACTTGAGAGCCAGTTGAGGCTTCATCCATCAATCATTTCCCATGTTTAGATTGTGATCAAACACAGGACTGGGCCTGCCACGGTAATAAAAAAGTTACGTAATGTGTCCGTTTCATGATAATATATTTTTTTATTTTTAAGATTAAAGTGAGGCTCATTTTTTAGTTACGGAAATATGCGTGCGACCACAGAGTATTGAAAAAAATACTCGCCCCCTGTTCTAGAAACGCCTTGCTCAACATATTCCATATAATGTATAGTCTTATCATTTAGTACTGTTGACACAAAGTACTGTGGTATATTAGATATAAGACCAACGGCGCTCTCACTCGGTTATGCGATATCCACAATTCACGGGGCACGGGTATTGACATTGTTTTCGTCTCTATACTGGGTGTAACGAAAAGGGTATAATAAGTGTAATTCAGAAAAAGTTTCAGCTAAAAATAATTTACTGGACAAGTTTATTGAATTAAAATCATAACAACAATCACGCACAATGATCATTATCATTTTGCGTCCCTAATATTAATATAAATTTTTCTCTTCCGCGATCTATGCGCCTAGTACCAGTTCCTTTCCGTTACACCCAGCATAGGCGCGCGGGCGCGGATCTCTTTGCTCTGTGCGTGCGAATCTGCGAACTGCGAAATGTTTTATGTAACATTTCCCACACAGTCCCAGTAAAGTAAAACATCTGTATTAGCTGATCAGTCGCGCGCAATAAGTCCGAAAAACTTATAAATTAATTCTACATGCGTCTCGTCTGTATTTACAGTAATAGTCCAACACTAAACACAACCTATACAATAAGAATTGTAATATATTGATACCTAATTAGGTATGAAATATTCTATAAAAACCTGTGTTCTTTAGACATAATTTCAGTGTTGAGTATATTTTACATTATGGGTCTTTTCCCATATTTGTAAATTATTTGCTGGAATGGTTGCAATCGAAGATACTTGAAGATAGTAACAGGTGAGCGTCTACAGAACTGTACCCCGAGTGTAAAGAATTGACTGTAATAAACGCTTACAGTAGTACCCAACTGATATGGCTTACCGATGTACCTGCGCAGAAGATACATTTTCAAAGCGCGGGAAACCGCTATTGTTCGGCAGCTGCCGCCATGTTAGCGCGCGCCGTGCGTCAGTGTATTATGAACCTTATAGTAGTGATCTATGGTTGTTTTTTTTTTTTTTTTTTTTATACTACTTAGGTAGCAAACAAGCATACGGCCCGCCTGATGGTAAGCGGCTACCTCAGCCTATGGACGCTTGCAACACCAGGGGTGTCACTCACGCGTTGCCGACCCTGCAGAAATCTCTTCAGACGCTTTTTGAAGAACCCCATGCTGTACTCCATTGGGAAAACCACGGCAGGGAGCTCATTCCACAATCTGAGCGTCCGCGGAAGGAAGCTCCTTTGAGACCGCACAGTTCGAAACAATTCTGGTTTCAATATGTGAGGATGGAATCCCTGTCGATGGCGAGAGTTGCGATGGTAGAAGGTGGCCGTGGGCATCATCTTAAACAATTCTTCAGAACACTGTCCGTTGTACAAGCGGTAGAACACACATAAGGAGGCAAAGTCTCTCCTCAGACTGAGGGGCTCTAAACCGTTTGTGAGCTCGGGATCGTCAACTATTCTAGCAGCACGTCGCTGAACCGAGTCTAGAGGCGCAAGCTGGTATCCAGGTGCTCCCGCCCACAGATGACAGCAGTACTCCATATGAGGCCGGACTTGCGACTTATAAAGTTGCAGCCTTTGCCTCGATGTGAAGTACTGCTTCGCTTTGTTGAGCACTCCGAGCTTTAATTGATTGTTAGTTTTAAGCATTCTTTCGTTAATCTTCGGGGCCATACTTTCTTTTCTGTGCGACCGAAGATTCACGACGCGCCTTATCAGTTGGGTAATGCGTTTGGGTTAACTATAAATTTATATGGGAGAAATTAGTACTATGAATATTCCGGTAGAAGCACTGTGCCAATACCTATAGAGAGATATCGTCAACGCAAACGCATTAGTAAGCGTTAACTAACGTCAATTCTTTACACTCAGGGTGCTAATTTTACGACATGTGTGAATTTAGTTCCCGGTACATTCGGTAGTAAGGTCAATATCTTCTTGCCACACTATGTTTGTCTCTTTTTGGCACATGAATGTATATGGGCTATCATAAGTGGCGCTATTATAACTGTCATTTAGTACGATCAACTCATCCAGTTCTTATGTCGCAGTGAAAAAGAAAAAGCTGGGATAAACACATTTCCAAGATTTGTTTTCTGTAAAAAAACTACATTAAATATCACCAGGAAAATACTATTCTATTTGGCTTATGTTTAACAAAAAGCAAAAAAAAAACTTTATGTTGCCAAAAATAGTAAATGATCGCTTAAATTAACCACCATTTTGGCGTGAAATTAGAACAAAAAAATAGTTAATTACCACCAATAATATACACAAAGCACAAACTTGGACCTAGCGCTCGCCAGCCGCTGCCGTGTCACCGCTCGTTTCGCTTTCTCGGCTCGCGCACGGTATTATCACAGTTATAACCTTACCGTGTAAGGTTATAACTGTGACAATACACAACAGTGTACAACTGTATTTGGAGTGCCCCGAGTCGAGATATAGCGCAACAATTTCGTCATTAAAATTTGGTGATCAATTACTAAATTTGGTTTCATAGTACAATTTTAGAGGTCATTGGTCACAATATTCTTTTTGGTGGTCATTCTATTTTTTGCCTTTCTATTGCACTACGACATATTTTGTATACATATTAGTGGACTTTTTCTGATTACGAAACACCCTAACTTTATAGTCTAACTAAACCTTGTCTAGACGTTTAAGAATGCCAAAGAATAAATGACTCTACACAATGGTAAAGTGTATTATCATACAAATGAACTTTGTTTCATAGCAAAAAGGTTTATTTTTCTTTGACATTCAATCAGAAATTTAAATAATGCTCTATGTATAACAAAATGTTATTTGAGTTTTTTTTCCATATATTCACATCCTTTTTTGCCCCTTCAGATATCGTGATATAACAATTTACAAACAACTCTTCGCACTTTCCACGGTCATATAAATTATTAAGGACTAACTAAACGAATGATTCATAATGTACCTTATGATAGTAGTTATAGGGAACATTTTCGCGTGTCTCACGTCTGTCGTTCGACGGTGAAATTGTAGGTGTAGTCGCGGTCGAGATCGAACCGCGTGCGCTTTTTGATCGAAGGGAGTTGACCCTGAAATAAAAAGAAAATGATGAGAGATGGTAGTTCAAAAAAGGTATTATTTTTTACAAGCTTTTATTTAACTTGCAATGTATGTCTGTTCGTTCGGGTGGAATCTTGCAAGTCGAATTTCACCCACTTCCAGTGGTTGGATTGACTTGATATTTGGTATACATTAGTATATTGGAAGACAATGCAAGTACAGTCAACAAAAAGAACAGTCACCAAAAAAAGCTTATATTAGAAATTATTTTTTAACAAAAACTTATTGTTTGTTGCAGTGGACTTTATCCATGGCCAACATTGAAAATAGGTTATACCAATAATTTTTTCTGACAAATTCAAAATATTTATCCAATTTAGGCCCTGATAAGGCACTTATGAACGTTAACAAAAACACTCTACACCGGTTCCAAATACAACTTGAACTGAGAAGACTCCGGCAAAAAACTCAGCAAGTCTTTATTTTTTTTTAATATATCGATATCCCCATCCAAAAGTATTCCTATGTTCCTATACTAGTGAAGATTTTATATATTTTTTTTTATTGTGGCCCGTTTGGTTTATAATCTTTGATGTGGCCGAAGGTGGTAAGCACACAAAGTCTAGAAGGAACTGGCTCTCAAGTGCAGCTGTCGGAACACACCGATAGGTGCTTGGCGACAGATTTTCAACTGGAGGGTGGTAGCCAGCCAGGTGGGTACTACAAAGTACCCTACCACCGTGCTACGGTTTCCTCACAATGTTTTTCTTCAACGAAAGCTCAAGTCTCGGTATCCGATGTCACTGAGCTATCATCCATGCAATCAATTGAAATTACAACGCAAACTTACCAAAGCGTCACTAGGCAGCCCCCGTAACTTTGGATTCAGCACAAACGGAACACCCTCCATGCCATTATACCCTCCCAGAGTTTGATAATTAGCTATAGGCAGCGGCGCGGGGCCTTTCTTCCTCGCAGGGGCCACCGGCGACGTGGGCCCCAGGGAGGGACTGCCGTGCGGGGGCCTGGGGGCCGGCCGGGACGGCTTCAAGTTGTACGATAGCCTTAGGGCCTCGTAATCGTGCTCCGTTGTGAATTCCTCTATGTTTGGGAACGAGTTTGGAGACTGTTTCAAGTTGAGGTTGTTGAGCTCCGAGACTAGTGGGGAGAGTTTCGGCGGCCGCTCCGGTACTGCTCTTAGCCTATAACAATAAACATATGTTATTTTTTAATCTTTTTTTGTCTTTAATCATAAATACACTAGCTCGCGCCTATTGGTTTTGCCCGTAAATTATATCTTCCAATAATGAGTTTTTTTTTTAATTACTTATGAAGGTATGGTATTAGAGAAAATCGTTTCGAAAGGTTACATTTGCTGTGATGAGACGGCAATAAACTCAGCAACCACGCTTTAAAAATAAGCTTACATTTATTACATTTTTAACCGACTTCAAAAAAAGGAGGATGTTCTCAATTCAAATGTATTTTTTTTTTTTTATGTTTGTTACCTCATAACTCCGTCATTTATTAACCGATTTGGAAAATTCTTTTTCTATTTGAAAGGGTACGCTTCCCGTTTGGTCCCATTGTCATCAGATCAGGATTTGATTACTTCTTAGTGTACTTTGAAGTCGGTTTAAGGTTTTTGTAAAACAGTCCAATTATAGTCTCACAAATTACGTGTTCTTTGTAGTATTCTACCCACCGGCAAAATAATAAATAATGTATTGCAAAATAATTTATAACGCATTGATATGTTTTGTGTAACAACCTATTAAATTAATAAAATAAAATAAAAAATTACAACGACACATTCTATACACAATTTTTATTGAGCTTACTCATCACACAAATGGGAAAACGGTGAATTGAATCAGCTTTTATTAGTTAATTTAAAACTTCAAAAGGGATATACACATTCAAATCTCTCGGCCACTGACGCACGATAACTTCGTAAACTCAGGCATCATGACAAAGTAAAATTAATACAGCGTATTATTAAAACAAGAATACATTTTCCTGAACTGAGAACATAGCCTAAAATAGGCTATGTTCTCATTGTCAAAGGTATTTATTCATTTTAGAAATTAGAAAGGCTTTTTTGAAGCCTGAAGTAACTATCAGAGTATGGGTCAAAATTGTATGTCTCTGTTTTCTTTAAATAGCGATTTTCATTTAATATTATTCTATATATGAAATGGTCTAGATGACTAATAAAAATGGTTTAGTCCGATTTTACATTATCAAAAAATATTAGACACGTATTTTTTCTTTGGTAAATAAAAAAATAATCGTGAGTAAAAGTTCCGCGTGACGTCACGTTAGAGTACACTTTTTACTATAAAGTGATGTTCAAATTCAAAATCATTTATTTAAATAGACCTTCGCAGGCACTTATGAAAAGTCTGACTCTAATACCGGTTCGGAAGGTTGCATTTGCTGAGAAGAGCCGGCAATAACCTCAGCAATTACTCTTTTCAAAACAAGCTTAGATTCATTACATAATATTTACATTCTAATCGCTGACAACAATTGCTTGCCCGGCGCGAGCCCCTCACAAACTTTGACTCGCTTTATCTTTGTCAATTGTTAATGATTCGGTAAAGCAAAAAAAACGTATCCAATATTTTTTGATAATAACTTATCTTTTGATAACTATATAATCATTTTTGATAACTTTCGGAGAAATTAGCATTATTATTTTTACCCGACTGACCCGGAAGGAGGGTTATGTTTTTCGAGTGTATGTATGTATGTCTATTTCTTTGGCATGCCCTGCAGCCTAAACGGCTTGATGGATTTAAGCATATGAGGTGTGTTACATTCGTCTTAACTGTGGGAGTGTCATAGGGTATATTATGTTACCTAGGAATCCCTATTACACTTTTCATACAAAATCCACTCAATATTCTTAAATCTCAGGGGCATCGTTTCTACAGACAAATTTCTCCATCTCAAATCTCAATCCTGTATAGGTACTACGGGTGTAGGTATGGTGGCTCACCTCCTGTTAGCCTCTGGCGTGATGTTGGAGACGATGTTCTCGTACTCGTTGGGCTGATGAGTGGGCGAGGTGTCCGCGCTGCCACCGCACACTTTGTAGCACACCACTTTACCGTTTATTTCACTGTAAACAACAATATTTACAATAAGCCTGTGTTCACAACAGATACTCGATTGTATATTTTTAAACTGACGGCCGCAATGAGTTTTTATTTGTTGTCATTATAGTTTTGTTACTCAGTGAAATTATAACAATAACCATGATCCGTATTGTATGGCCTCCTCGGAATGTGCTTTATTTTGTATTAGCCTTTATAATAGTAATCCGAGTAAAATTGCATTTAAATCAGATGGAGAGCGGCCAGTATAAATGCGCTAGCTTCCATAATATTTTGATTGGGAAAGATTGTACACTGTACCCAGAAGAAACTGATTCACCCTGGCCTTGAGTCTCTAGATTTTAAGTCGGGATATAGACACCGGATGCAAGTACCGGACTCTTCTCAGTTGGAGTTCCGAACGGGTGGTAACTTCAGTAAATTTGACCTTTACAAGTGCCCTTTTGGGGCCTAAATTGTATAAATGGCTTTGACTTGACAATGACTTTAAGTGAAACAGACATTTTTATGAACATGTACAACAGGAATCGAACCTGTGTTAGTCAAATTCAAAATCAAAAAGTCATTTATACAGTTTAGGCCCTGGTAAGGCAGTTATGAACGTTAAGTTGTTACATACAGTTGAATTTACCACCGGTTCGAAATACACTTAAGAGGACTCAATTCGTCTTTTCATACAAAACCTCTGTACTTATTATGGCGTTGTTAAACATTTTTCGTTAGAAGTTTTGCACAATTAGTATCTTGTGCACTATATCTAGCCGTGTATCTATGCGTAATTTTAAAAAAGTGTGAAACAAATTCAGTCAAAGCCTCCGAAAAACAGCGTGAACTTTGGCCATATCTAATGTACCTATAAATTGTAAAAGTAAAGAAAACGTTAAGATACCAGGCTTGCAAATGTATTGGAGATTCTAAATAACTAACTTTTTTTTCCCAAACTCGTAAGATTTTTTCACAAGAAGTATACTCCTGGAACAAGTTTTATGAATGCGAAATCATGAATGATGACCTAGCGAAGCGAGCGCGAGTAATTAGCGGAATTTACCGACTGATAATCGACGGCTATGATGCTGTCTCTCTTTTTTCGCAGTCAAACATTACGTTGGATGAAACAACAAGCTTTTAGACTATGCTTGCGTCGAAGTTGCGCCGGCCACAGTGGGCCGCCTTAAACTGAGAAGACTCAGCAAGGGCTTTTTTTTGTTCGTGGAAGATCTTTTAAAATTACAGCTTTTGTTCCAAATACTTATACAATATACATTATAATACATATTCATAAAGTCAGGGTATTTGACCTCCATGATTACCACCCCGTGGTTTAATATTTTACTATCTTCCTGTTCTAAGCTTATTTATAAAGTTGTATTAATCATAATCTAATGTATTATGTGAATAATATACATTACAATAATGTGTACTTAAAACAGTACAAAGCTATTTATAACAGGATAAATTGGAACATGTCGTTACAGTTGCAATATTATTACGAGATAGCGTTTGTTATCTATATTTATTTAAATAGGAATATCTATTTGTTCAGTATAGTATGAACTATGTTGGTACGGGGTAACCATGTTACTAGATGCATAATTATCTATACATATAACTAAAGACCGGATTATATGCATTTGCATATTTGCATATGCGTCTGCATATTTAAGCGGTCTTCAACGGTAATAGCATATTTTACCTAAGATCTAGTTATGATGCATATTATTGATACATTTACAATATTCATCAAGCGATAGACCTATGTGCTAACATAGCACCCAAGTTCAAATTCTGCCTGCATACGTCAGTGTATGTGGAGCGATCCTTTTCCACTTATAAAAATTATTTTGAATGATCGAAGACACAATCTTACCACTGAACATTTGGAACAATACTTGATAGTTTACGTTTACAAAAATATTAAATATTGTAAATGTAATGTAATGGTACTGTACCTATTATCGTCTATCAATGGATAATTTACTAATTGTATGCTGATTTTGATATAAAAAAAAATAATTTACTTTTCTTATTTTTTTTGGGTTCCATAACTTATCATTTAATTTCGCATATTTTGCCAATTTTCATGCAAATTCAGCCAATTTTCATGCATATTCTGACAAATTTCATGCATATTTCAATCATTTTTCATGCATATTTGCATGGATATAACAAGCTTTTTATGTTGCATATAATCCGGTCTTTACATATAACTAAATGGAAGAACCCGAATGTATTTACAAAATACTGATTTGCGATGTTGTAGAATACAAAAGAGAACATTTTAATTGTTTTTAATCGTGCACGAATTTTCACAAGTAAATTTAACTTATCTTTGGGCAGCATTGGCTTTATGTATTCGAGAAAAATGCTAGTTAATAAATAGTTTTTCTATCTAATCATACGACAGTTGCACTTGACAGAGTTGCTTTCTATGCTTTTTTGCCAACGGGACTAATACTGCGCTGTCCGTCCGTCTGTCAGTGGGCTGTATCTCATGAAACGTAGTAGTTAGACAGTTGAACTTTTCACAGAATGTGTATTTCTATTGCCGCTATAACAGCAAATAATAAAATTGAAATAAAATTAATGAAATAATTTTAGGGGGAGCACCGTACAAGAAACAGCGTTTTTACGGAACCCTCAGGAGTCGAATCCAACTCGCACTTGACCGGTTTTTACATTTAACTCAGCTATAGAATTATTTAACTTGTTGTATGGCCTGGAAGGATAGTCTCAGATGCCTTTACACCCTTACGCGGTTACGCAGACCATTCAATGAGCGTTGAGGGCTATCAATCGGGTAAGATTTTAGATTACAATGCCTGAGGGTGCCCCAAATGGGGCACGAAGTGGCATGACCGGGGGATTATAAGGGCCACTCGAGCAATATAGCTGAATAGAATTAATTTCCCGAACTCTCAGCGGATACTATGTAATATTTTTTGGTAAAATAGCCATTTTATTATTCAATTCATAAATATTTTTCAATTCATAATTCATTCATAGAGAGGGGATATAGTGGGACTAAATACAGTGTGAATTTGAATTCGTTAACATCCTTTTAGTTAAGACGGACGTTATGACCATCAAATTGACCAACTATCAATGTAAGGGAAATTTTAAATCTTGGTGTAACCCACAGATATAAATCTAAATAGATGACGCGAATGTACTTCGCAAAAAGGGAGAGCAATACTCTACTTTTGAAACTGTTTCGCGCGGACAGGGAGCTCGCATAAGGCTGCATGTCCACCAGAGATGTGTAGCGAGGGATGTGTTTAGCTTACAAATAGGATAGCTTCACGTTAAAAATCTAATGCCAGCCTAATTATATCAATCTTGTGGCATTATAGTAAGTATAAAAAAGTGACACGATTGGTTTTAATACGGATGGAGGGACTTGCGTGATCTATTTAGATCAGAGCTTCCCAAACTTTTTTTCTCGTAGACCACTTTCTGCCATCAAACTGCTGTGCAGTTAAGCGTAATTAAGCGTTTACAAAATGTATGTAAATATTAGTGTATTAAAGAAATAAAAAAAAAACTTTCAATATTTTCTGGTATCAGCAGGCAGGGGGGTCCCCTGCCTGCTCATAAATTTCTATCCCATATTCCCAAAATTCGTCAAAACATTTGAAGATTAGATCTATCTAACGTAGACCCCCGTTGAGCCTCCGATGGACCCCTGGGGGTCCACCTGGTCCACTTTGGGAATCACTGATTTAGATTTATGTCTGTGGTGTAACCAGCTGTACGCTGTACCCCGGCTCGCGCTCGCTCACTATCATCGTATAGAACTCACCCAGCAAGTATGAACCCCTGCGGCGCGGTCCTCATCTTGGAGCAGACGATGACGTCGGTGACAGGCAGCGCGGGCGGCGCGGCGGCGGCTGCGGGTCGCGACACGCGCGTACATACACGCCGCTTGCCCGCGCGCCCCGCCACGCTGTACCCCGCCGGCGCCGGCTCGCGCTCGCCCACTATCAGCACCCCGTCCATTACGTACCCCGGGACACCTGCACCAAACAATACTCACCATTACAGTAGTACCCAACTGATATGGCTTACCGATGTACCTGCGCGGAAGATACATTTTCAAAGCGCGGGATACCGCTATTGGTCGGCAGCTGCCGCCATGTTAGCGCGCGCCGTGCGGAGGGGCGTGACTTGCGAGTGACACGGAACTAACAGCCGCAGTGTATTATGAACCTTGTACTAGTAATCTAAGGTCGATTATAAGTTTTAAGCATTCCTTCGTTAATCTTCGGGGCCATACTTTCTTTTCTGTGCGAACGAAGAGTTACGACGCGCCATATCAGTTGGGTACTACTGCCCTTAAGGGACACTTGTATCTAGGTCTGTGTGGCTCTCAAGTGCAGCAAGTGCTGGTATGTGTTTGTCAGGTTTTCAACTTAAGGGTAGTAGCCAGCTAATTAGGTGTTTCCGCACGATGTTGTCCTTCGCCGAAAGATAAAGTTCATTGTATTCAATCACGCATTGTATTGTATTCACACACCATTCTTTAGTAATGACGCTGAATGTAACGACTGAAGGAATACGAATCTAAGGATCACAGACATGGCCGTGGACAGAAACTATTGTACGGGCGTTATCACCTGAGTTGTCCAACAATAGGAATATCTCAACGACTTGCAAAACATAGACAGTATACCTGCGTACGCGCGGTCTATGATGATATCCACCCTCTAAGCCCAATTAGTGCGAACGAGACAGATATAACATAAAAAATATGCCTAGACGACTCAGATAACGAGATTCGGGGATTTTTAAGCCATTACCATTTCCAATGTTAGTCATTGATTATACTTTGTTTGCATATTCAATGACTCAGATAATGACTTATCAAACAATTCTACGATTACGTACATGACATCATTATCTTTGTTTCCATATAACAACAAGTTAAACAAGTTTTATCTAATTGATGGGGATTCTTAAATGAAATGAAAACTTACGACATGTCTGACTCTTGGGTATTACTTCTGATAGCAACCGATTGTTCTACCTTGGGTTCTCCATGTAAACAAATGATAAGCCATGCGAATATCAGTAGCAAACATATATGACTCGTTTGGTTCCCACGTAAGTTATAAATAGGAATAAAGTACCAGAAACTATGAGGTAAATTCAATGAACAAAACGAAACACGGGCTTTTGCATTTCATAAAATCAAAGGGGGAAGTAACTACCAGAATCTGTAACATCTAACGCTCATATAATCTGGAGGCATTCAAGGTTGTCGATAAGATTAATCAGGGCAACCTTCACTCTCAGCTTCATCTTCACTTAAGAGGGAAGCTGTCTTTGAAGCTTGATGACTGTTGCTCTACGTACGTTGGACCTTCGGTGATCATCTAATGCTATTGTTGAAGGCAATTCAAGCGGTTAATATAAATCGGATCAAATGTGAAGCATTCATAACCCGGTTACGTTTATTGAGTAACAATACGACAACTGGCTCCGATCCGACCTTCGCGCCTGATAATGAAAGTGAATGCTTACCGATTCTTTTTAACTTGCGCTTTACAGGCCTCTTTTAAATGCGTGCTCATTGTAATTGATTTTTTACAGATGATGAAATAAGTACGCGTACTGTTGTTATTAGATCGAATGTCAATATAACCAATAACATCTCTCGATGGAGAGATCTGAGGATCGAAGTCAGGGAGCTTACACGTATATACTCGAATAATTGCTGAGTTTATTGCCGTCTCTTCTCATCAAATGTAGCCTTCCGAACCGGTTTAAGATTTTTAGAGCCAGACTTTTGATAAGTGTCTGCGAAGGTCTATGAATAAATGATTTTGAATTTTGAAGATCGTAAGACGCATTTTCGAATTCTGTTAGTCTAGTTCTTGAGTCTAGACGACGACCTTTACAGGGTCACCAGCCGAGAGGGGTCGAGCGCGTAAGGCGCTCAGCCGGCGAGGGGGCAACTACCTTACTTAAGGGTGACTTTTCACCTGAAATGTGTAGCTTAGGGATGTTTTAACCCGCCAATAGGACCGCTTCATTAGTGCTATGGTGAACTTAGCTGTGAAAATGAAGCGAACCTATTGGCCGGCTAATCTACCTACCGATGGTACCACGAGGAAGGTTCAAATTGCTACGTGGGCAGTTGCTGGGGAGTGCTTATCGGGAAATTACGCACGGGTTAGCCCGATGGGCAGAAGAGACGTCTACGACCCAATTGTCGCCAGTCTGGACGAGTGTGTAGTATATATATATATATGACATACTAGGATCAACCGTAATAGTGTGAAATGTCTCCAGACAAAGTAGACTCTTTAAATTGCCATCATTGCTAGTGACTTTATTTATAAGCACAAGGTTTGGCATAGTTTAGCCAGTAGTTATAATAAGAGGCCCAATCAATGGGCCGGTTGACTTCTCCAACACCCCACACCTACCGCAGATGGGCCTAGCGTCTTGAAAAAGGTGCTGAGACTAGTGTGCCGTTTTAACCGAAGGGTAGGCAAATGGCTATTAAAATAATCTCATTCATTAGATGAAAGGGAGCTGTCCCTTACACTCGATATACAGACAAAGATGTCAATAACCTGTCTGTCTCCAATAGAGCATTAACCTTACAATTGTCTCTAAGGGCAGTGAACTAATATCTCCACGAGACAAGTGCCCTATGCATATTTTAGGCGAGAACCCGTTTTAAACGGAGGGTCTCTTTATATCTAAACCTGACACTGACAAATACATGAATAATTTATAGGTATCTGAACTAGAGATAAGCGCAGTTTGTTAGGGCAGCATCAAACGAGATAGTTATCAATGCTGTGACCTAGTTATCTCGATATTGATTTACACGCACGTCCTTCCGTCTGTTGGGTAATATTTCAAAGCGGGTACACATTATTGAAACTCAGTTTAAATTGAGGATAATTATCAATTAAATAATACTTACGTAAATTAAAATTTTATTTAAAAAATAATTTAAAAAAAAACATGATTTTATTCTAAACTAATATTAATGTTTGCTAAGAAATTATGTATTGTAATCGTCACTTGAACATATTACACTCGTTTTTTGGGCAGTCGGGTAAAAACCTAAAACCGACTAAGTTGTAATAAATTGCTGACTATAATAATATGTTAGTAGGATAGTTTAAATAAGGATTTATTGAGAGAATGTGTCAAAACTTACAGATCAGAAAAAAGACGTGACTTAAAAAGTAGTCACATGGTACCGGACATGGGGACAATGCACTTAATAAGCTTAATTGAGGTTGCTGTATGACAAAATGTACTAAAACAATCATCATGGAAGAATGAGGATGTCAAAGCACATACAACATTTTATTTATTAGCTGCTACGGTAGACGCTCGCTACACCAGGGTTACCACTCTCGCGTTGCAAAAATATCTCCATACACTTCTTTTTATTCAATTCCTAACGGCCCCATCAATGGGGATAACGCAATGGGGCGGTTGGGAACAATTTTATTATTTTCCCAACGGCCCCATTTATGGGGATGTCGGCAATGGGGCGGTTGGGAATACACCTTCTTGAGGAACCCCAAGCTGTACTCCTATTGTACCCATATGCGGAGACCTCATTCCAAAACCTGAGCGCTCGTGTTAGAAAGCTCTTTTGAAACCGCACAACGCGAGACCGTTTTGGTTCAAATTGGTTTTGGTTAGCATTGATTATTCCATACGTAAATAATGATTCATTTTACCATGTGTCAATTTTGAAACTCTGAAGCTTCTTCGTCAGTAGGCATCATTGACTACGTATAGAGAAGCTATCATAAGCAAAGGTTATGTCCTATTTTTTTAGAGTCAACTCCAGTTTTCTTTAGCGCTGAAACAATAAGTAGTCGTCTAAGCAGACAGTAGAAACAAGTAGTAATCTCAGAACGCTTTTAGGAGTATTTTCTCGCAAACACCGTGATTTTCAGGGCGCTTACGCGTTTCGTTCATCGTTCTACAACAAGAAGTGTGGTTGGATGGCCTTACTTGAACGTAACATAGTTGTGATGTGTGGCGTTTTCTCTATACGTAGTAATAATAGCTCAATGGTAGGCATAGTGTTTATATAGCGTTCTTAATAATGAAATCATGTCCATGCGTGGCTAGTGTGTATCAGCCCTTAAACATAACGTAACTGTTCCAATAATGTCATACACTAATCGATTTATGTAGAGCACGCGTAATTGTAGCCTTACAAGTTGTCGGCTTGCACTACAATCGATTAGCTGGGAGCCCGTAACGACATGGAAGGGAACTCTAATAACTTAGTTCACAATGTTTTTGTTATAGTACACATGACCTACATTTCGACCTCTGAGCAATAAACTGTTTTAACGAAGCATGTTTCATTTGACCAGACTGCTTGAAGGAGGAAAGTTATGTAGATCAGTGTTTTTCAATCTTATTGATTTTCGACCCCCTTACAGGTTGAAAAATACTGGCGACCCCCTTGTCAGACAGAGAAAGAATTTATAAATTAAAAGACTACGATAATGATTTTCTTTATTTTGATACCTTTACTTATTAATCTGCAAGAAGCCGCGAGAGGTTTGCAACTCAGTAAGAGGTAAGTTTTTCCTTCTACGGCGACCCCCCGACTAAGGTTTCAAAGATTGTAAAACACTGATGTAGACTTACTGTAGCCTCTTGTAGCCTAAACTCTCAACAGCTTGACGGATTTTAAGTGCAAGGTGTCGATTGTCGGTACATTCGTCGTCTCTAGGGTGTTATAGGATTGGTATTTGTTATTTCGAACCAGTATTTGACTTATCGTTTCTAATCATATATTTCAATATATTAATTATATTAAAACGACAAAATAACATACAAAAAGTACAATTGACGTAACAACGCACAGCTCAAACTGTAGAGTCAAGGTCCGTATTATAGATCGATATTAGGTTTATTTTCGATTAACACGATATGTTCTTGAGACTTGATCTGAGTTTTGATCTCGTTCTTTTCAAATCTTCTCAGTTGAAGGCAGACTTCCAAACTGGTGGTAACTTCAGTAGCTTTGACTTTCATAATTCCAAATTGAATAAATGGCTTTGAATTCTATAACTTACTATATAGGTACAAACTTAGCATGTTGCACATAGGTCCTTTTATAGGTATCTAAGAGGTAAGTTTTTTAAAATATAACCTCTTACCTTTTACTATTTAAAATCAAAGCCATTTATTCAATTTAGGCCCTAGTAGGGCACTTATGAAGGTCAAAGCTACTGAAGTTACCAGTTATACTAACTCTATGCCTTTTACGTAACCCTAGTTTGTCAAACGTGCTTCAGTTACTAGGTACTATTGAATGTTCTGTGCTTCAAAAATTAAAATAGCAATTGCGGAAGATCGCCTCGGTCGTTTTGAATCCGTTACCGATATCGAATCCGACGTTTTAAAATAGCCCTGCTGAAATGGCTTGTAAAAAATTGATTCAGTCCACTCAATGGCTCCACTCAGCAGCAAACGGTGTTAAGGTAAACAATAGCCACCAGTTGAAGTGGCTTGTGGTTGATTGATACCATGTTGGAGTGTGCCTCACTTATTTCTGATATAGAGACAATATCAGCTTATATAGGTATATTGAAATATTTGTATGCCACTAGGATCTGACACGCGGTTTTTTTTACCTCATATGTGTACACACAATATAATATGCTTTGGTATGAACAGTGATATCTATACTAATATAATAAGTTTATTTGTTTGTTTATTCGGGCTGATCTCTGCAAATACCAGTCGTATTGAAAAAAATATTTCACTAATACGAAGGTATGTTATCAGGGGCCCGTATCAAACGTATCAAAGATACGAGGCCCCGGCCTACAGGGGCCCCGAACATGTGTAAGAAAAAATACCAAAAAAAAATTAAAGGGCCCCCAACAAATTTTGATACAGGGCCGGTCAAATGCAAGCTACGCCACTGTATATCCCCGAGTAGGTATTATAGGCTACGTTTTGTCCCGGGAACGCGGGTGAAACGGCGGGGAACAGCTAGTACTATATATTTTAGGTACGTGAATTATCATTATCATAGGTTTGGAACTGTTTAAAAATAGTGGGTTATCAAATGTTATTAATCTGTTTTGTAAACGTTAATGACCTGTTAATGAAATAATAATTAACTAGGCAATTAATTAGGTACAATAAAGATTTATAATCACTAGTGGAGCGTGAAGGGGTGTGTCATATTATAGTAGAAGATTTATACCGGTTTCCAAGGCCTGCAATCAACAATCACACATAAAACAATGCTTACCTTCAGACTTCGACAAGCAAATATAGTGGCTGGGCTTCTTTCCAAAGAGTCCATTTTGCCGCAGCAGGCCAGCATCGGCGTCTTCATCATACGTCCTGCTGACTGGCCAGTACCCAGTGGGGCACTTGGCGACACTGTCCACAATTTGCAGCGATAGTAGTGGTCGCTCGTCCGGCAAGGCGCCACCGAGCGCGCTCAGCACCTTCGACATGGTCACTATGACATCGTTCAGTCTTCGTCAGTCTTCTGTCAAGTACTAGCCTGGATTTGACAGCCTAGTTGGGTAGCACCTGGAACAATGTTAGACTTGCGATTCTTGGCTTATAATAAAACTTAGATTAGAATTCACATATTTTTGCCACACAAATACTTTATCATTTTCCCTGTTTTTAACTTAATTTGAGAAAAAAATAATTATGTAACAAAACCAATTATTAAAAAATTGTTTTCCGAGTGCCCATACCCGACTTTGAAACTTACGATTGTTTTTATCACTGGGTTTTCGGAAGGTTTTCGTTGACCGATATCATCGAGAAGAATCCTGAACAAAAGAAGTCAAGTCACTAAGATTTGATATCCATCCATTTACATTAGGCCCGCTTGGTGGAAGGGTAGAGCGAGAGGAGCGGTCGCTCTAGGCACCAGATGGCTAGGAGGCGCCAAAATGCCAAATGTGATAAACTCAAAAACGCGGGCTCAAAGGAGCTTCCTTCCGCGGACGCTCAGTCAGACTGTGGAATGAGCTCCCCGCCGTGGTTTTCCCAATGGAGTAAAGCATGGGGTTCTTCAAAAGGGGTGTGAAGAGATTTCTGCACGGTCGGCAACGCGCGCGTGATACCCCTGGTGTTGCAAGCGTCCATAGGCTACGGTAACCGCTTACCATCAGGCGGGCCGTATGCTTGTATGTATAAGTGGTATATAAAAAAATATAGTAAAAAAATAGCGAATAATAACATTTTGATCAAGGGCTAGGGCCGGCGTTGCTTGATGAGCTATTTTCGTAATCCTGGTTTACATGTAGAAAATATGCATAGGTACAAAATGACTGACTGCGATTGGCACGCAAAGCTCAACCCGCCGGAATCATGAGATTTTACACACATCTTCCTTATATAGGGTAGGCAATTGAAGAAGTTTTTAAACTTCCAGGAGTTCGCTGGTTAAACCGCGGGGCGCAAAGCTAGTATTTAATAAACTAAAATGATAGTGGTTGATCAGTAAGTAGCGTGTTGTTTACAAGTCTGAATTTTTAACGGCACGGATGAATGGATCGCATGATTACAACAAACAATAAGACAATCCGATACTAATTATAGCAAAGTAGGTGAAGTTCGACGTTGTAAAAAGAGCACGAGTTATGTATGAATGGTGTTTAGACTTGAAATGGAACCTTGTCTGTACCACAGTGTATTAGGTTCAAATAGTTTTTACGTTAATTAGCTAGAACAGAGCTTCCCAAACTTTATTTCTCGTTTTGGTGTACCCCCTGCTGCTACATTTCTACCATATTCCCAAAACTCGTCAAAACAAAGATTAGATCAAATGTAGACCATCATTGAGTCTCCCGTGGACCCCTGGGGGTCCACCTGGACCACTTTGGAAATCACTGAGCTAGACACATGCTTAACGTGACCATTTATTTGTTTCGTCAGAGCGGGATGCCTGTTTCTAAATATCGACTCTAATTTTCAATTAGGAATGGAGCTCATTACATGATTTGTTGATGTTGGTCTTGGTACTCAAAAGGGCTTTCAGTACTGCAACACTTGACAGCGATTTATCTCTTGTCCATATTTTATTCATAACAGAAATAACGTAAATCTATAATAATAATAATTTCATTATTATACAGTTTACAGAGTACAGTTTAATGGTTTCTATGGAAATAACTCTTTCGATGCGTGGCGTAAATGAAATTATCGTTTGTTCTATTTGCGAAAGAGGGACTTTTGCCTTCATTAGGCACAGCGGGACAGGCAACCTGAAAGCCAGACTGTCCCGCCAAAACGGGACGTATGGTCATGTTACTCTAGCTAGACTAGTTAGTTCAAAAGCTATCATAAATCTGACCCTTTAACTTTTTCTGAGAAATTAACGCATACATACTATTACATACAAACACCAAGAATATAAATGAGCAATTGGGAAACAGTCCTCAACCTTTTGACACACTTATTTTTTACTATTGATAGGCCTGTGTTTGACCACAATCACACCATTGTTGTGTATGCTCGCAAAACATAGGGACTACGTCTAACTCTCAAGTTAAGTTGCCAGAAAACATCATTAGGTAGATCAAAGTAGATTTACGGAAGCGACTGATTTACGAGGGCGGTAGACAGCACGTGAGTACTACAAAAGTTCTGAAAAGACTCAAAAATAGTCCTTTTATTTACAAAATCAAATTTAAAATAAGTATAGATGACAGTGTCAGTACCTACTGGCTGATAAAGTGTATTATATGCGACAGGAAGGTTAATACACTTCGTTATTGATCCTAACTTATTGTCAGTCATCAAATGCAGTGCAGTTCAGACCACATAGTGGTTTCATGAACTCAAAGGCAAATGTATTAAATGTTAGTAACGATAAAAAAAATGCACGTACATATATTAGGTAGGTAAGTATAGTTTATAAAATGGGTAAATAAATGTGATAAGAATTATCAATTAGTTTCAAATATTGCTTCACTAATTATTAAGGAAAACATACCTTTTATTATGCTTTATAAATAAAACAAAAATATGGTGATTATGTGTAAATAATGATTGGTAAACCAGATAATTTATTTCAATTATTAAATAAAAAATAGTTATTAGGTGTCTAAATCATGTCAGAAATAATGTCACAACTCCAAAGAGTCTAAAAAGGTCACTCAAACTGAACTGAATTCATTTTCATATTCCCAGCAGGAACATACTATGCAATTTCAATATTTTTTGCTAATATTGACTATATTAGACTCATCATCATCATCAGCCTATAACGTCCCACTGCTGAGCACAGGCCTCCATTCACAAATGAAGGTGAAAGGGATAGTCACTCATGCATGTTATAAATCATGAATGGATTCAGATTTGATAAATTGCATATGATTCATTGTGTATTCAGAATTGAATTGAATTCAGCAATATTGCTAAATCAGTTGGTTCTCGCGAGATGCGCATCCTATAATAACAATTGTTTCCTTTGTTATTTTTTTAACCACGAGCCAAAGGAGTGGTGATTTTTGTCCCCCGAAGCTATAACAATCTTTGAATGATGTCTCCATATCCCCATGACTCCATTGAAGTTAGAAACATTGAATATACATCTCAATGGTCCACATATAGTTCATATACTGCCAGTTTTATTATTTCACTATCAATACAGTCCATTTTAGCTTGAACCAAAGTCCAACCCACTACAAATTGGAATGAGTAATTGACAGTAGAAAGAGTACTCTTGTTACTGTTCGTTCCATAATAGAACTTATAACTGAGTCACACCTGCTCTGTACTATGCTAATTGTTAACTAACCTACTTTACGTGTTACAATATTAACCTCTTTCCTTAGCATTGTGTGAAAAGCAATGCTTTAATATCAAAGTATGTGCCAGTACAAACACTTACATTCAATTAGTTATATCAATGTTTACTGCACTGAGTTCTTGAGGATTTATCCTTGATATAACATAATCTAATCTACTCAAAGCATGCCACTGTCAATAGGCCGCATGTCACTGTAAGTGGAAGTGCCACGAATAATTTCATTCTAAGTTACTACGGGATACTTTCACTGTGATATTAATAACTAGCTGTCCTCTGCGGTTTCACCACATTCCTTGTATAAAATAATCCAATGTTCTACTCCATACCATAAGCTATTTGTGAGCAAAGTTTCAATTTAGATGAAGTTATTAAAAGGCAACAAGGGACAGAGTTACTTTCACATTTTTAATCTTTAACAGACTTTTTAATTGTTGTGAAAAAATAGATGGTATGATTTTACATAGTAGATTAATAGGCTTCTGAGTCATATCTTGACATGTCAACACCTGCTTGGCACACAGCTCGAAGAGGTATCATGTTAATTGTTCAGCAACCCACTTTTTATAATTGTAACTGTACACGCTGACCACTTTAGATATGCTCTCTAGTTTGAATCAATTACATGTGAATAAAATATAACTTTTTGAGATGTGGTTTTCGTTGACCATTCTCATACTGCCAGTTTAAACATAACATATTAGAGAGATACTTGAGATATCATATGTAAATCTAATTTGTAAGCATTTTGCTTACAATTACAAATGAGAAACTTTGTCTATAAAGATTAAATAAATTGTTTTCCCAATAAATACCTGTGCATTTCAATCATTATAAGTTGATGGATATAGAAGATAGATTGACTTCTTAGATGATCAGTTATTGAGAAATAGGTAAAGTAAAACAATTATAACATAAAGTGAGGAAATTAATCTCTAACAGCCCTTACCTTTGTCTGTTTTGGAATTCAATGATCAACAATAAATACCAGTGATGTAATCTCAGAGAATTCCAAACAAATACACATCCCACATTACACAAATCACTTACACTATGGCAAAATTAACTATTTTCAGAGACAAAATGAAAAATACCAAGTGTTACGCGTAACGACCGACTTGGCACGGTTCCATACCGAAGCCCGAACGCGATACACGCGCGTCCGACGTCTTTGATGCCAGAGAACTAATTAAATTCAATTGCTGGAATGATTTCTATCACGAACAATGACCTAAGACAGATGATACGATTTGTAACCAAAGAAATATACCGTTAGAGGAATACTCACCGTAGTCATGACATCACGTATGCGATCCGAGTTTCTAAACAATTTCTTTGATCAAATGATTGCACTTTTCGTCAAACAATGAATCCAGTAAACAAGGTGGATAACATACAATAATTCAATAATAAGAAGCAAAAGCTAACACAACACTGTTTGAAGTTGATTTTGTTTGAAATTGTATTCCCTTGATACAATTTGAATTAAAATTCTAATTATTCACAAAAAATATTGACAACAAAAACCTTACGAGTCGCGAGTTCTCACGACCAATGCTGCCAGCTCCGGCAAACAATTTTGGACGGTAGGTTGAATGAAAGGTTACGGTTTTAGAACTTTTAGATAGTATCGGCCGGCAAGTTATGAAAAAAATCATCAGTATAATAAAAATAAAAGTTACGTATTTTTAAAGATGCAAATCACCTGAACATTTATTTCTGCTAGTTTTTGTGAAGATCGAAATAAAAAAGCATACAGCTACTTAATGTAGGGTTGCAATCAGGCGAGCGGTTACCGTAGCCATATGGACGCTTGCAACACAAGAAGTATCGCTTACGCGTTACCGACCTTTCCCCATGGATTTAATATACAAACAGGATTGAACTCTCCAAAAAATTTATCATACAAAAATAAACCATAAGTCATGCACGTTAGGGTTTACTTTTGTTAGTTATCTTAGCCGAGGCAAAACGAGCCGAGAGAGATAGCCCGAACCGAGGCCGTTTGTCCCTTTTCCTCAATTGCCAAAAGATAAAAATGTTAAAGATGGTAGAAAATATTTCACCACAACAAGTAAAATATATTACGTATAAATTTTTTTTTGCTATTAAACTAGTTTTAAATCATTTTATTTTGTAGGTTTACATCTGTACATAATAATAAATAATTGTATTTAAGTAAAATAATCAAAATAATATGATTGTTTGGTAGCTATCATAAAATTATTCTGGTAGCACTGAAATCTGATATCAGTGGTGTCATGGCGACATGGCGACTTTTTCTGTTGTTTTGTAGAAACGCATTTTAAGTTTTAGCTACGGTTTTTATACTTTTTATCGTGAAAATGGTGAAAAAAAATTGTATCAAGACATGTAAAAGTGAATCATGTGCTGGTTGTGGGATTTTATTTCACAAGTAAGGAATAACGATGATTTTATTCACTAACAATGGTGAGTCATAAGTAGTTTGACCATGGTTTATTAAAAAAAAATGTAGACGGAAGACACTAAAGTTAGTGTAATTCTTTTTAATACTAAGTATAATGTTTATTGTGTGTTGTAATGTGTACCTATTGTATAAATTATTTGTACCTATGTATCGCATAATTGAAATAGCATTATTTTTTATGTTTGTTACAGCTTTCCATCGAAAGAAGAAATGAAGCAAAAATGCAATTTTGATGCGATTAAAACAAATGTTTACCACAAGATTGAAACATCTTATTATTCCACCGCATCCTTTCCAATGCATAACAGATGAAGAACCGCACGAACTGTAACTAGTAAAAGCATTGGCTAATAATTCGTACCTATTCACCACGCGAAATGTAATGCATTCAGAAACTTAGGCAGTGAGATTGGCCTAAGGCAGAAACTAAATAAAACGATTTTGTTTAGCCGTGTTTAATTTTAATAAATACCTACTTTGTCAAGCACATTCGAGTTTTATTTCCCTTTGCTTTATTTTAATTCCCAAATAACAGCTCTGTAGAGCAAACTGAAAAAAGAGCAAGGGGAAAAGCCGTGGTCCCGGAACGAAATTCTGCATGCACCCTTGCCTATTCATACGTAATATTTGATGATTCGACACAAAACGTAACTCAAAAATTAATCATAACTTTTCTCAAAAACATGGGTATACACGGCTACACATCAAGCTATACATTTCCAGTATAAACTGATCTCGCATTGTATAGGATTTCTGTACAATGAGAGGTCAGCTAATATTGGAAATTTATATCTTGATTAATCGTGCGTACACGATTCAACACCCACATAGAACATAACAATGTTCAGTTTCAAATAATGGGTTTTCGCGAAAAAGTATCTCGATATCTATAGTTTTTCATTATGGTTTGATCTCTTCTTTTTTCTATAAATTATTATTACACTATTTTAAGTAACATAATGTTAATATTTTTGTAATACAAACAATAATTTGAAATCAACTAGTGTCAAAACGCCACAAACAGACAAAATTGGAGGAACTTTGCAATGCAGCGATTGTGCGCGAAAGGGACTAACAATGACCACGACCACTCTGCCAAGAGTGCACGACTAGGAAGAAGAAGTGTCAACCGGACACAAATTATCTCTCAAATCCAACTTTCCTGTTCGTTATAAAAATGTTTGGTCACCCTATTAGAATGGGATAAACAGCCTCGGTATGCGTTATCTCTCTCTGCTCGCGTTTTTGGCCCAAGAGCTCAATCCTGTTTGTATATTAAATCCATGCCTTTCCCCCCTCCCCTATGAGCTCTGGCAACCTTACTCCCGCGCAGGAACACAACTTTAAGTTATTTGGCTGCGGTATTCTGTAAAGTAGAGTTACTTCCCCAGTCGAGCTGCTCTTTGAGCGAATAAACGCTATGCTCTACCTCTCTCAATACTCTTGCTACTCTAGCACTATTCTGGACGGATTTTGAATAACTTGGACTTTTTTGTGGGAACTTGCAGAGTGACGTTAAGTTTTCGTTTTTATTTTCATAAATTCGTGTGTATTGAGTTTTATTGCATATTATCGGTGGTATTTTATCCAAGATCAATCCATGTGCACCAGTGAAGTGAAATGAAATATGTGTATCGAGACTTATCAAGTTGTCCCAAAAAGTTCGTGAATTTTAGTACAATGACCACCATTGTAGTAAAACATGGCTTTTATGGACGGTGACTGACTGAGGACCACAGACTTAGTAGACATGTGCTGAGGACTGTGAAAGTGATAATTATTATGTCTGGAAATTATAATATAACTCGACACAGGCCATTGAGCTATTATTACTACGTAATAGCTCAATGACACGGGCAGAAATAAGTCCTAATTTGGATTTGGTTGCCAACAAGTGCCAAACTTAAAACTAAGAAGAACGTTTAACTCACAGACATACAAAGTATAGGGTTAACTTAATTTAATCCCCCTGTTGCTACTGTAGCGAAACCAATTTAACGCCTTTTATGGGATACTATTGGATCCTATGGACATTGTTTTCACGCTCCTTATCCTGATTCCCAGATTTTAGAGATAGCAAACATCTTAATAGTACAGTTAACATACGTAATCGCACTAACAGATCAGCAATTTTACCATGTAACATTGAGATGCTGGTGATCATGCTCATGGTGTATTCCCATGAATGGGGAGGTTGACAATAATTTTTCATTATTTTATTCAATTCCCAACGGCCCCATCAATCGGGATAGCGCAAAGGGGAGGTTGGGAACAATTTTAAATAATTTTAATAAATTCCCAACGGCCCCATTAATGGGGATAGGGCAATGGGGCGGTTGGGAACAATTTTAAATAATTTTATTAAATTCGCAACGGCCCCATCAATGGGAATGTCGGCAATGGGCAGTTGGGAATACACCACGTAATTCAGCAGTATTTTGACAAGACGTAGATTTTGAAAGAAAAATTCCTAGTATGACATAATTATTTATTGTATTATAGCAATACATAACATAACTATACAGACTACAAGGCATTCACAGTTTTATAATTAATATCACTAACGTGTCGCTTCACTAGTAAATAGCAAAGTTTAAGATGTGTGCCGAATCATGTTGATCTACAAAATAATCACAAGCGATATTGTAGAAAACAAACCATAACATTATTGATGGTAACAAAAAAAAACGAATTAAATAAATTAAATAACCGATATTACAATGCATTCATACAAATTCATCTGTGAAATACTTCTAAATTGTCGTGATTATAATCATACACTATTTTTACACCACGATGTTTGGCAATGGTTGTAAAATTGCCAAAAGGTAAAATGCAACACTGGCAACACCGACTGTAAGAAATTTTAAAGTCAGAGAATGCATTTTATGTTTCTTTTCTCTACAACCAGTGAGCTTATTTCAAGGTTCAAACTTAATATTTCATTCTTTCCTCATAATCAATGATCGGTAGATAGCACATTTTATTCTAAGACCTTGAACGGCAGAGGCGTAGCGTCCGCTGTGCCTGAAGACGAGCTAAAGTATGGGGATACGTCCGACAGGTAGTTCCTGGGCAACAGGCCTATTAGGAGTGCTATTTTGGCCGCTATCGGAGCTTTTTCTTCGTCATCTATAATCGTATCTTGGTCTGGCATTACCTGCAAAAAGACCATACACACAATAAGAAATAGTAAGCAGTACGCCTATCGTGAGTTTTCTACGCTAACATATACATTCGGTAGCGACTACGGTAAAACATTTTGTATGAAATGCTTCTAAAAGTGTCCAGTGTTTTCGGAATTACGTTAGCGCAGGAAACTTATGGTAGAGGCACAGGGAGTATGAAAGCGATATTGCATTTTTCATGTTCAATTATTTGGAGAATGTGGGGTGTGTGTAAAAACTTCTGAATGTGATTCATTACCTTGTCTACAATATGCTTCTGAATGAGACCATCTGCGCCTACGTAGAACGTAGAGAAACCATCATACCACCTGGAAACAACGTCATTGTTACAATTAAAGAATATTAGCTTCTTCGAAATTAAGTACCATGGTTTTGAGGGATAGCCGATAGGTAATAAGGTAAGCCGCGGCTTGGTCAATATCGACTGCTTCTTAGAGTGCAAAGGGTATTAAATTATAATCAGTTAGGTAACTCACAGCTCCTGGTCCTTAAACACCTGCTTCATGTTCCACAGCTTGTACTTCCAGAACATGAAGAATACTTTGATTCCCGATATACCCCTGATGCGCCATCTCATCCTGGAATTATTTGTAATATTATTAAATGCGATAGGCCCGACTTTTAGATCGCTAAACTGAATGTATTTCTCATATAAGTATATATGCAAAAACTGTTTTAATTTCAAATTATAAGGCAAATGTATCTGGCCATTGAAAAATCAGCCTTAAGAATAATATCAAAAGACTATTTTTTTTTTGGTATTCCAGCAATTCAAAGACCAAAAGGTGGTCTGTTCCATTTTTCCATTCCCTCCAGTTATGAACTCTATCGGTCTTATTACAAAAAACGATCTTCATCCTGGTTTAAACCATAACTTACAAGTCTTGGATTGTTACGGTACTAACGTTGGTACTATGATTAAAATTCGATCCTATTACAAATCGCAGACTAACGGAGGATGTGTTAGTACCACAAGCTAGTCCATGGTTAAATAATATCCACAGATTATCTATAGAAAACATTCATTGAATTGGAAATCATTCGTTCGCACCGTTCCGTTTATCTACATAGCTGTTTTATACTATAAATTATTAAAATTTTAAATTGTATATACTACTATTATGATACAAATTCTAATATTGATTTTTGAAAAATTTTACTGATGCAACTTAATTTTCAACAAAAATCTTGGTTTTGGCGGTTATTTCACGTATAATGTAATATACATATTAGCAACAACTCTAGCGTGTAACGGAATAAATGAAGTTCTCGCGCATAGCTATAATAACATTGAAAACACAAACTATTAATAGGGGATATGATTGAACAACGAAAAGTTAAATGAAAAGTGCATAAATTACAATAGATAATCAGAAGAAAAGAATGGGTGAAAATTGGAGCACCGAAGAGAAAGTTTGTTTTGATATAAAAACTGTGCGATACACTTATCATTCTTTATGATAACTCTAATTTCAACCATTCTAGGATATATTTCGATATATTATCAAAATATATTCTATTCTTAATGACAAGCAGGCCTGAACAAATTGATATAAAATTCGACCAAAGAAAACTAAAAAAGGTTCTCAACACATGTAAGTACCTACATATAATTGCTAGCTGCCCCCTATGGTTTCACCTGTTCCTAGGGTAAAAAGTAGCCCATGGCCCTCTCTATACCATAGGCTATTTGGATGACAAATTTTATAGCCATCGGTCCAGCAGTTTAGGAGTGAAAAATTAACAGACACATGTTACTTTCTAAATAATTATGTATGGAATCAATATAAGGTGAAACCGCAGGGGACAGCCAGTACGTAATAAAGACCTCAAAACAGTTGCTTTTAAAAATGATGTCTGTTTGTTTGTTCAAGCATCTCTCAAAAAGTAATGAACCGATCTCGATGAAATGTGGCATGCAGATAGCCTATGGATAAAAACATAGGAGACTGATTTGTTGGAGATTGAACATTCTTATAATATAATAATTGCAGAATTAAGAATGAAAAAACTGTATTTAGAAATAGCTTTATTAGAAATAGAAAGCAAGAAACACACTAATGAATAAAATTTTAGTAAATCAAATTCAAACCAAATTAAATAAACCTATGCCTATAACAAAAGCAACTTCTATAAAAATAAACTAATATCTATTTTTTTTTCAGGTGAACTGCAACAGTAATAATTAAAATCAATGAAAATGATTAAACTGTCTTAATTTTACAAAGACATAATGCGAGAATCATCAAACAATTGAACATTATTTTAATGTATAAATTTCAAAATTGAAAATAATAAAAGTGCTAAGTATAGTAACTAAACTTTATAAATAAATAAATATAATCAATGAAAATGAGTTTCAATGAACTGCCTTCTTATATTTATTTCCACGGATAGTATTTTCAACTCTTGATTGTGAAAATGTTTCTCTAGCGGTTGGTGTCAGGCTGCTATCATTTTCACCAGGAAATATGTTCTTCCTCATGTCAATGGCTATATTATGAAGAAGTTTTTTTGGCAGTTTCAATATCACAAAACATGCATCTTAGTAGGCAGCGGAAACATTGTTTCCATAACCCGAAACATCTCTCCACTGTGTTCCTTGTACATATGTGAGAATAGTTATGTTTCTTTAGCAGGTGTTGTAGGGTTCAGAACTGGTGTAAATAAATATGGGGTGCAAGGATAGCCACTGTCACCCAGTAATATTCCAGAGAAAGCACCAGCCTCAAATCGAAATTTCAGGGGATATAGGGCATCCTCGGGGATCGTGGGATATTTCAGCTTTTACCAAGTCCACTATTTTTAAGCCGAAACGCTTCGTGAACCTGTATTTATATCGAAATTCTTCGTCACACATCTCAACAAAAGGTTCAGCCGATGACGAAGTCTTAAAGGTCGCCGGGGCACCTCTAATAAATCTAAATCGTCCATATCCTCTAGATCAATTAAATCAATGTTAAGTATACATTTTTCTTGTAATCAAAACAAATAAAACTTAACCTCACTGTACAATTTGACGTTTGTTTGTAACTTTAGTCCTCTGTCATGCGTTAGTCCAAAGACAAACTAGGGGTGCTGTTGGTTTATCTTTAGTACCGTAAATAGTCCACGAATTTGAGATAAACTACGTTTTGTAATACGAAATATTTTAGTACATGGTTTATTACCAGGTTTAATCCTGGTACGAAATTTAGTCCACGTTTTGTAATAAGACCGTATTGGACCAACCCTTTGGTCTAGCTCATTCAGAGACTACTCACTTAACAGAGGAGTCTTCGGGATGCGCGGTTATCTTCATCACCTCCAGTTTAACGTACGCGAACTTGAGGTGCCCCACCGTGCGGAGGAGCGCCACTTGTTTCACGTACTGGAATAGTCCCCTGTCCATACAATATTAACGTTAGAGACTACACAAAAAGCATTGAAAAAATGTGAAACGTTCACCTCAACTGGCAACAGTAACAGTGTCACTGAATCGCCACGTTAATTCAATTTCAAGTACGCTTCACTTCTGTCCCACCTTAATTCAGTTCATTTCGAAACTCACTGTTTTGAAATATTGTAGGTATTCTATTTAAAGACAATGGGATTTCGTACACACGGCAACACATCAAGCTGTACATTTCCAGTATAAGCTGATCTCGCATTGTATAGGATTTCCCTACAATGAGAGGTCAACTTATATTGGAAATGTATAGCTTGATCTGTAGCCGTGCGTACCATTTAACCGACTTCAAAAAAGGAGGAGGTTTCACAATTCGGGTGTATGTTATTTTTAGTGTACTGTGAAGTCGATTTAAGTTTTTTGTAATGTTTTTCATAGTATAGACAACCCCTGGAAACAGACTGTATTATAGAACAAGCTTAAATCTCTGATCAAGCCTGAAGATTAGATCGTGATAATCGAAAACAAACCTAATTATCTTTGGTGCAGGATCCAAATTCAATTGTTTTAATATCGACTTAAGCATTGATTGCCGTTCTTGATTACGGACGTTTGGTAGTCGATAACCTCAGAAATACCAACCACTGTGATATGTATGAATAAATCTTTTTTCTTTCTCTCATATTGTTTCCTCTCAAATTCCTTATAGATACAGAGTATTTGAATGAGTATGAATGAATTAATCGCTACACTTACACACTAGTAGTTCCCCTGATATTGTTCACAAATATCATGTTTGGATTGTAGATGGAGTAGTCCAGAGGTTTCACAAACAGATTCGGCATCTGGAAATACAATAAATGTATGATTAAAAATCTTTACCATGGGCGTTATTGGGCATGCACCAAAAACTTGCGTGATTCGTAGGAAAAAAAAGAAATTAATTAGTCCGTCAGTTAGATTATAAAAAATATTGGACTCATATTTTTTGCTTTACCAAATCATTAAAAGGTCAAAGTTCGGGAGCCGGGGCTCGGGCACTTTAGAGTAAAAAGTGTACTCTAACGTGACGTCACGCGGAACTTCCAACACACGATATCTTCGAATTTTTTGTTTGATTGCCTAATGAAAAAATACGTGCCTAATATTTTTTGATAATAATATTTTGTTGTCATCTATTTGTGTCCAGAAATGAACATTGCACATTGCACACCCAAGTTAAAATGTCATATAGCATATAACCTTATTCAATACACTGTCTAATGCTAAACCATTATTTCAAATTGGGACTCAGTGTAATATTAGGATAGATTTAAAGTCGCATTATTTTGATCAGCTTATATTTTAATTTTTACCCGACTGACCCGGAAGGAGGGTTATGTTTTTCGAGTGTATGTATGTATGTATGTCTATTTCTTTGTGCCGCTCTGCAGCCTAAACGGCTTGATGGATTTAAGCATATGAGGTGTCGTTAGATTCGTCTTGACTGGGGGAGTGTCATAGGGTATATTATTTTTATATGGCGCCTAAGAATAAAAAATAGGGGGGGTATTCAAAATAAAAGTTTCGTTATTATAACAATATGGGTATCAAACGAAAGTTTGTAAATAGACCATTCCATATATGTATATATTGTAATACTTTTATGCTACCATTTTGACGTAAACTGCAAAAAAACACATTTAATGCAAGGACAGTAGGTACCTACTGAGCCGTTACCATACGTAAATCACAGAGTTGCGATGATTGTTAGCGTTCCTTTACCGTACCGCGTATTAGTAAGTAAATACTTACTTATACATACAACTCTTTCTGTATAAAACTAAAAAGTCTGAAATAAATTAAATTATTAAAAGAAACAAAAAACCCGACTGCGTAAAACATAAATTAACTGAAAAGAGAAAAACAAGCTCTTAAATCTATAGAAATTTGAATATAAATTGAATTTTATAAGGTATTGCAATACCTTATAAAACTCAAGTTGGGGTTTTTTGTTTCTTTTAATAATTTAATTTTCTGATATAACCCTCACCGTATCAGAAAGCACGTGAAACACTTTCATGAGTTGCTCCTCACTGGGTTTGCCATCATGACTGGGCTCGGCGGAGGGTGTGGTGGCCGGCGGTGTCACCATCGGCCCTCTGCATAGAGCGACCGCATCTCGCTCATATTCTGACAAGCACGTCGGTTCTATGTCCTGTCAAAATATTTGTTTCAGATTAGTATTGCATAGCAATAGTGAAATTATTGATAGTCTATTGATACAATCGATAGCACTATCAATATTGTAAGTAGTTTTCGAGGTCATCTATCGATAGTTTGACAACACTATTTCTGATGTGAAATACTTTCTTGAATAACTTACAATTATAATTTAGAAAAAAAACAGTTTCAGGCGATGTGCGTAGTGGTACGTCGAATGTCGTGACGAAGGTCCCGGGTTCAAATCCAACAATAAACTTGTGCTTTCGGTAAAGGAAAACATCGTGAGGAAACCATAGCACGATGGTAGGGTACTTTGAAGTACCCGCCTGGCAGACTACCACCCTGAAGTTGAAATTCTGTCGCCAAGCACGTACCGCTGTGTACCGACAGCTGCACTTGAGAGCCAGTTCCATTCTAGGTGAGATTGTAGTCAAACACATGTCTATCCTATCCAAACTAATATTATAAATGCGAAAGTGAATTTGTTCGTTTGTTACGCCATCACACCTCAACTACTCAACGGATCATCATGAAATTTGGCATCCAGATAGCCTACACTGTATGGAGAAAAATAACTATTTTTATACCATGAATACAATACAACCCCTGTAATTTTAGTAGTGTGACCATTATTCATCCTGCTTATTGTCTGCAATTACATTATAAATAAATGTGGTTTTTATAAAATACTCACATCATTGCTATACTTTGTAAAATCTAAAGTGTTGATACTGTATGACACGTCATTGACGTTATATGCAGTTGTTCTCTGCTCCACATAGTCATCACACGTCAAGCCCAGGGTCTTAAGTTCAATACCATCATTGTTATAATTGTCATTAGTTACTGATCTACATTCCTCTAGGTTCTCTAATAGACTGTGTTTCCTGTTACGGACTATGTTGTTGGAAAATACTGCCTCGTGGATGTATACATCATCAATGTTACTTTCAGTGGTGCATTTTGGTGATGGTTGACAACTCGATATGCGTCGTTTGCTTAAAAACTGAAACATAAATTAAAATTTGTATCATTATCTTCTTTTATTGCTCATGCAGTTTAACCTGCCAGTCATTATGATTTTATCTCCAAAAATAAAGGATCTTTATTCTCATAGGAAATACTGTTCACATTCAGAAAATCTCTTCGTACATCCTTTTAAATCAATAATAACTGAAAAGAGAAAAACAAGCTCATTAATCTATAGAATTTTGAATATAACTTGAATTTTAGAAGATATTGCAGTCGGGGACAAACCAATAACCTAAGTGTGTATTTTTATTAATTCATGTTATATTCAAAATTCTATAGATTAAATAGCTTGTTTTTTCTCTTTTCAGTAAATTTTGTTTTACGCAGTCGGGTTTTTTGTTTCTTTTAATAATTTCATTTATTTCAGACTTTTTAGTTTTATGAATGAATGAGTTGTAAATATTAGTAAGTAAATTAGTGATACGGTAAAGTAAGGCTAACAAACATCGCAACTCTGTGTCTATTTTTGTATGTTGAATACTATAATTTCTCCAAATCAAAACTGTTTAAAAATGCTACTTCTTATGCTAATTGTAAGATTAAAGTTGCGATTCTGTTCAAAACTGACTAAATCTATAAAGAAAGATTTGAAATCAGAAGTCAAAACGAGAATAATGATTGTTTTTCTAATGTTAGCTTATGATGACTTTAGTCCCTTCTGAATAGACACTCCTCATTTAAAGTACCTACAACTACCGTGTATAGTCACAGAGTATTCAATAGTACTACGTACAGAAAACCCACTTCGAAAACGACATTTAAATAAAAAGCGACTCTTGGAACGATACAATAAAGTACAATCCAGATCGCGCAGCGCTGCCTAAAATTATATTCACCTACAACTTCCCTCTCTTTCTATCGTATAACTCTATCCTGTATGACGCGGCACGTGTTACGGTAGGGTTGTCTAATGACGTATTATGAATCTTCAATATTTCCTTATCGGTTATGTATGTACCTATTACTATTCTCCTTTCGTGAATAATGACATTTTAAATATCCTAGCTAACTAGTATTAGAGCAGAAAGTTATTTTTAAATGTCTGCATATTTTAATCTAAGTTTTAGCAAATCTGGAATAACTGACGACGGGACGGCCGTCAGCCGAAATTCACAACGTTTGTTATATAAAAAATAATAAGGTTAAAGAATTATTTAAAAAAAGGATATACTGAGTAAGTAATAACAATTAGAATTGTTAAATTTTTCTGAATATTATTCTACTGATATTTGAAATAGTGGTTTGTTAAATATGAGTTATTCTTAAAAGGTAGAAGTAAAATCTACACTAATGTTTATTCTAGCTTTGGTCAGGTAGACCATTGGCGCGAAATCATGAAGTAGTAGAAAATAGTTAAGGGGTGCCCTGTATATAAAGAATGTATTCAAAAGTAAATTACAGGTTATGTACATTGAGCTATATTACTAAAGAGAAGCTACCATAATCCAAGGTTATGTCCTCATTTTTTTAGAGTAAAGTTAAGTTCTTTTTAGCGCTGAAACAATAATTATTCGTCTAAGCAGACAGTAGGAACACGTAGCGCTATCAGGACGCTTTTAGAAGTATTTTTCTCGCAAACACAACACCGTGATTTTCATGGCACTTACGCGTTTCATTCATCATTCTATAACAACAAGTGTGGCCAGATGGCCTCACTTAAACGGAACATAGTTGTGATGTGTGGTGTCTTCTCTATATGTAGTAATAATAGCTCAATGGTTATGTAAAGAATATAGAAACTAGATGCAATACAAATAAGATACAATGTTCTATGAAGGTATTATAATTTTGTTTATCTTTCCTTGTGAAGGCCATAAATATTGCGCGGTATTTTAATTCTTTAGCGCCGGGAAATATCCCCTAATGTTACAATTAGCACTTTATAACCAAAGTCTCTTAGGTCTAACAGTCAGCTGACAATACTTAGGCGATTATTGACTGAATGTTTTATTGCATATATTGTCATTCCAATGTACAATAGTTCAATATGTATTTTATATTATATACATGTCACAAACACGTGAATAAGCTCGTAATGTGAACCTCTAATTTGGTTCAATGTCAAGATTGACAAAACCGTGATTTTTTCAACACATGCCATTTCAACGGTTTTCATAACAAACTTTAATGTTTTCCAATAAATAAAGAGAGATAAACACATACAAAATCAATGATAACCATTAAAATACTTACCTCTTCGAGAAACTGCGTTCGTAAAGGGATTTTCCTGCACAAGCGGCTAGAGTGATTCTTAGTGGAAACGATACCATTTATCGGCAAAATTTTATGAGAAAACGTACGCAGACAAATAGCCATTATCACATTGATCGTAATTCACTCCACAGCGCAAGGAATTCGAAATATTTTCGAAATTATGTCGCTGAAAATTCTCGACATTTCGCACCGAAATGACAGTTGTGGCGATTTTTTTATTTCTCGGACAAATGTTGAATTTAGGCAAAGGCATTTCACATTCAGCTTAATTAATTTTAACCACGTAAACGGAGTTATATTGTGTTGGTGCTCTATCTATCGTATCTTTATATGCTTTTGTATGTCATTTTAATATTTATTTATATAGAAAATAAACTATAAGTCGGATTAATTGAAACTAATTACAACAACAGCTGCTGATGAAAATCAATAATTTTGTTTTTATTTCTGGTAACCCCTAATTTTGGCATAAATCATATGTTTGACAGAAAAAACTAATTTCTGAACGAAAAAAGGATTTTGCGTTGCACTTCGCGAATTATTTAAATTAATAAATTCAATATACCTTGAAGGTAAGGTAATATAATTACGTAAAAAGTCTATAGCAAAACACAGTATGAACCTACAAAGAGCATTTCAAAGAGTCTACGGCCACCTACTCAACTCAAATGTGAACACGGTATGTATTACTATTTCTTTAAAGTTCATTGATCTAAGGAGTTTCCTTTAGCTTTTTTTTAAGGTACTATTCCATATCATATAATTGCATTCTTAGTGATTTCTTGCGGAATATTACTTATTTGTCGTCCAGTATCCTCATAAATAAGCAATAAAACATTTTTATTGAGAGGTCTTTCAACCAGACTGAACTTTCTATCTACAATATTTAGTTCAAATCTACTTGACCCCTTGAACCACAACTCTGCTGTGTATTGTTGATAACATTTGAATATATATCTCAGTAACTAGCGCCTAATACATATTTTTGTTCAGATATTCGCAAGCACTGCCATAAGATTGAAACATGACAGTAAGGCAGACCAGACGGAGCACAGAGCCAAGGTGATGGGTCGAGGACTTCCCGTGAAAAAACCACTGCCAGGGGTGAAGAGTATCATCCTTGTAGCTTCTGGGAAAGGTGGAGTTGGGAAGACTACGACAGCTGGTACCAAATTATTTGCTATTTTGAATACCTACCTACTAATATTATTTAGTTAATAATATTAGTAGGTAGGTATATTCAATGTTGTCCTACATAGTTTTCCCTCAGTACTATAGGCTATCTTCTAGCCCAATATCATTAATTTCAACTATAGAATAAGTAGGATGATGATATTAGACAGGTATCTAGAGCAACATAGGTTAAAGTGGCAAAAAATGAAGCAAATCCCAAATATGAAATTAAAACTGTAATAGTGGTGCTTCAGTGGTCTTAATTAAAGTTCTTTTATTACATACCTATTTTATATAAGTTTTAGCTTTCATCACTACACAATATGCATAAAAAGGGGTCAAAATCAAAGTTAAAGCCATTTATTCAATTTAGGCCCTAGTAGGGCACTTATGAAGAGATTTCTCCTCACATATTTATATTTTGATTTCTAGCTGGGTTGGGAAATCATTTCTTATTGCATCCCTAGGCTACTCATAGAATAGTTCCACTGGTTTGTATGTGTGTTAGGTCTGAATTCTACAAATGATCAAGTTAAAACAATTGAATTTGTAACCTGCACCAATGATATTAGGTTTATTTTCGATTAACACAATCTATTCTTGATACTTGATCTGAATTTTGATCTCTTCTATTATACGGTCTGTGAGTTTGATTAAATAGATTATATAACTTGTTTCAGTGAACCTTGCATGTGCGATGAAGGTAATAGAGCCTGATAAGGAGATAGGGCTCCTGGATGCGGACGTATTCGGCCCCTCCGTGCCCATCATGATGAACATCAGCGGAGAGCCAATGCTAAATGATGACCATCTCATTGAACCACTGCTTAATTATGGGGTTAAATGGTAAGAACACCTTTTTAAACTATTTGATTTGGATGATAGTTAGTTGATAGTTTAGGCCTAACATCCATAGACTAATTGCATCAGAGTTTGGATTACATAGTAACTAATAATAATTTTAATAATCTTGATAAGGATTTTTTTCTATCTTCTGTTAATTCAAAGCAGGCACTTATGAAAAGTCTGACTCTAATACCGGTTCAGAAGGTTGCATTTGCTGAGAAGAGCCAGCAATAAACTCAGCAATTACTCTTTTCAAAACAAGCTTAGATTCATTACATAATATTTACATTCTAATCGCTGACAACAATTTAGGCCCCAGGGCACTTATGAAGGTCACATTTACTGAAGTTACCACCGCCGGTTCAGAACTCGGCCTTCAACTGAGAAGATCCGGCAAGAAACTAATAAAAAAATATTTTTTGGACGATCTGACTATATTTTCAACAAAGAGTTTCAATTTAATCATGGCTCCGATGATCAGGCCATATTGATAAGGCACCATCACAGACGATGAAACCACATTTGCAGCATGTCAATGGGGCTGCTAGTGTCAGGGGAGAACGCAGTAGTGTGGCGCGGGCTGATGGTGATGCAGGCGCTGGAGCGGCTGACGCGGCACGTGGCGTGGGGGCCGCTCGACTGCCTCGTCGTGGACACGCCGCCCGGCACTGGGGACACGCATCTATCACTCGCACAGAACCTGCCCATTGATGGTACCTATGTATACCCATTTGTGTATTCCCACCATCCCCATTGCTCATCGTCGCCATGAATGGGGACAGAGCAATGTGATAGCTGTGAACTTGTGTTTATTTCACTCAGCCAATGTTGCTCAAGTGAGTTTTAGACTACCAGACGTAGCTTGGCACCTTTAATCGTTGATCCCCTTCCCTAACGTTTAAAGGTACCTAACCTACCTAGTTAGTAGGTTAGGTATGTCTTGCCGGCGCCCGTGAGTGAGGAAACTTTATTTCTTCCTAACCCGGTTGACTTCCAGAACCCAGTCCAAGTAATGCGTGATTAAAATGCAATTTTTATCACGTGTTAGCAGATTAACGGTGCCCAGCTATGCTTCCAGGTGACTATTTGGGAAAGTAATATCAAGGGAAGAACCTTGAATCCAATCAGCACAAAACAAAAGAGCAATTTGCATAAAAGAGGTAGCTTAGGTATAGCAGTAGTAGATAGATCTGTCCAGTTCTCTGGTTAATTAAACATTTATATTTCCAGGGGCAATAGTGGTAACAACACCGCAATCGGCAGCTTTACAAGTGACGAAGCGAGGCGTTATAATGTTCGAGAAGCTAAAAGTTCCTATAATAGGCATGGTGGAAAACATGTCATATGCCATCTGCCAGAGTTGCGGCACTAAAAACTACGTGTTCGGTAACGATACCAAAAAAACAGCTGACCAGTTGGGCTTAGAGATTATTGAGAGCTTCGAAGTCGACCACCATATGTCCGAATGCATAAACAGCGGTAAACCAGCTATATACGCCCTCCCCGACACAACTCACGCGGAAAAATACAGACATTTAGCTAATAAAGTATTCAAATACATAGAAAATAAGGACAATGAAAGAGCCAAAGCGTCGGAGCAGTAGGCACTCACAAATATTTACAAGTAGTTGTTGGAATTAATGTTTATTTTAAATCGCATATACAAATAAATCTGTTATATAAAATGGTGGTCTAATTCTAACACGATAAACATCAAAATATGGCAAACATCTATCAATCGCCTCGTAAATAAAACATTTTCAATATTATAGTATAAAAATTTATTTGGAACAAACATTTGTAATCATTCATTTTTGCGGCCAAATTGCAGAACTAAAGCGAATAAATAATAAAAGTACTACAAAAATATGTTGTCTTTTTAAAATACTTCTGTTAAAAATTATTCATATATGTTAAAGGGATGAAGCGCTGATATTTGTATACGTGATGCCTAACTTACGGCTACTGGAATATTCATTTCGATAAGAGTAACATTAAAGATTCCACAAGGTAGACATTTCTCAGTCGATAAGTACAAAATAGGTAATTTATTATATATATTTACATCGACATCACAATAGTTAGAAAAATAAATTTGGAATGAAATGCCTAATATTTGGAGAAAAAAGCGGATCACCTCAGTCCTATACATACAATTACATGCAACTGTAACATTCTGTGAAGAATATATCACGTCTTTGCGGGTAGGAAGATAAAATAATGTGTTGATATTAGTTTGAGTTCTCCATATTACAATACGCCTAGGCAGATTGTGGATAATACGCACTGTGTTTCAATTTTTATCAGCGTCACGAGTGAGCGAAGCGAGCGAGCCTTCATTCCAGTTTGGCATTTTGAAAAGCATTCAATCTGTATTGAAATATGGCAGATTGTGGCATACAAGGAGTTGCTAGTGTTGGGACTGCGATATTTAACAACAGAATTCACAACACTAATATTACACACCATTCAACTGAGTTCGCTTGTATGAAAACTCCACATTGTATGGGAATCGTCTCATTTAAACGGTTTACTTATAGAAAAAATATAACAGCAATAAAAATAGTACTACTGTATCAAAATGGAGACATTATATTTGGTCCTTAAGGACTTTAAATCAATAGGAATAACATTCAAATTCAATCACAACCAGGTGGATTTATGGAGGAAAAACCTAGTCTATTCGGTTGGACTATATTTTCGTACATTCAAAAAGGGATATAAAGAGATTATTACATCAAAATTTCAAAATGTTATATGTAGTTTTAAAATCATGTATAATCTAGGTCAAAAATTTCATAGTATTATCCCATTTAATGATCATATGGACGCGCACAAAACATGAGCTTTTACCATAACTGTGCCTAATTATAAAAAAAAACATTATCACAATAGGGATGCTCTATATACGTCACAATATTAACTTCCTACCTCATCACAATTTATTATAACTCTATGGATTACTCCAAACACTGATCAAATAGACAAGTTGGATATCGATAATCGTCTCCGTTAGTAGTTTCTTTTTTTTATTGGATGGACGTAAGAGAATGGTAAGGCTAAGTGTACGTAGGGAACAGCAGGTTAATCCAAAATACAGAAATGTAAAAAAAAACAATTGGCTCTTAACTGCGCCTGCGTCGCATCATAAATGGGCTAAAGGAGTTCTAAGACACAAGAGAGTCAAAATGTTAGTCATATGTGATATAAAACTAATTTTCACCCGCCGTTCCCGGGCTGAAATTTAGCCTAAAGCACTCCAATTAATGAAATATTTTAGAATCGGACTCATACGGGGATAAGTTTGCCAACCAAATCATTTTTGTTACGACTTATTTTTGCCAGTGTCGAGTTATAAGTTCTAGTCACAATAAATCACTTTCACATAGTCCGCATCGTCAGTCACCGTCCATAAGTCATGTTTTAGTAAAATGGTAGCCTTTGTACTAAAAGACAGTCACAGAAAACGCAACGTCACTTTGCAAGTTCCCGCCAAAAATCGCAGTGACGTCACAATCGCGTGCTAGAAGCGGGCGGGGAGCCGCATTCCACGCGGGTCTCAACTCATCGCGCACGAGTAATAATTATTTATGTTAGTATAGAAGTAAAGATATTCTTAGGGTCGTTTTACACATTGAGATAGGTGTCTTTCGACTATGATGGACTTATTGCGGAGGAGGTGCAGGCTCGCATTGAAAAAAAAAAACTTACCTACCTAATGGTTCTTAGTCATATCCATACAAAAAAATCTACTAACGAAGTCGATAATCGACACCACCTCAGTCGGCGACTTGTCCGTTGAAACGTGTGAATGAAATGAAAGTTCTCTGTCGCACCATTATAACAATCTTATGATTTAATATCAAGAGTCTTTGCACGCACTGTGTGGGCGCAGGTCTACCATTTCTTCTTATGCTCGTCCATACTGACGCCGCCGGGTCCTAGGTATACTATCATTAGAAGACCACCGATTACTGATAATGTCTGCAATAAAAAAAGATACGAATTAATAAAGATTTTTAAACCAATATTCAATCTATCCTTTATTTTTCGATTGTGGATTCATATTTGACACTAATTATGAGAAAAATTACAAATATCAATCCACAACTCAGCGGCCAAATAACTTAGATTTAGCTTTCAGAAACTGGCAGTTAATGAAGTATTCCTGCGCAAGAGAAACTCACCACCTTCGACCATATCGTAAATGGTAAGATTGGAGTCTAACATAGGCCTATACACACAGCCGCAAAAGAAATTCAGACGGAACACAGTCCGCAATAAAAGTGAAGCCAAAAATTTCTGCTCAGCGCTAACATTTCATTGCACACATTCGCATTTATCCATAGACAAGTGGCTTCAGTTTGAAAGAAAGAATCTTTGAATATCGACTCAAGCATTGATTGAGGTTCTAGAATACGACGTTGAGAAAACTTCGATAGCGCCATATAGAATTTATTGTCTGTAGCGCCATCTATCCAAACCTCTTTGTACTTCCGATAGATGTCGCTAAAACGCAATACATACCTGGAAGAAGTCATATTTAAGGAAGTCCCTGAGTGGCTTGTATGAGGGTACGCTCCACCAGGCGTTGTGGTACAGGTTGAGTACCGACAGCACCAGCACCAGCATCAGGGCGGACAGCTTGGTGCGGTAACCCACCGTCACCAGGATCATCAGGATGCTGCCCAGGAGGTCTTGCACGATCTGGAAGGTGGTTTTCGTTATTGAATTTTTGATGGTGAAGATGGAACACGATAACCATAACCGATTAACGGATTTGGGCATAGAGAGACTGTACTAGAGTACGTGCCTTGAAACGAAGTGCGCTTACATAATTTGAACAACTAAAATAAATATAATGAATGCCAATTTGTCGTTTTTTATCGATACATTTACCGGACATCGACATTTTGTCTGACTGTAAAACAACTAGTGTGAATATATCTGTGAATGCATCTTTATGGAAACTGCTCACGCTATCACTCTGGATTTCGGTGGAATTTGGCATACAGATAAAATATGTTTTAGATACTTTTAACTCTGGGGAAAATCCTATCGGAATACCATTTTTATTTTTTTGTAAAAATAAAGTAATTAATGAAACTATAGGTCTATTTATATTTAATATTAATATATATATTTAATTTTGTGTAAGACCGTTTGTTTCTAAAAATAAATAAAAAAATAAAAATAGGTTTTGCTAAATCAAATATTTATTTGCTGCTTTCTAAATAATATACACATAATACCTTTTTAATATATTTTAAAATATATGTCACATGTTTATTTATCGTTCTCAAATTATAGGCACTACGAAGCTTTCACTTTTCTATTCAGCATTTCACTTTCAATATTTGCCAAACTCCTCATTGAACCGGATTACGCAAATCACAAAACGTGGGCGGCGGTGACGTCATTACATACAATTAACATACATTATGCGATATTGAATATTAATTAGGCGGACCAGAGTGCCGTAACTAAACGTGTTATTTTAATGTGATTATGAAATGTCAAGTTATTTGTGGTATTAATATCTGAGGAATTATCTAGATTGGTTCAAGATATAGTAAGGTTTCGTTAGCACGTGTCTACAGACTTATTTCTTAAAGTAGACTTTACTTTGGGGCTTCTCAAAAGAAAATGTAGTTATTTAGTAGCTTAAATATAAGTCCCAGAAGATATAAAAGAATATCATAGAAAAATGAACCTTAAGACTTTGTAATAAGACTAATCTGTATCATTAAACATTAAACTAGGTATTGATGTAAGAGACACAACTCACTATAGCAGTACGATTAATTAAACACGGTGTCAATCACAGATATAAATCTAAATAGATAACGCAAGTTTCATACGGATGGCCCTCCATCCGTATGAAACTTGCGTTTTTTAAGTTTCATATGGATGGCCAAACCAAGCGTGTAACTTTTTATGTACCTACCATAATGTCACAAGATTGATTTAGTTAGGCTGGCATTAGATTTTAAACGTGAAAATGAATCGATCCTATTTGTTAGCTAAACATATCCCTCGCTACACATCTCTGGTGGACATGCAGCCTTATGCGAGTTCCCTGTCCGTGCGAAATAGTTTCAATAGATGAACATTCGGCCCCATTTTTGCACAGATTTTGACAAGCGAAGTATAGCGCGGCATCTATTTAGATGTATATCTGTGGTGTCAATAATAAGAATTTCTTTTAACGTCCAAGAATGCCATAGAAAAATGAACTTCATTGCGTTTAATGTTGATCGTATGATTAGCTTTATTATAAAGCAATAAAGTTTATTTTCCTTTGACAAGACCATGATAACAACTCACCTGCACAAATGAAAGCTCAAATCTCAACAGCGTGATAAACATGAAGGCCAACAGAATCCTTCCAGCTAGCTGCAGGTAAGTCTTGGGCTTGTTCTCTCCAAGAGAGGGTACTCCGGCGAAGAGGCTACGCCCCTCGGCCCGCGCCTCCGCCAGCACAAGCAGTAGGGCTCCGATGAGGGCTAAGTTGCGCAGGAGGAACTGCATATCCCATAGTATGCTGTATGCGAATGTCTGTGAATGGATTACTAGAGATAAGTACCGAGAAAAACGGGGAGTAACATGCTGTCCTTTTCTATTTGTTGTTATAAGATAAAGATGGGGATAGCCTCCGAGGGTGTACCGTGAGTCGAAGAGTGTAGATCGCGCTTTAGTAGGAAATCCTAACTTATATTATAAATGCGAAAGTGAGTTTGTTTTGTTACGCCTTCACGCCTCAACTACTGATCGTCATGAAACTATGGCATGTAGATAGCCTATGGTATGGAAAAGGACATAGGCTACTTTTTATCCCGGGAACGCCGGGGACAGCTAGTTATAAATAAGTAAAATGTTAATGCTAATTATTTAAGTATATTTAGTTAGTGCTCAATGGGGAGGGCGGAAGGGTCGGTAACGCGTGAGTGATGCCCCGTTTGGAAAGCGTTCATATGGCTACGGTAACCGCTTACCATCAGGCTTGCCTTACGCTTCTTTACCGATGTCGGCGTATAAAAAAAAGTTATTCTATAAAAAGACGAATTATTTCTTATTTTACAATGTTGTGTACAGTATTACCCAACTTATATGGCGCGTCGTGAATCTTCGTTCGCACAGAAAATAAAGTATGGCCCCGAAGATTAACGAAAGAATGCTTAAAACTTACAATCAACCTTAGATCACTACTATAAGGTTCATAATACACTGCAGCTGCTAGTTCCGTCTCACTCGCAAGTCACGCCCCTCCTGACATGGCGGCAGCTGCCGACCAATCGCGTTTCCCGCGCTTTGAAAATGCATCTTCTGCGCAGGTACATCGGTAAGCCATATTAATTGGGTACTACTATACCAACTATAGTCAATGTAGTCATACTGTTTATTATTCATGTTGATTATTAACTTCTATAATTTAAAATACATTTATATTCCTGAAACCGACTTCTGAATGAAATTTTACACACAAGTTCCTCAAATATCATACATAGGTTTGTATACAGTTATCCACTAAGGGATTAAAAATTCAAGAGACACCGCGGGACAAACAGATAGTTAGTAATAGCTAAACTTATATGAACGTGTCACCCAAAAGTTTATTGAGTCTGATAAAAATGTTACACAACTACAAATGTATTTAAACATTACTTATCGTAATGTTACATCAAATCAGTAGCGATAATAAATTGACTATCATAATGAGTTATCAATAATTACAGCATTTGATTATGTGCTGTATATGTATCAATGATATTATAATAGAGATAAGGTACCCTCATACTAAGCGGTGTTCAGTTATTGTTAAATTAGGTGAATGCGATAGTAGCCGCTAAGCAAAATTACGACAATTGTCTGAATTTGTCTGCAACAATTGGCGTGCGTTAGTGCGATATCTACCTCTTTTTATTATAATATCATTGGCTAAAATATTTATTTAATTTATATTGGTATTGCAGCATGGGGTTCTTCAAAAAGGGTTGTGAGAGAGGGGACTCGCAGTACCCCTGGTGTTGCAAACATTTATAATATACGGCAAATCAGGCGGGCCCTTAGCTTTTCGCTACCTTAGCTAAACTTTCCAAAACATAATTTGTTGTTGTGACTGCAAATCAATGTAAAAGCATCCATGTGCTGATGCCAAATGGTTCAGTGAGGTTTCTTCTGGTTTTACGTCACACGGAAATCGCAATCCGACAAGCATGCAAGTGGAATAAGCATCACTAATGACTAAGAACGTTCAAAACGCCGAAATGTGTTTGAGGGAAGTCCATTTAAAACTTCCACATGAAAAAACCAAAGAGTTTCCACTGCAGTCCAGTTTTTCAGTTCGTCCTTATTATAAATACGTTAAGAGTCTAAATTACCTGTAAAACAACAATGAAGAATAGAACTCCGCACGCTATGTCCACCTTTAATCTGCCGAGCACCATCACGCACCCCCCAAGCTGACCGAATAAGTTTATTATCTGTAACAGAAACGTGAAAAAATTAATGACAACCCTACTATAACTACAGAAAAATAAATCTATGATTTCGACTCGAATAATGGCCGATTTCAATAATTTACGGACCGTTATCGGTTAAGATTAAGACTCTTATATCTTTACTAATAATGAAGCAAAGACCTCAAAGCTTTGCATAGCAGACCCTCCCATATGGAAGTAGCTATCACAGGTAAAATTAGCTTACGAAATGACCTATATACCCAATTAGGCAATAAAAAAACCTACCATTGGTAAGCAAAACGATTCGTTTTTGTTTATTGAAACCGGGCATAAGAAACGAAAGTCAACGCGAAGAATAACTCGCTCTTTTGTTTCTTTGTAACTGTTTCTTTGTATTTGCAACTCTGTTTGAATACGATATAGACCATTATTCCGTAAACGTGAAAAAATGGTCGAGCATGCAGCAATATTTCGTATAATGGTACCAACAATAGTAGCAAATCAAAACACAATGTTCCCATAGCATTTAATAAATCCCCCTTACTCAAAGCATATTGTAATTTGTCTTTTGTTACCTTGAACAATCAGCTATAAAAGTTCAAGGATTTTTAAAGGCTTGTTTGACTACAGTCTCACCATGGTAAGTGATGATGAGGCCAAAGGCCTGAAAAGAATTGGCTTTTTTAGTGCAACTGCCAGACTCTAAGGAAGTAGGTGCTGCGCGGAAGATTTTCAATTGGAGGGATGTAAGCAGCCAGCGGGCCTATCGTGTAAGAAAACTGCATTGAACACTAGTCTGCTGATCCACGTTGGGTTTAAATATATCCTACTATATGTTTTTGTTAAAAAAATCATTTTTAATACAAGCTTTTTATGGTGACTGTACTTTTTGTTGTACTTGCATTTTCAGCTCAATCGGATACTGGGAAGTGGGTCAAATTTAACTTGCAAGATTTGATTACAGACACCGGACAGGTGAAACTAAATAAAAGCTTTTAATATTGTATAGAGGCAAAGTTTGTTATTACGTAGATTTGGATGTAGGGGGTAATCTCAAGAACTACTGATTAGATTTTGCTAATAGGAAGCTACATTATCCCCGAGCGCTATTATGCTACTTTAAACCCCGGAACGCAGGTGAATCCGCGGGGGGCAGCTAGTATTAGGTATAGAATTCTTGATAGTGGGAGCTAAATACAATTAAGTTCATTTCCGCGATCGATAGCCCCTCAGGCGGGCACAAAAAAAAGTACCCAAACCATGCAATTTATTCTAGACAGATAACAAAAGTATGCCAAATAATTAATATACAATCACAGGTGCATTTATCTTTGTGCATAGTGCAATAAACAGGTGCATTTATAACAAAGCAACATCCAAAAATTAATTAATATCTTTAAGGTATGTTCACACTAATGCGCGACATGATAGCACAGATAAGAAATAGTAACGTTATGATAGTGTGGTTGCGGTTGATAAAAAATTGTATATTTAATTGATGATGAAACAAGATTTGAAAATCGAAAGGAATAATAACCAGTTTTTACGTTCTAATAACAATTACATTATCATATTATTGAAAAAAGTCATCATCAAATTTTAGAACAGCCAGAGTTTTAAAGTTATTTAGCTGTTTTTTAAGAATGTTGATTTGACATATCGATAAATTAGTAGAACTAAAAGTCGGGTTTAAAGATAGCCCTCGCTCTTTTTGATATCTGATGATAGAAAGTAACAGATATATTTTAAACCTAGGTTTTAACTAGACTTTGTTTAAACCATCTCATGTAATGAGGGGGTATTAGTGCGCTATGTCAACAGAATCGACCCCTAGCGTCCCTGCCAATCGCTTACGCAACTCACGCTACACTAGTGTGAACATACCCTTACACCAAACAGTGCACCACGTGTGATCAACAAGTGCCGGTGCCAACATAACATTACTATTTACATTTACATAACTTACACGTCTGAAAATTATAAATACACATTCGTTTACTTTATGCCATAAACAAAAATCATAATCAATACAAACATGTGAATAAGAAAGACATGAATTTGGGAAAAAGAGAAACAAACAGTTTTTTTATATTCACTTTGGGTTTAATATAATTTCTTCATAATTTGTTAACAAAACTACTTGTTAATCATAAGGAAAACATAAGAATAATAAAATAACTTAAGAATATAACAGGTTCTCTTTGGACCTTGGCCTGTGCCTTGGCCAAACCAAAGCATCTGTTCTTAAAAAAAAAGCATCTCTGTTGACTATGGACACTATACTATTCATCTTCATAAACCAGGGCAAGAAACATATGCCCTATCAACTGCTACTGAACCGCTTACATCCGTGCCTGCCAATTACCACCACGTCATCGAATATCGGGAAGTTACGATTAATATTGAAGAATGACCTAGATATCTTCAAGGCTAGAGTGAATAGGCATAAAGTTTAACTTACAACAAACATGGTGGCAAGGAACTTCCCACACCCCCACGAGATGTCCATGTAGTCGCGCTGCTCCGACCACTGGAACCACATCCGGAGCCCATCCTCGAGGAATGTGGAGATGAGGCAAAGGCGCGCCACTGTTGGCAACACAAATTTGCCTTTGCGAATCACCTGCAAAGAGGATAAAGTTTATTAGGACGACATTACCGCCAGTTTGCGCGCGTTTGTTATTTAATTATTGCCATCTCAATAAGTCGCGAGGGTAATGCGCCTTTGTGTGAGAGCAATAACTTTGAGCCAATTATTTTTATATTTCGTAGTTTAAGTTAATAACTTGACACATAATTTAGGTATGACTTTTAAATATGAGACATTCATTATTTTTACGTTAACCCAAAGAAAAATCCACACAAATGTGCTTGATCAAAAATTCAGTTTTTTTTATTCGAAAATCATTTCTAAAAAATTAATAGCCGTGGTCGCCCATGGCTATAATAGATATAACCGTATGGTATGGTGTTTCATTTCATATATACTTATATGTGTATATCCAAAATAAAAAAATAAGTCGCTTTGTATGGAGCTGTTTCCTCTTAAATATAAGTACAATATAAATATAATCCTCGCGCTGAAAATACGCTGGTCAATGTATTCACTATCTGTTATACAGTTCCTATGCACGCGAGCGCGTCGATAACCTCGTTGAAGGTTGGACAAGCCCACGATCTAGGCAACAACCTATACGCCACGTAGTATGCAGGCTATTTACGTACATAAGTATCAATTATATCAGTTTACTTTCTTAGAGTATCGTCTTTACATTTCCGTTCAACTTCTCTAGAAGCTCTGTGTCTAGGAAACATACACCGACACCGAACAGAAGTAAGTCGGCTTGAAAACTCCAACAGTAGGTTGACCACTAGCCTAACTCCACCAATCCGCAGGCACACTTGGAGTTTCTGCCCATTGCCTTTCACCCTAATTTGTGAAAGGAGGCCTGTGCACAGCAGTGGAACATTTATGGGCTGAGGATGATGATGAACAGAAGTAGAGGCGATGTTGCACGAATAACCTCTCTACCATAGAGTTAGAATATTAATATTCTAACTCTATGCTCTCCACACACTCTACTTTGGCTAACTTTGGGCAACTTCGCGAGTAGTGTAGGAGGGGGCTTTACAATTTGAGTATGGTATGGGCGTTAGAGTATGGGTAAGTTTTAGGGAGGCTCACTATATATATTTTCATAATCTTACTGGTCTTGATAAAGTTCTCCAGATTTCCTAAGGTTTCAGGATGATGGAATAATCTAATAATATATATAAAATGCTTTTGTGGGTACGTAAATACGCAGTTTTCTCAATCACCACCAACTCCAATCAACTTCCCGTTGGGGTGGTAAATACCCCTTGGTCTCCAGGTGGTAGTAAGGTAGTTTGGTCGCGGTGGGTGGAAGGGAGTGGTTGTGGGGGACGAAAATGTTAAAACATATATTGCTGTCCTTTTCTAACGCATGAGGACTTCTGAAAAGATCTCAAAATTTTCCGAATGATCTGGAAAGTTCCAAAATGTGTAAAACGATTATAATCGATCTGGAATTTTCTAGAAAGTTCAACAAATATCTGGAATGATCTAGAAAATTCTAGAGTGAATGCAAACTACTATAATCGATATAGCATGTTTTGAGAAAGTTCTACAAATTTCTGGCTTCATCTAGAAAGTTCCAAAATGTCCAAAACTGTTATTATCGAGTTAGATAGAATGTTCTAGAAATTTCCAGAATGATCTGGAAAGTTCCAAAATGAGTGCAATTTATTATGATCGATTTAGAATGTTCGAGAAAGTTCTAAATATTTCTAGAATGATCTAGAAAATTCTAAAATGAATGCAAACTATTATAATCGATACAGAATGTTTGAGAAAGTCTTACAAATTTCTGGCTTCATCTAGAAAGTTCCAAAATGTCCAAAACTGTTATTATTGAGTTAGAATGTTCGAGAACGTTCTAGAAATTTCCCGAATGATCTGGAAAGTTCCAAAATGAGTGCAATTGATTATGATCTATTTAGAATGTTCGAGAAAGTTCAAGAAATTTCTAGAATTTCTAAAATGAGTGCGATTTATTATAAGCGATTTAAAATGTTCGAGAAAGTTATAAATATTTCTAGAATGATCTAGAAAATTCTTAAATGAGTCCAATTTATTATAAGCGATTTAAAATGTTCGAGAAAGTTCTAAAAATTTTTGGATTGACCTGGAAATTTATTATTTATTATATTATGAAATTCTAGAAATTTCTAAAATGAGTGCGATTTATTATAAGCCATTTAAAATGTTCGAGAAAGTTATAAATATTTCTAGAATGATCTAGAAAATTCTTAAATGAGTCCAATTTATTATAAGCGATTTAAAATGTTCGAGAAAGTTCTAAAAATGTTTGGATTGACCTGGAAATTTCCAAAATGTGTACGAGTGTTATTATTGATCTAAAAGAACCAAATCGAAGTGATGTACATCTAAATATTCTAGAGTGATCTGGTACTGGAAATTTCAATGTCTGATGAGTCAGTTCAATCGTGATTGCAGTCGAGTAAAGATCAATTGGAATCAAGAGTAAGTTACAAAAAAGATTCAAGTGATTTTCACAAGTGAAAAAGAACAAACTATTTGGATGCTAGATTGTTCTAATACTAGAAATGTCGGTGAAAAAAATGGTTTTTTTATTGGATGGGCTTGCGTTTGGCCACTAACCCGTCCGTAAGGGGCGATGACGAAGCCTAAGATGAAACACGTTTACCTAGAAGAAACCTATTCACTCTGGCCTTGAAAGTACCTAGATTGTAGGCGTCAGTGTTCTGGAGTGTTCTAACACCAGAAATGTCGATGTCTGATGGTATATAAACTGAAATTAAGTGTATTTTAACCCGTGCAACGCCGGGTTTCGCTGCTAGTTAAAATATATTTACGTTTCAATATCTTTTTCCCGTGATTTTAGACTCGGTAAGCCCAAGTGCTCCGATAAATTAACATAGAAACAGGTCCAATCATTATAACAGGAAACTTTAAACATTATTATCATATTTTAAAGAATCAATAATTCTATAAATAGGCAGTGAAACCGGTCTAGACATTGCACGCCTGGCGAGGCATCCGGTGTTTTATATGTTCGATGGTAAAGGATGCCAATCTAGCAATCATGGACTTGGATGCGCCCACGCAAGAAATTATATGTGTCACTGCCCACCATTTCTTTATAGGGCAACAATACATGTGTAGGTGTCCCAGGAGTTATAATTATTGGTATAGATAAATAAGTGGGTCACCAGAGTTAGAATTCTGTTTATTTTCCTCTATGTGGCACAGATTGAAACAAAAAAATTAAAATCCCCATCCCACAGACATATAATATTATATAATCCCCATCCGCACCTTGTTGCATCGGAACAGCCGCACCTTGTTGCATCGGAACAGTCAAACAGTTGTTGCTACTGGCAAACTATCAATATTACAAGTTCAATGGCGTCATGCGTGTCGAAAAGTCCTATCTCTAGATAAAAAAGTGTATTCTACTTATCTAGCACTCAACATAATGGACTGATTTTAACGTATTCCGCATCAGTCGGCATTTCAAATAAATATTGAGGCAGTCCAGTATTTTTGTATCTGCCAATGTCAGAACTTTGACAGACACGCTGTTCTCTCGTTGGCCCAAATTGTTTCGCGTCCCTACAAACGGTTACGGAATCTTGCTTTGAGGGAGTTTTGGTGGAGCCCACGGCGACCTTTCAAAACGATTCAGTAGCGATACTATACAACGCAAAATGTAATGTAAGAAGTGATACAGTCGGTCGCGATCATGGCGCTGGTCATATACGTTCGCCCACGTAATCACGGCTCTGCATCGCTCGCTACTAACGCGATTCAGCATCGATAAACCCGAAACGCACTACTGAATCTTCGCTTCAAAAGTCGCCGTGGACTAATGCCCACCAAAGTGTATGAAACGATAACTTTTTTTTTTAAATAAGAGTTCTTCGATTATGTAGGTAGGAAGTTGGGACATCATTAAAGTATGATGTTGAAAACGAAACCTTTGTTTCGATGGCACCGTCTCTCCCCAATAGCCGAACACAGGTATCATTTTCTCCTAGCCGCATTCTCGAAATGACTCGAGATATGAACCGATTATTTAATTAAGATAGAACGTGACAACAATCTGATAATAGTAAATTGCCATATATGTTGCTCCTAACGATTATTTATTTAACTGACTTTACCATCAACAATTAGAGTATCTAAGCTAAAAGTATCACAAAAATATTTGTTTAGCGGTAGTTTGTATTAGGCTAGACATACAAGATTATCATTTAATGTTATAGGTACGCTGTAAATAATCAGTTTGCGCAGCCGTAGACGCATGTTTAGTCACGATTGTTATGACATGCAAATCAAAGCAATAGGAATATCAATGGAAATATTTCGCTACATTATTTTTAATCAAACGAAACGAGGGAAGACTTGCGTTCTCCCATTAAGATTCCTGAAATGACCTCGGATGCCGGGCCAAAATTATCATTCAGTGGAATGAAAATAGTGTCAGGATACAACGTATGGTGAATTAAAATAATTTTACTTTTATAGAGGATTTTTAGTCTTCTAATTTTGAGATTACTATTATTTCCATCGAATAATTTTAGTAATCAGAACCAAAACTATAAAAAATACAATTGTTTTCAGTTCGAATTGACCCGAGATTAATGTCGAGTTGCCTAAGGACTCAAGTATTTAAAAAAAAATACGCATAATGAAAATATTGCACAACAAAAACAGGGATGGCACTACAAGTCGGCAGGTTGGGATGGATTGCGAGTAGGGATTGCAAAATCCGGATTTTTTTCAAATCCGGATTCCAAGTTTATCATCACCAGTGATAGGAATAGGTAGTGCCTATTTGCCTAAACTTCGAAGAACAGAGACAAAAAAAACGGAGACTTCCTTAGGACTAAATTTTTTCCGAGACATCTGTCCCGAAATTTCGAGACAACACTTACATTTAAAAAAAATGTTATTTGGAATAAGTAATTCGTCTATATTTACCTAAAGTTTGCGATTAGACATAACATTTATAATTTATAACTCCATAATAACAACTTATCCTATATCAGCCTATCCTATATTAGTCTATATATCCCTCTCCTAGAGAGGAGGCCTGAGTCTCAGCAGTGGGAACATTATAAGGCTGATGCAATGCAATGCAAGGCTATATATATATATTTCTTTTTAACACTAAGTGGCAAACAAGCAACGGCAACGGCCCGCCTGATGTTAAGCGGTTACCGTAGCCTATGGACGCTTGCAACACCAGGGGTATCACTCGCGCGTTGCCGACCCTGCAGAAATCTCTTCACACCCTTTTTGAAGAACCCCATGCTGTACTCCATTGGGAAAACCACGGCAGGGAGCTCATTCCACAATCTGAGCGTCCGCGGAAGGAAGCTCCTTTGAGACCGCACAGTTCGAAACAATTTTGGTTCCAATATGTGGGGATGGACTTCCTGTCGATGGCGAGAGTTGCGATGGTGGAAGGTAGCCGGCATCAAGGCGAACAATTCCTTAGAACACTCTCCGTTGTACAAGCGGTAGAACACACATAAGGAGGCAAAGTCTCTTCTTAGACTGAGGAGATCTAAACCGCTTGTGAGCTCGGGATCGTCAACGATTCTGACGGCACGTCGCTGAACCGAGTCTAAAGGCCCAAGCTGGTATCCAGGTGCTCCTGCCCATAGATGACAGCAGTACTCCATATGAGGCCGGACTTGCGACTTATAAAGTTGCAGCCTTTGCCCCGATGTGAAGTACTGCCTCACTCGGTTGAGTACTCCAAGCTTTTTGGATGCCAGCTTAACCTTGTCTTCCAAGTGACTTCGGAACAAAACATCGCCAGAAATGTCGACGCCAAGGATCCCAATGCTTTTGCTGATGTTTAAGGAAGTGTTTAGGAATTGTGGAGCCACATACCATGGGGTTTTCTTAGCGGTGAACACGCAGGCTTGAGTCTTGGTGGGGTTGAACTGGACTAGGTTTAGCCGACCCCAATCGGAGACACTAGTTAGTGTACTCTCGATTTCAGACACTAGCCGTTCGCGGCTTTCCTCTACCACGTAACGAGGGATATTTGCACGACCCGTGTAATGGGCGTCCCCTGTACTGTCGTCTGCATAGCAGTGAACGCCATCAATAGACAGCATATTATTGATATGCAGAAGGAACAGTGTTGGGGACAGCACAGAGCCTTGCGAGACGCCTGCATTTATGTCCATGCTATCGGAGCAGCTACCATCAACGACGGCTTTAATGCATCTGCTGGACAGAAAGCTGGCGACGCATTTGCATAGTCCCTCGGGAAGCCCGTATGCTGATAACTTCGATAGAAGACCCCGGGGCCAGACCCGATCGAACGCCTTCGCCACATCTAGGCTCACTGCCAATGCCTCACCTTGACTCTCTATGGCGAGAGACCAACGCTGTGTGAGATACACTAGAAGGTCACCAGCCGAGCGACTGTCGCGAAAGCCGTATTGTCGGTCGTTCAACAAGTCGTGATCCTCCAGGTATATCAAAAGTTGCGTGTTGATCACTCGCTCCATGACTTTGGAGAGAAGGGAGGTGATGGCGATAGGCCTGTAATTCGTCGGGTCTGATATGTCGCCCTTTTTGGGCACTGGGTGCACGTGGGCAGTCTTCCACGAAGACGGGACTTCCTTTTTGGTGTAGGAAAGTGCGAAAAGACGCGTTAGCACAGGACACAATTCAGGAGCACACTGCTTCAGCACCACTGCTGGTATGCCGTCTGGCCCACTCGACTTATGGATGTCCAGAGAAAGTAATTCCCTCCGGACCTCCCGTTGGGTAATGCTTATCTCTGGCATGGAACTGTTACACCGCGGGATGGTAGGCGGTGTGGCGGCACCATCATCCAAAGTCGAGTTCGAGGCCAAGAGAGAGCCTAAAAGGTCAGCCTTCTCTTTAGCACTATGGGCCAAGTTCCCGTCCGGCTTACGTAGTGGTGGCAAGGACGACTGGCAGAACTTACCTTCAGCAGGTTTGGCAAGAGACCAGAAAGCGCGACTTCTAGAGGGAAGGCGAGTCAGCCTCTCACCAATTCTGCCGACGAAATCAAACTTAGCCCTGGCAATCATTCACTTACTGAACCTCGAAGCAGCGTTAAATTTGCGTTTCGCATCAGAGATGATAGGGTCCTGATTAGTTCGGGCCGCGGTCCAAGCCTCATACAAAGTCTGCTTGTTTTGTCTAGCTTCTTTGCAGGGCCGATTAAACCACGGTCATTTCTTTACCCCTGCAGCTACTAGCGGGTTTGGGATGTAACATTCCATTCCCGCCAGTATCGCTTCAGCGACGGCAGCTGCACAGGTGTCAGGATCATCTGATGCGAAGCAGAGCTGCCTCCACGGGTACGATGCGAAGAATTCACGCAATCCATCCCAGTCTGCTGACTTGTAGTGCCACACGCGACGTCGCCCGGGTGACCGGAGCGAATCGGGCCGCGCACAAGCCACCTGCGTCCAGATGAGACAATGGTCCGATGAGCCGAGTGGCGCATCCACTGTCACTGCATAGCTGTCCGGTCGCGTAGTCAGCAGAAGGTCCAGTAAGGAGCTAGTGTGGCTCTCAATATCTGGGATTCTCGTAGGAGAAAAAACCAGTTGCGAGAAGCCATAGGCCAGGGCAAAGTCGTGAGCAGTCTTCCCCGCGAAGTCGGTGGACCGAGAACCAAGCCACTCAACGTGGTGAGCGTTGAAGTCTCCTAAAATCACCAGCTCCGCGGAGGGGTTACTGCTCCAGTACTTTTCAGTCGTCGATTGCAGGTGCTCAAATAATCGTTGTGTCTCCGAGTCACCACTGTGGGACCTGTAAAGGCACGCATAAACTTTGGTGTGGCCACCGTAATCTACGCGCGCCCACAAAATTTATAGGTCCCGGGCTTCAAGGCAGTAGAGACGGCGACAGCAAATATCCTCCCTGACGTACATACACACCCCAGCACGGCGCACAAAATATTGCTCCAATTTGTACCCAGGGTAGTCTAGATACGATCATCGGGGCAGGATATTTGCGTCTCTGTGAGAAATAGCAGAGTCGGCTGTGCAGACTCCAGGTGTTGGTGGACTGCATTGATGTTCGCATGAAGACCCCTGATATTGCAAAAGTCTATTGGAATGGATGAGGGAGCCGCCGAAAATCGTTTCTTTCGTTTATTTCTTTTTGCCATGTAAAAAGGAGGTGAAGAGAACGTTGAGAGAAGTCGTTGTACCGGCAGCTGAAGGAACAAAACGCAGTGTAACTCCGCCAGAGTGCTGCTCAGGTGATACGGTTTGCTGGTGCGACAGTCGGAAGGGCCCCCGGTCCCCCCCTGATACAGTCGGCCGGGTCCACTCCGGTCTCCTCCTCCGGCACGACCAGCTGCACCAGGGATTATGCGCAAGGCGGCGGGTCAGCCTCCCAGGGCGGAGATTATGTGATCCCTGGGTTCGGGACCCCTACAACCTGCGGGCGGCCAGCGGGCAGCCGTTTCACCGGATCTCCCTAACCGCCGCAACAGCATGCCGTGCCTGCACAACACAACTTCGGTTCCAAACCCACTGGTCCCCACACACTGCCAGCACAGCGCCTTCTCATGGAGCTATGGCAACCTTACTAACCGCAGGAACACAACACCACTATAAAGTAGTGTTATTTGGCTAAGATCTTCTGTAAGGTGGAGGTACTTCCCCAGTCGGGCTGCTCCGCATGTCGAACGAGATAACCCGTTATGCCCTACCTCTCTTAACTATATCAGCCTAGTGGCACACACTGCGTGTTTTTGTATTGTTGTGATCAGAGAGGTCTTCTTAAAATGTACATGATATAGATGACTTCTGTATTTTTTTCACGCCTTTATCCCGGAGGGGTAGGCAGAGACCACAGACTATGTTATATCTAATATCTATGCAATTACTAATATTACCAAAGAAATATAACATTACTATGCTTGGTAGTATTGAAGTTCACTTTTATATTTGAACCAAAAGTTAATTGCGGATGATGTCCTGTCTTGTACGAAATAGTCATCAAATATTAAAATAACCTTTTTTTCTTTAACTACGTTTCATACACCATAATTATCTTAAAAACTCCACGAAAAATGTCAAGTTCATACAATTGCATATCAAGCTAGACTGTCAAATTGCTAGTTTAAGATAAAATAATATACACATTTATATTCTACTTTATATCTAACTTACTGTTTGTTTACCTACAAGAAATAAAATAAATAACTTTAGTCAAAACATTAAAAAGTAATAAATGATGACTTACGTATTATTTGATGTAGACAGACAGGAACAATGTTATTGCTTCTTATACAAACATTGTGATTAATTGTGTATTACGATTAACAAATCATTTACAAAATGTTCTCCAAAATAAAATTCTGAATATTGTATGGTTGTAACAACTGTGTATGTTATTTATTATGATATATCTAGTCGCAAACTTTAGGTAAATATAGACGAATTACTTATTCCAAATAACATTTTTTTTAAATGTATTTAAGTGTTGTCTCGAAATTTCGGGACAGATGTCTCGGAAAAAATGTAGTCCTAAGGAAGTCTCCGTTTTTTTTGTCTCTGTTCTTCGAAGTTTAGGCAAATAAGCACTACCTATTCCTATCACTGATCATCACATATAAATCCGGAATATCCGGATTTTTAGAATTTGGGTATTTTTTTTGCAATCTTAAATTGTACGCGTAGTTTTATGCTAAATAATTAGTAGTTTGAAGATGGGTGTTCTATTTTATTGTTTTTGAATAAAAATTAAATAAAATGCGTTTGGCCACTGAGCCGTCATTAAGGATAATGACGAAACCCAAGTTGGAACACGCTTACCCAGATGAAACCTATTCACCATGGCCTTGAAAGTGCCTAGATTTGGTAAGAGTCAGATAACACCGACGCCGGCCGGAAGCAAGACCCACTCCCTTGCTGTCCGCAGGACGGTATGTCAACAACGTACGGGTGAAAATTTTCCCGGCTTCTTGTGATACGGAGTAAAAATGGAGATGGTGGTTGGAATATGATTGAACAATTCCTGCACACACTCTCCAAATATATCCTGTAGAAAACCGATAAGGCAAGCAACCTTTCTTCGATCATCGAGGCTCATGAGTTACGTCCTAATTAAAGTCTCATCTCCGATGAGTGAGATGAGATGATCTCTTGGTGGCATTAAAAGTAACCAGATTGGCATTGCCCCAATCGGAGACTGCCTGTAAGGTCACGTTTAAACGCTCTACCATGGCCTCTCGCAACAATTCGATCTAGTCACTGGTGGCTCGCGCGCTGGAAATATAGACAACGGTGCTATCGTCTGCGTACCCAAAAATACCAGGTTTCACCAGATCGTTAATATGCAGCAGAAATAAGGTTGCAGAGAGAACTGAACCCTGAAGCATTGATTGCCAAAAGGTCCGACGAACACCCGTCTATGACCACATGAATAAACCGTTCGCTCAGGAAATTGGAAACCCAAGCGTACAGACCACCAGAGACTCCATATCAAGGAAGCTTACTTAGAAGGCTGGTGTGCCAGACCCGAAATAAAAAAAAAACTGAGATCAGCCGATGTACGAAATGCTTTCAGCATTTCTATAATTCTTGATATTACTTTGTGCAGAGTTGTTACTCGCGCCGCGCGCGCGTCGCCTCCATCTAAGACTCACTGGCCGACTTAGCTACTAGCTAGATGGATGAGCGGGAGCAACTAGCAGCGTGTGAGCCGAGCGGTTTATAGATTTTATTATAGACCTTATAGGCACCGTGAACAGACACGGCAACGCAATCGCACGAACTAAAGCGGAGGACTTTTAAATATTATGCGGATTTGTGCGTTAGAGTCACAGAACAGATAAATAAGGTTAGAATGGTAATGTGGGCGGGGCAAGCGCGCCACAGTTATGATTCGATAATCATAACTCGACCGATTCGCGGTCAGTGCGCGTCGGATTACATTGGAGAACAGAGCTCTGCTTATAATGCCGTGTTGTGCTATAATAACGTGTAAGACAAAAAAGTCAGACCTCAAGTATAGAGCGAGGAGGTATATCTTTCCATCGGTAAGTCGAAAATAACATTTAATTACAATATTATTAGTAAAAAAACATAAAAACATATTGAACACTATGAAATACCAAACATTAACAAAATTATTACAACAAGTTATGAAAAACATACATTGACCGATGTGTACTCGCTCAATCAGCGCAATGACCAAATCCGCTTTCAATGTACTGCATACATTGCGTCTTCCCTGATTGGCAGTGATGTAAGGCGCAGCAATCCGCGGCATGTTTATCGATAGTGACGTGACCATGTGGTTTGGTTAAATAAAATCATCGATAGAATTCTAGACTATATATAATATAATTACGTTTGACAAAGATAATTTTCGAATTATTTTATATTTAATTAACGATAGTACATTTTTAGTTAGACGTATTTTGAAATTAGATATTATATTAATCATTGAATGAATGTGACCGAATGATATAAATGGACATATAAGACCCCTCCTCATCTACGAGTATTTACTATGATGTATTTAGTATTATAATCTAAGTAAAATGTAATTTGACTAATGCAATAAATTATAAATTGTAGGTTTCCTAAAGAACCTAACGCCAGGGAACAATGGATTGGCGTGACAGGTAGAGGTAACTGGAAGAGCCGATAACCGATGTGGAAGAAAGGTTCTCGAGTGGCGACCACGTACTGGAAAGTGCCGAGCGGGACGACCTCCCACCAGGTGGACCGACGACCTGGGGCCCAATTCTCACTTCCCTCGAACTAGCCTTCGAATCGAACTTGCATTACGATTTCTATTTCGACCGTAAAATTTTGAGGGGCGGAGTCTATTTTTCGATTCCTGTATTCTCGGCACTAATCGACTACGGTACTAACCTTCGAAATAAGTTCGAGTGTAAGGAGTAAATGTTGCCATTATGATGGATACAAATTGCACGATGCGTTTCGTTTCACTTGATAATTGCGTTTTGTTAACGTACGTGATAATTTTATATCTTAAATTAAAATTTAAAAGATTTTAATGAATATAAAATATTTAAAACAACGTTTTACTCTTATTATATCCTAATATATCCGGAATTCATAAGTTAATCAATTTTATATAATAATTATAAATGAATATGACAAAATATTTTCTGTGAGTAAAGGAAATCCTTAGGCTTATCTGTCATTACGTTTCCAAATGACAACCTAACTGTTTGACGTTTGATAGTTCGCATTCGAAATACGTTTCGAACGGTCCCGATCAGTCGAAGTAGTTCGAGCGCTAGCCCTCGAAAAATAAGAGAAAATGGCGGCTTCGAAATTCTCAGAATAGCCTAACTTGATTTTCACTCGAAAAAAGTACGAATTCGAACTTTATTTGGAACAAGTGATTAATTCGAGTGAATGAGAATTTTCTCCCTGGTCAGATCTACTATCCGATTCAGTTCTACACATTGTGGTACACTTTACGAAAAAACGATCACACCTCTACAGATGATGCACAATCAAGAATTGAAAGTATAGGATCAAATCTATATTTGAAATTTAGCATAGGTAATTAAAATGTTTGTTTAGATGATAAGACTTACCATATACATTGAGCTATAGTGATAATAGCTCAATAACCATATATGGTTTTCCGGGGTGTGATGATGGAAGTAGGAGGGCATGCGCTGGATGGGGTTGTTGGAATTGTCGTGAGATGAACTTTGACCACATGTGGTATCCCTGGTCTGATGATGGAGTAGAATGGTAGGTATTTAAACTGTATAACGGAGCAACTTATCCTAGCCGTGTTTGGGGTTGTTGGAATTGTCCTGAGAACAGCTTTGACCATATATGGTTTTCGGGCTCTGATGATAGAGTAGGAGGGTAGGTAATGGAACTCCATAGCGCAGCAACGTATCCTAGCCATGTTTGGGGTTGTTGGAATTGTAGTGAGATGAACTTTGGCCATATATTGTATTCAGGGTCTGATGATGGAGTTGGAGTGTGGGTAAGCACTGAAACTCCATAGTGGAACGACGTATCCTTATCCTAACCATATTTGGGCTTATTGAAATTAAAATATTAAACTTAGTTACAAAAAAATCTTACGAGCCCTTACAAAGCTGCGCTTTTAGCTAGTATATAGTAAAAAAATAAAATAAAATAATTTCTTAATATTAATTTCATGTTACATTTTTCCCCACGCATTCATCAGATAATTTATCGATAAAAATATCGACTTTATCAAGCAAATCAAATCTGTCAAATTTAGCTTCATAATTTTAACAGCTCACGCCTATGAAGTATCGTATTTTTTCGGTAATTACTTACTAACGATAATGTCGTTCTTCATTGGCGGGTCCCACCCACTTAGTGAAGTGCCAAGCACAACGAACAACCAGACTATCAATAATCAGTTTAGAAATAAAACAAATCGAACATTAGAAGTTAAGATTTAGTTAACTATATAATTTGTTGTAAAAAATTTCGTTATTTGCGCACTATAATATAATATATTATATATCTATCACGCAGTTATCCGTAAAAAAACCACTACATACCCTAATAGTTTTATTAGTTTTTAATTGTCACAAATTGATTATTGCCGGTCCAAAAAATCATTATGCTGAATAATAATATAATTAATTCAATAGAAAAAGATATGTTAGTTTTGTGTAATCCGTACAGCATAACCATGCAACTATCGATTCCAAGTTCTATGAGAATAATAATTGATAATCGAACCGATTCATTAACGATTATACACTACTACCCATCCCTACTGTAAGTTGTCAACATTTTTGACAGGTGTAAGCATTTTTGCGTGTGTGAGTGTCTATGCCCACGGTAGCTTAGTGCTAGTGGGCGAACGAATATCTGCCCTGAGATTTATGTGTGCGTGATTTGGTTGTGTGCGAAATATTTGTAAAAATATGATTGCGTATGTGTAGAAATTAAAATAGTGGGGGTCAAGCGGCGACACTGGTCCTAGTACAAAATTGGAGCGAGGGCCTTTCCAACCTTATTTATCTATTCCGTGGTTAGAGTAATACTGACCTACATCTACTCGATATTCAATGATGAGAATTGTAATTAACCATCAACTATGATTCATACCCTTCAATTCATTCAAAAAACATTCATAACACAATGTGTGAAATGAACTTCTACTTTCGCTAATCACTGAAATATCTATTCATATCGTTCTATGAAGGTAAAACAAATAAAAAGTCGAAAAAATTCAAATTTACCGCCTTGTAACTGATGTTTAACGTTAAATTCGAAAAAACCGGATTTGATTTTGAATATTCGGATTTATAATAGGCCCAAAAATCCGGATTTTTCAGTCATTTTCGAATTTCGAAGTATCCGGGTTGCAATCCCTAATTGCGAGATTTCTACGCATCGTACGTACCCGTGGAGACAGCTTTGCTTCGCATCAGATCCTGATGATGATCCTGACACGTCCAGGCCGTTGAAGGGTACACAAGGGTACAAAACCAGGTGCTCCATGACACCATTGCACCAATCTGTACTTGTATCCACTAACGTATAAAGAAGGTTCAGCGGCCAAATCACACAACATTAACTATAATAATAAAGAAATCGCAGTAAGGAACCTTAGACTTGGCACGACTTTGTCTAGATTTCATTACTTTTTAGAGATAAACAAGCAGCTCCATCGAGACTTGGCTAGTTTTTTACAGAATGTTTTTGGTGGGATAATATTTACATAGAATTATTTCGGGGCTCTACAAATATTTTGAATGCCTTAGGTTGTTAATCCGTAGGTAATTCTAAGTCTTCAGTTCATGATCCATTGTGGCGTCACTAACGCTTGGATCGTGGAAAGAACATAAAGAAGAATGATGTTATACTTCCACAAGCACAGCAAATGCTGTGTTTAGTATTTTTTTTTACCTAATACTCCTTATGAACACATGGTTATCATATTCAAAGTGCTACTAGTTTCTCTTATTGTTGACGGAAATATTCAATGAAAAATCGCAGAATCATTTGTGTCCACAAAACCGTAACGTTCGGTAATATCTATACGCCATCCTCACAAATATCGGGGCGCTGCGACCGAGCAGCTCTGGAGGTCCGATTTGGGATGACGAACCGATTCGGTAGTGTAATACTCTAATGACTCTAATTTTTCAATTTCAGACGGAATTCCTTTCAAAGTCAAGGCCATTTATTCAATTTAGGCCCTAGTAGCGCACTTATGAAGGTAAAAGCTACTGAACTTACCACCGGTTCGAAGACGGGCTTCAACTTCAACTGAGAAGAACTAGCAAAAAACTCAGCAAGGTTAATTTTTTTTAATATTTTAGGGACTGTCAGCATAATTAGCAAACTCGGAACACAATCGTATATGGATATTTTATGAAGAATTGATAAGAATTTACACAATATTTAAATAAATAAATTGAACAGATAGAAGACGTGCCTACTATACAATTAATTGATATTGTTATTTAATATCAGATAATGCACGTTACATTGCAGAATCAACACGGTGGGGTAATATCATCAAGATAATTTCTAGCTATGGGAACCAATTCTCACCCAATCAAAATTGATCGCTCGATTGAAAAAAGTACGAATTTGAACTTTTATTGAATGTAAATCACGTTACGTTATTCTGACAATTTGGAGGCCGGCCGGCGGTTTAGAAGGAAAACCAGTCAACTAGAGCTTTGATAGGACGGGACCGTTCGAATTGACTCCGCCCCTCGAAATTTTACAGTTGAATAGGACTCGAACCGTAAGTTCGATTCGAAGATTATTTCGAAGGACGCGAGAATTAAATATAAAGCTTGTGTAAGGATTAAACCATGGTTTGGCCATATCGGAAAATATCATGGTGAAACTTTGGGGAGTTGAGAATGTGGGTCGGAATCACGGTCGGAATTTAGACAAGCAGACTTTAAGACAGTTTTAAAAGACTTGTGCTTGCAGATTCAGTTCGAGATATTGATACATATTTTATGATTGCAGAAAGATTGAAAATGTATTGCATGGTTTATTTGAGAAGATGGAAGAGTTCATCACTTTCCATTGTCCTCTAATAAAAAAAGTAAATGTTACTGTACATAATGCTAGGCGATAAAAAACTATGCTACAGGTGACAGGCAACATAAAGCAGTCAAAATAAGTGAAAGTGAGCCGAGTGTTCAGTAAAAGTGAAACTGCTATAGCCTACAATAGACTTTGGTACAAAAAAGTTCTTAATGACTCAAGGATATTTCGTTCATGCTTTATTTATGAATGTAACCTATATGTATTGTTTATTTTTATTTATCTGACTCTCATTTAGGGTTCCGTACCCGAAGGGTGCTAAACGGTACCCTATTACTAAGACTCCGCTGTCCGTCCGTCCGTCCGTCTGTCTGACAGTGGGCTGTGTCTCATGAACGGTAGACAGCGAATATGTATTTCTATGGCCGCTATAACAACAAATAATAAAAATGAAATAAAATTAAAAAATAAAGGGGGCGCCCATACTAGAAACGACTTTTATAGCGTATGAAATAAAAAAGCAAGGTTGAGTTATTTAATATTGTACGGAACCCTCCGTGTGCGAGATTGACTCGCACTTGGCCGGATTTTATTTTATTTTATACCCTTATGCAGACATATCGGCGAACGCATAGGGCTCTCAAGCGGGTAATATTCTATTCTGAGGGCGCCCCGGAACGGGGCACGAAGCTCGGGTCATTGCGTTCATGGAAAGGGAGAAATTTTACGAGTAACACTAACTCGTTTATTAGGGGTCGGACTACTAGTGGCAGCTCGGGCCGCTTGAACGGGACGAGCCTGGATAAGACTCGTGACGGTCCCCGCGAGGACGATAACGTAATGACCGGTTGTTTTCTGTTATTTAAGTGTACACATACTTAAATAATATATTCTGCCAGTAAAACTGTAGTTAAATATACTAATTAAAAAAAAATACAACTAAGGGTCTGTTCCAAAGACATAAATCGGCAAACAAGCATACGGCCCGCCCGGTGGTAAGCGGCCACAGCAGCACTCACGCGTTAACGACCCTTCCCTTCTACCATGAGCTTTAGCTAGAAGCTAGAAGCTAGCTTAAGCCTAGAAGGAACTGGCTCTCAAGTGCAGCTGTCGGAACACACCGAAAGGTGCTTGGCGACAGATTTTCAACTTGAGGGTGGTAGTTAGCCAGGCGGGTACTACAAAGTACCCTACCACCGTGCTATGGTTTCCTCACGATGTTTTCCTTCACCAAAAGCTCAAGCTCATTGTAGGATTCGAACCCGGGACCTTCGTCTCGGTATCCGACGTCACTACCCAGTGGTAGATGATAGCTCAGTAGCTATCATCGCCTTTTTAGGGTGATATGATAATAATTGCTAGTACAAAAACAAAGTAACTTTTACACATTTTACTATATCTTATCTATGAGTATCTATCTAATATTTCAGCAACAGTATAGTAGCATTTTATATCATTTCACTATTTGATAACTAAGTACATGACCCTGCCATAAAAATCTACTATCTATACTAATAATATATTGCTCAAGAGTTTGCATGTATGTTTCAACTAGCTAATTCCGAAACTAGCAGTCCGATTACAAAAAATATTGGGTTAGATAACCGATTTATTGAGATAGATATATAATACTAGAGCTGGTGATTCCACACAGTATATGCATATTAAGCTTGTATACATGTTTGTTGAATGCTGTATCTCGATATATAGGGCACAAAGATCCTGGAAAAAAAAGTAGGATCTCTTTGGGAAAATGGGTAAATAATGTATTACCTAAATGATATATTATTTCATAATTAAAAGATAGCATTAATTTACTTACAGAAATAAATTATTGTGACCAAAATTAACAGAGACATGAGAATGTTAATTAGATATGGTATTATTAATAAATTACTTGTCTTATAATTTAAAAGAATAATTAGATAGGTTTCCCAGTAAGCCAACTAATCACAGTATTTAATCTAATTTTCTAATGAGATTATAAGAAACAAGAGTTAGGTATTTTTTTTTTCATTCAGTTTTATGTTAACAAAGTTAAAATTGATATCATATAAATTATAATTAGAAAATTGACGTATCCAGAGTTAAAATACATTATAATTTAGTGACATTTAAACAGGATCATAAATTAGTATGAATGTTTGCATAAAAATACATTTTTTTTTATAAAATGATAAATAAAGACAGAAGTATGTATCTGGGTGGGAGGACGAATTGAAAAAAAAAAGTCACAGGTAATGTATTTAAATACATAATAGAGAACCCTAAAGCTACTTGTTTGAATAAAAGATAAAATAAATGGACAGTATAATGCTGACTGGGTATTCCTTGGGATTTTAATAATTATAATTTTTTATATAGTTTTCACCAATTTGACTTTTTTTTTAATGTAATTCCTTAATGATTTGTTTATAATATTATTTGGTGATTTGTTTCGTATCATAATAATTTTATATCATGTTTAATATTTCAACACCTAGAAAAGGTAGAATATGCTGAACTGAACTGAAGAAATAAATAAATTTTTATTATAAATACATGAATTACTTTGACTTTGTAACAGTAGCTATCTCTACCAGCCCCCCTAGACAACAAAGGTTGATCGTTTACTAACGATGACGATTGTTTACAACGATCTTGTCTAGGCACCCAGGGATCACAGGAGAAGTCTTGTACAAAATTGTTAAGATGGGGATGACACACACTATTTACTTATGTAAACATTGTGGCTTAGACCAGCTGTATTAATATTACAGTCCACATACTGTTAATTAATGTAATAAAGAATAAACTGTGTTGGAATAGGTAATGATTATACATATATATATATATATATATAAAGAAAATGGTCACTTGATGTCTTACTATTAGATTTAACTAGTCGCGCGCACGACCAGACAAGAAAGACCTGCTAGAGTTAAAATTTATATGGAACAGTAACTAAATGACAGTTAATATTAAACCTTGTGTCTTATACGTCACAGTGGCATGTCACGCATAATGGCCGCGGTTCCCCTTAAACACAAACGGTCTGTATAAGACGCGCGGCGGGTTAAGAGTATGTTCCTATGTGTAGTCAAATAATATGTATATAAAAAATAAAGTTTGCTATCCTCTGATAGGCCACCTAAATTAACAAACTAATACTTATGAATTTAATATAGAATTGTAGCCTTTTATACTGTGATCTCACTTAGAACACTGGACAAGTTTTAAGAATTCATGAATTAATATATCTTTTTATAAGAACATACAACCCTATAATTTAAGAAGGAGGATCTTATTAGTTCCATCACCAAACTAAATAACAATAGATTTTTTAATTTAAAGTGCAGTTGAAATGTACATAAAGTACATAGATATGTTTTGCTAATCAGTATGTTTTGTCTTTTGGAAAATTATACAATTTAGTCTTGGTGCAAAGATTTTGATATAGACAAACCATATGGATGATTTGTTATAGCTCCAAGGAACATTGCACACCATTTAAATCTATAGTATTACGTGTACCTATGTTGTAAGTAGGTAATTTTGGGAGAAAGTTTTAAAACAAGCACCTATAGTCATGTTAACTTTTGCATAATTGTAAGCAGTACTAAAGATTTGTTTCGATTATATATTGTAACCAGTCATGTAGTGAATATAAAGATAAGTGGGTTAAAGGGTAAAACTCGTGTATTTTATTTGATTGATACAATATAGTCCATCTTTACTAAAATGTCACCGTGAATGACCATGTTTTTCATTCTTTGGCAACCGCGCTGCGACGGGAAATCTTCAATTAACTATTTCTATTGATGTTATAAGACACATTCCGAACTATTCAATAAGCGCCAACAAGAAAATAAGTTTCGGTGACGTGACAAACCCCATCCAAAGTACACGTCTAAATGAAAAGTTTACTCAACAACTACCAGTATGAGAAAGAGAACAACCCCACACTCTTACCTGATCTGCGATATCCTCAGCGGTAGACACATATTCACTTGGAATTTGCATTTTTCACGAAGATTCACTAGCACATTCACAAAAATTGAAATTTCACTCCACTGTCGTCAAACTCGTCACGTCAGTCGTCTCCCGTCGAATGACGTGTGGATAGTTGGAATATGCTTCCTGTACAAAATTGAAACTTTAAAACTCGGTTAATTATCAAACAATCATATTATTAAGTAAATTACCTTCAATTAATATTAAAGATTTATTTAAATGATTTTCTTACTAATTTATACAAGTAAAGTGAGAAAGAGGAAGAATCCAAATGTACAATTGAGCGGATGTTTTGATTTATATTGTCGTTTAGAAAGTGATAACGTCAAATTGATAAGAACGTTTTGTTACAGCAAATGATTGTATCATCCGATAATTTTCCAAACAAAAAGAAATAAATAAATGAAAAATATGGCATAATTCTAGGAAATTTACAAAATTCAAAAAAATCAAAAAACAAACACAGTCAAAAATGTCAATTTTGTATCTAATGGTTCGATTTGGGAAAAATCATTGGTGGCTTTCCCATTTCCCAATTCGAACGCATAAACAAAAATTCCCATTTTGAAACTGTTAAAAACGACATCATTCCAATTCGAACGCACCTATATCTGCTGCGGCATTTGGCCATAGAGTACAATACAAAATGAATCATAGATTTGCATAAATGTCAATGTCACTTGTAGATAGGGCTGTGAGAAAGTTAGTGTCAAAAAGTATCTTTATTTTTAGGTTTCATCGTTTTTAATCCTAACTAGTTTTAGTATTGTGTCTGTATAGTGATTGGTCTTTACTATTCAAAATCAGGGATCTACTCTAAATGGATTTTTCCTCGATGGCCAAGAATTAAAGTGAATCGGAAGTCAAGAGGTAGATCCGAATTTAGAATAAACACAACAAAACAACTAGAAACCTACAAAAAATTGTGGAACACACATGAGTTCGGGCACCTCTAAAAGTGCTCTACCTCTAGACTACCGATTGATACAAATTCTTGGGACTTATAGTAACTAGCTGTCTCCCGCGGCTTCACCCAGGTTCCCGGGATAAAAAGCCTATGTCCTTCTCTATACCATAGGCTATTTGCATGCAATTTCATGATTATCCGATTGAGTACAAAAATTATTCATGATTGAGTACAAAGGTGGGTAATTGAGGTGTGAAGGCGTAACAAACAAACTCACTTTCGCATTTTTAATTAGGATTAGGATGTATCGATATCGATATATATCAAAATATTATCGACATCCCTAGAAAACATCATTCAGACATTTCCGACGAAGTTGTATTGTTTATGTTGTAATCATATTTGATATTCAAGTTAAATCTTCTCATAACATTTTCAAATGTAAGATTTTTAATTACTACTATATTATACATTTGAGTTCGATCGGAATATTAACAATTTATAACCTTATTTTTTCAGAAAATGCTAGAAGTAACTTGTAATGACCGACTTGGTAAGAAAGTAAGAGTAAAATGCAATCCAGACGATACTGTTGGAGACCTGAAGAAGCTAATAGCTGCACAAACCGGAACGCGATACGACAAAATAGTGCTAAAGAAGTGGTACACAGTTTTTAAAGACCACATCAAGTTATCAGATTGTATCCTTTTAAATAAAATAACATGGTACATAAAATGCCATTTTCAGCATTACTAGGGTCAATGTGTCATAATCAATCAATACTATTGCGCCGAGAACTCTCTATAGTATTTTTACATAAGTACCTATTCTAAATAAAGTGTTATGTACATCAAGACAAATAAACCAGCATCAGATTTTTCAAAGAATTATTCCACACAGCTCATACTTGAACTGAAACTCAGATAACACATTCCACAAACATAGGTTTTTTTTATTTTAATTACTCTGTTTCAAAGCTATATTTTTACATTTGCCAACCTTAAAATTTTGTGAATTTCAGTTCTAAAAATAATTGACAATCAACAGAGTTTTGGTCGCTAGGTGTACCTATTTCTCAACATTAATGAATATTTAAATCACAACAATGCTTGGGTGTAGTACTCGCTGTTGCAGGACACATCTTATGTAATGAATCTTGGTTTGTTTTTATTTCTACTCTTCTCCTTCTGAACCGTGCATGAGAGTCAGACTATTCATATGGTCTGTGAAGTGAGTTTCTCAAATTATTTTAAATTTCTAGCCGTTCCCCAGAATGCATTTCCCCCCCCCCCCCCCCCCCTTTTCCCCGGCCTACATACAATAACTTTAAATCAGATGAATGGTGTAGTAATGCATGTAACAGACCAACATTGATTTTAATAAAATATATTATAAATAGATTCAAAAAATCCTTAACCACTATACAGATGAAATTCATGATGGAATGAATTTGGAGCTTTACTACCAGTGAAGAAATGAACACAACTATATATAAATAATGTAACTTAATTTTAAAATCTAAGTAAATTTTTTTATGCGACTTAACATTTTTTATTTGATCATTTTTAGAGAATTTTTCTATCAATACACCAACAAAAATGTAAGATATGTATTAACAACACTAATATATGTAGATTAAAATAATTCATAATTTTATCATTAATATTTATAACAGGTGGACATTTCGAGATGGCATATCTTCGAAACCTATGTTGGGTTAGTCATGCTGAATAACGTTTTACTATGTAACCAATAGTGAATACTCAAAAAAAATTTACTTTTCATAGTAAATGTAAACCTTGCTCGATCATAATGTATGAAAAGTAAAAAAAAAAACATTTTTGAGTATTCAGTGTTGGTCCCATAGTAAAAGTTGTTCAGCATGACTAACTCAGCATAGGTTTCGAAAATATGCCATCTCGAAATCTCCACCCAGTATACTAGAAAGTTGTGGACGATTATAGGCTATTATAGCATCACGGGCAAAACCATGGTGCTCAGCTAGTCTGTTATACTCGGACATAAGTAACTCTAATCCAGTGGCGACTTCTATATGTTGCGCGATCCAATGTTTTTATACTAGCTTTTTTGGTTTCACCTGCAGATGAGGACCAAATTAAATAGCTCTGTTAAGACATTTCGTTCACCAGCTAGTGACGCGTTACATTACGGACGAACCGATTGACATCAATAGGATTCGATCTTTCCAGTATACAAAAGTAGTCTTTGATTCCGTCGTCTTATGGGTACGGAACTCTAAAGGGGCTAAAGTAGGAGATCGCTTCGCGGGTGACTAGCGGGATTAGCGGGGCGGAAAGCTTGGTTCAAATTTCCCGCCTCATGCTGAGCATTCACTATAAAGGAGCGTCCTCACGTAACTTCGGCCGGCAGGTCTACCGGCTAACTTTGGTGGTAATCGTACGTGATTCGGATTTCGTAAGGAACGTGCTAGGAATAATTTGGTTTCAGATCGTGGAAGTGGCTCGCTTTTGAATGCTTACGCAAATAAAATGCTCTTTCTTGAGAAAACAGGTATTAAATCTATTTGTAATGATAGGAATTAGGAATAGTAGGTATTGGCCACTTGTAACTACTAATAAATAAACTCAGATCATTATTCTTTATCTCTACTCCTCTAGATACGTTACCAATATAACGTCAATACGTTATGTAGAATTGAGATTGACAGCAGCCAGCGCACAGGAAGCTTGGAACAACCCTAGATATTTTTACTTATGGCAATAAAAATCCATTCATTCAGTATTTCCGTTTTTGTTTGTTGGTTGGCGAGCTTGGTGGCGGCCATTGTAGTTTTGAGTTGTTTGTGGAATTTTGATGTCAAATATTGTAATTGATGATTTTGTACACTTTGTTATAAATTCTATTTAAATTTGGTTTCTTGAATGAAAACGGTGCTACTTGCATTATAATCAATAATTTTTATGTTAAGTATAGTATTCAAAAAACCATTATGACCGATTGCGAAGGTATGAGTCGTGCCAATTTCTTGCAAAATTATTATGGAATGGTGTCACTAACATACATTACTTTGCAGACTATAACCAGCAGAAGCCTGGCAAGACGGGCAAGCAACATAACGTATTACCAATATGGGGTAATGAACAAACTATGAACCTGAATCCTCTTATATTAGCAAATATACAGGGCTCTAGCTACTTCAAAGGTAGGTAAGCAAACAAACCAACGCACAGGAGTTTGGTCTTCGAATGTAACAAGTCTTTTTGTTTTTATTTATTTTCTTTACACTCAGGGACTGTCACTTCTACCACATATAAAAAGCTCATTCAAGCTAAATCATTACATTGATCACTAAGATGCTCTGACCATGAGCATTTACATGATACTGCACAATTTTTATAGTCTTCACAAAACTAAAGCTATCAAACCAAAGCTAAAGTTTCAATAATTGTTCTCAGTACATCTATTCAAGTTGAAGACATACCATGAGGTTGTGGATGAGATCTACTACCAAGTGAAGCACCTGGAGCCTTGGGAGCGAGGCAGTCGCAAGACGGCTGGCCAGACGGGCATGTGTGGCGGCGTGAGTATGTTCAACCACACTCAATCTTAATTTCTTGTTATAATTAATTATTAAGATTTTTATTTACTCATTAAGAAATAAAGGTATCTACTTTCTTAAAAGTAACTTATGTACTTCCATCCTTGCTAGAATCTTTGCATATGATAATTAAGTCAAAATCCAATCCACATAACAAATATGTGTAATGATATGCGAAATTTATAAGAACTCAATCAATGACTGCAAACCCCAAACTAGGCTTTATTTTTCTAGCTTGTATCTTGGTAGCTCAAATAACATTATATTGACTATGAGATGAATAGTGACTAGTGTTGCCAGGTCCTGTGTGTCAAATTTCGGAACGTAAGGATAAAATAATCGGGATTTTGGGATTCAAATGGGGACAGCTGCAAATTTTTTTTTCATAATCATTAATTTTAATTTTTTTCATGAAAGTCTGATTGAAAACAAAAATAGTTGTATGAAGTAACAGCTTAGTTATTTTCGTTTTTCCTGTCATAATATTGAATATACTAAACTACTAAATACTACTACTGATGAGGTTGGCGACAAATCGGGACATTTGGCGTCCTGATCAAGGGTTAATCGGGACGTGTCACTAGACCCCTGAAAATCGGGACGTCCCGCGCAAATCGGGACACCTGGCAACACTAATAGTGACACACTATAATATTTGTTCAAAATTCAATATCCATCAGCACAACACTCAACATTGTACATGCAAACACAAACTTATTTTTTATTTGTGATTGGATGACTTAGTTATAATTTTTAAAGTTAATCCCTTGATTGTTTGACGCACCGTGCGGGCGAGGAAACTAGAAATCAATTGTTATTTTTTAACTGCGTCAAGGGATTAATACATTTGAGTCATAAGGATAAACCATTAAACATGTTTATTCAGAAGGTCATATTTATCTTAGTGTTCCACGAATATATGAATAATGTCTGTGTTTAGATTTAATTATATTCAGTATTTCCTTCTCACAAAACGCTTTGTGTTGCACAAGAAATTATAAAGAGAGAACATGAATTCAAATAACAATATAGTAGTGTACTCATTACTTTAGCTAAGTGACTAAGCTAGTTGGATGGCTTGAAAAATTCCAACAGTAGGTTGACTACTAGCCTACCTTCCTCCACTGATCCACAGTGGGCACGCATGGTGGAGTATTGCCCATTCCCTTTCACACTCATGTGTGAGGCCTGTGCCCAGCAGTGGGACATTATAGGCTGATGATAAACTCCATACTTGCTTAATTTTTCCTCAGGTTCTTGTTCAGGTATCCAAAATCTAGATAGATCACCTTTGCTCGAAAACTACTTAGCTAGCAAACTTTTTGTAATGACATATCTGTAAGCATAGTGACTAATGCAGGTGCGCGGGGTGGGCGCCGGTGGCATCGTCTCTACAGCGTTCTGCCTGCTCTACAAATTATACACACTGCGGCTGACACGCAAGCAGGTCAATGGCCTGCTGCAGCACTCGGACTCACCCTACATCAGAGCACTTGGTAGGTATGGCTTTCAAAATATTATTTTTATATTACTAAGGTAGCAAACAAGCCTACCTGATTGTAAGCGGTTACCATAGCCTATAAACAATTGCAGCACTAGTGGCATAACATACGCCTTGCTGTCTGTACAAAAATCTCCTCTCTTCATGGAACCCAATGGACAAAGCATGATGATCAGCTCATTTCACAACCTGAGTTTTTGCAGTAGAAAGCTCTATTGAAACCACTTATATGGAGACCACTTCTCCTACAAATTGAATATCACCAAGCAACAAATTGATCCAGCACTTGAGAGGTACTGCTGTTTTATTACCATTGGCCACATTGTTACTTATTATGGTAGAAGTTTGAAGTGAAATCACAATCTTGCTGTCATTTAAAATTAATATTTAGTAAGAATGCTATGTTTCAACAGTGAGACACGCATCGCTGGGCAAGTTAGCAATACTTTGAGATATCTCTTAAAATATTTAGACATGAGCTAAATTATTATTTCTACCCATAATCAGTATAATTTTTTATTTATGCAATCATAACTTGGTATTATGGAACTTTGAAGTAACTGTCTGGCTGACTCCCACCCTCATGTTGAAAATCTGATGTTAAGCACCTACCATGTGTTCTGGAACCATGGTGAACAGGCCTACAGTACAATAAAAACCTACCTATCAAAGCACATCCATTATTACCTTTGAGTGCTATAACATGTTTAGTATAACAACCCAATTGTTTGAAGGTTTCATGTACATCCGCTACACACAACCCCCGGCGGACCTGTTCGACTGGTACGAGGAGTACCTGGAGGACGAGGAGGAGGTGGACCCGCGCGCCGGCGGCGGCGGCCCCACCACCATGGGGGCCCTCGTGCGCCAGATGCTCATCAAGCTGGACTGGTTCAGCACGCTGTTCCCCAGGATACCCGTGCCCATACAGAAGATGATTGAGCAAAGGTAACATTGTTGTTTTGAATTTGTAGTCACTTAAATAGGCCATGTTCTTTGCATAAACATAAAGCTAACTAGTGTTATATGCATACTCGCATTCCCCAGGATATTTTCCAACATAAAAAGAATCCTTGGCTTTGTTCCAGGACATTCTCTTTCTGCCTGTGTGCCAAGTTTCATAATCCACTTAAACAAGCACACAAACTCTACTATTACTATGAATGTAGATTTCTGCTGTAGCCAGTAAATGGAGATTATAAATAAAATACTATTTATTGTGTTATGTAAAAAAGCCCGACTTTTTTATTAGAACATTTTGCACATTGTTAAAAATATTGCAAATGTGTTTTGGGATTATTTTATGTGCGTTTTTTATATTGTGTTTGATTCTAGCTAATCCTGACCTACAATTTGCAAGCCGCGATACGTGACACGATGACATCTACCGTTAAGGACAATAACGGCTTCTGTACACACGAAACTTTTTTTTAGTTTAATGTTTAATGCATCGTTTCTCAACCTTTTTTTCGTTACTTGACTCCCTCACTATAAAATATTAATTAATTAAATGTTTATCAAAATCGTCTTTTATCACTCGAAAGTAAGCAGTAGATTTATTTTGTAAGTTTGCTATGATGGTCCATATATAAATAAGCCATTTATCGTAATCAATAAACAGTGATCAAATATTTCAACTTTGTCTGTTAGTTTTTTATTACAATGTCATAGACACATTTCCGCGGTCCATATTCCAAAAAAAGACCCACCGAGGTTCGCCACCCTCAGTTTGAGAAACGATGGTTTAATGTTATAAAATCAGTGGTCAAGTGCATGCTTGATAAACAAAATTGGATTATAAATTCGTTATTGGCACTCTAAAAATACTACCATTTTAAAGAGTTCTGAAATTTCAGGATATACATTAAGATTGTAACATTTATTTGGTAAATGTGTATAGGCTAGGTGAGCACAACAGACAGGCTGCAGCAAACAAACCGGCAGCGAACTTCCGCGGTGGAGGGAACGCAGGCGTCGGGGGCGGTGGTGGAGGTGCAGGTGGGGGCGCCGCCAGCAACTACAACCCTGGTCGGATGGAGTCAGACAGGCGTGAGCATGATGATAGAGACAGAAGAGATTATAGCGAGGGGGACAGGTTAGTCTTTGTTTTTCCCTCAATTCCTTTGAAAGCACAATAACTTGGGTATGGTTTAAGTATTCAATAATGGAGCATACTTAGAAGATACTCTTAGTTTACTTAGGTACATTGCTTTATAAAATGTGGTTTTCATATTTTTTATTATATTTAGACAAAATGTAATAATAATAATGTAATGTTGAAAGATGTAATTGTTACCAAATAACAGCTATGTCCTTTTCCAGATACTCAAAAGAAAGACCAAAACGTGACGAAAGAGACAGAGAACGCGATAGAGACAGAGACAGGGATCGCGAGCGTGACAGAGACCGAAGATCCCGAGAGCGCCGCGACAGGCACCGAGAGCGGTCCCGCTCGCGCGACAAACACCGTCAACGATCGCGGTCCAAGGATCGCCGTTATAGATAATGCTACGCTATGATTACATTAAATGCAAATGGTTGAATTGTGTCTTTACGAATTGTAATTAATAATAATAATGTTTAAGATTTTATTGTTTTATTTATCACATTGAAACCAGAATGGTTTCGTACTGTGCAGTCTCAAAGGAGCTTCCTTCCGCGAACGCTCAGATTGTGGAATGAGCTCATCGCCGTGGTTTTCCCAATGGAGTACAGCATAGGGTTCTTCAAAAAGGGTGTGAAGAGATTTCAAGCGTCCATAGGCTACTTGTTTGCCAACTTAGTGGTATAAAAAATAAAAGACTTAATGGGCTGGTGAATCTTTACAGCATGCAGGACCATCATAGTTGAGGTTGTTGGTACAACAACCTAGTTGATGTCTTATCTCTATTTTTCAGCTTGGCTTATTATGAGAGTACAGGCTCCCAATGCGTAATGCCTCTTAATGCTACCGGTGGATATTTGGCAGTACTATATACATAGTACCTACCCTGACACCATGATTATTTTTTACTCCTTCCAAAATACTGAGAATTCAAGATCGAAGATTGATTACTCATATTACGTTATCAAGTCACGTATTAGTAATTGCATCGCCTATTGTAAACACGTTTTCGCGATTGTAACTATTACATATTATGAAGCAATAAAAGTCATAACAATTTGAAGAACGATTTATTTACTCAAAAATAAAACCGCTCAAAGCGAGTTATAACCAGATTATCATTACTACAAATCAATGTTCAGCAGTGTGCTTATAGCTAACAATAAATATTTAATTCAATTCTTTTGTATCATTGAAAGATCTAAAATGCAGCTGTTCAAATATAAAAGACTACGCGGCGGCGCCCTTAGCGGACTCTTGTTGCTCGAACTTGGGGTATTTAGTTTCTACATCGGCCCAGGATATCTTGCTATTAGATAGATCTCTTACGACAGTTGATACATCGGCTAGCGGCAGTCTGACCTGTCCCATGCTGTCTCTTTCTCTCAATGTTACGGTATGCGGCTCTTTCGTCGTATCGAAATCTACAGTCACGGCGTATGGAACGCCCAACTCATCAGTTCTTGCGTAACGTCGCCCAATGGAGCCAGATGAATCGTCAACTTTATGAGACACATCAACAGATGTAAGGTCTTGATTGAGTTGTCTTACAAATGGCTGGAATTCAACATTCCCACTAAGTGGCAGAACAGCACACTTCATTGGTGCCACTGTCGCTGGTAGAGAGAAGTATGTCCTCTGTTCATCACCCTCCCTCATCTTGAAGTTGTGCTCCAAGATACAGTATAAAATCCTTCCAATACCAAATGAGGGTTCAATCACACTTGGTATTATTTCTTCAACATGGACTGTCTTTTGACTCTTCTTTACACTAACTAGTTTAGGAGTAAGTTGGAAGTCTCCATTAGGAGTGTTTAGTACATATTCCCCATCACTGTCCAGTTGACTCTGTAGCTGTTCTAGACCTGCATTATCCATTGCTGCTAAGGCATCATTGATGGTCTTTGCATCCTTCTTAAATTCTTTCCCAATTGCTGCTTTGTTGGCTACAGCTTCTACAACTTCAATTTGCTTTGGAGCTGGTAGTTTCTTCTCTGCTGCAAGTCTTATGCCTGTTGCTTTTGTATGCTGGGTCAAGTCATAGGCAGATCTGTCAGCACATCCTACTACTTCCACCCAGCCATAACTAGAGAGGCATTCAGCATCCCAACAGTCACAGGCATAGTGAGCCATCTCATTGCTCATGTGTTGTCTGAACCTCAGCTTCTTAGGGTCAATACCAATAGCTAACATGTACATTTGAATCCTTGCCATGAAATATCCTAGGGTCTCATTGTTGACAATACCTTGAGAGACAGCTTCTCCAATGGTCTTGATCTCAGCAGGTCTACCCTGCTCCTGATTATTGGCAGAGTATAAAAGCAATGGTGTGTTCTTTACAGATTCAAACTTAGGATGATCTTTTGAATCACAGAAGTGTTCAATTTCACACATAGTGAATTCTCTAACTCGAAGAAGACCGGATCTTGGAGAGATTTCATTCCTGAATGAGTTACCTATCTGAGCAGCAGCAAAAGGTAAGCGGCCCTGATTGAATTCAAGCAATCGTTTAAAGTTTACAAAAATGCCTTGAGCAGTTTCTGGTCTCAGGAAACCTTTCACTAAACCAGACGGACCAATTTGGGTGTTGAACATAAGGTTGAATTCAATTGGGGGTGTCAGTTCATTACCACTGACTGGTGATTTCATATCAAACCTCTTCATCAAAGCAGACATCTCATCTGATGTCATACCATCGAGTTTTACAAGAATATCTTCAATTTCAGCTTTTAATTCAGATTTAGTGTTTTTTTCACTCTTAATTTTTTCTAGATGAGCCTTGATTAAATGGTCAAGTCGGAAACACTCACCTGTTTTGACATCTTTAGTCATGAGGTCGGCAAACCTCTCCACATGACCAGAAGCTTTGAGCACAGGCTCAGGGGTCAATATTGAGCAGTCTACTTCAAGCATTTGCTCTTGAAGGATGAAGAACTTCCTCCACAACTGAATCATGTTGCTTTTGAGAGCACATCCCATGGGACCGAAATCAAATTGGCCAGTAATACCTCCATAGATGGCGAAAGATTGATCATAGAAGAATCGTCTTTTGACGAGATCCTCCATTTTCGAGCGGTCGAATAATTCATCAGTGGGCGCTAGACTTAGTTCCTTGTCTTCCAACAACTTTTTTCGCGTCTTCAATTCAGCAACAGCTTTTTTTACATCTATTTCAGGAGCTTTTTCTTCCTTCAGTTTTCTAACAAAATCACCTTGTTCCTTCACGCTGGCACGCAGAGGCGCGAGGATCTCCTCAATTTTAGGGTCAGCCATGATTATTTCTCGGAGAGGATTTGAGATCTTGATCTTTCTATGAACTTTGTTGCTACCCCACTGCTGGTGGTGTGAAAGTCTCAGTTGATTACAAATTACTGGGAGATGTTTACTAAATACACTACACTTATGTACTAAAGTGAGAATATTTCTCATTTATGTGTATTCTAATCAACACTCGTATTACTATTTAGGTACCATCTGTTAGCCGGTAGGTACTTAATTTTTTGATCGCGTGGAAGTGGAAAGGAAGGAAAATGATGAAATTAAACTTCAAGCAAGATGTTCAGGCCATTCACAAAATTAGATTTTTGAGGTTAGATTTAATGAACGAAAAAGAACAGGAATGTGTAAATGCATTGGTTGAAAAGAGAGAAAAATCGAATGGATGATAGAAATAGAGAAGTGTGAAGGCTCTGGAACGTGGAACGTAATGTTGACATGTCATGATGTCAGCGAGCGAAATGTCAATCAATGACTGATGATGACATTAAAAATAATGCGTTCTCATTGCAAAATTTTAATTTGATTTTTCTTTCTCTACACTTTTAAATAACTGTATCAGTTCAGTATTTCCTTAGCATACATTTCTCTTTGATTGATCTTTTTCAGTAAGATATAATTTCGGAGCTTATTTATGCATTTTCTATAATTTCAAAATCTTTACTGATTTACTTAGATATTATGAGCTTGGCAACACTTCATTTAGCATCTCTTTCATATTCTAAATCACTGCGTAAATGATTGCGAGATGAAGCGTGATAGGAATAGTTTTAATTATTTGTTTTCTTTTTCAAATATCTCAGATTTGACAGCACAAAAGAGTCGGCCATTTTATAGCTGCATTTGAAGCTGTGGCTTGTCGCCCAGTGTAGCTTTATTGTATTTTTAATCAATTATTTTTTGGTAAATCTACGTTTTAACTACGTACAAAACCGTATACGTACTTAGTGTAAGTTTTAGGCGTATGTATTGATTTTGGCGAGAAATGGATGATCCAAATAGAATGATGGCGCATAGCGGAGGGCTCATGGGGCCGCAGGGCTACGGCCTACCGGGAGGCGACGGTACTCCGACCTCTGGCGAGGGCGAGGCCCGCAAGCAGGATATTGGGGAGATCCTGCAGCAGATCATGAACATAACAGACCAGAGTCTCGACGAAGCGCAGGCGAGGAAACACACACTAAACTGTCACAGAATGAAGCCTGCCCTATTTTCAGTGTTATGTGAAATCAAAGAGAAAACAGGTAAGCAACAAACATGAAACAGTGGCAAATGTTTATATTTATATTCACTGCACTTCAATGAAAGTACCTTATTGTTGTTGGTTCTGATAAATCTGAAAGACAGTATACATACAAATAAATATTCTATTCTATTCTATTCTAGTAAATAAAAAATACCCCATGTTGGTATTAATGTTTTTTGTGATCATGTTGTGGTCTAAAACTGTAAAGTTAAATATTCTTTCTGTCATGGTTGAATGCAATCTTTCACAACTTGAACTAAAATCAAATCATTTTGGTGAAGTTTTATTTAATTTTATTATTCTAGGCTATACTTATTATACCTAAATAACATGTTATCCACAGTCCTCTCCCTCCGTAACACACAAGAGGAGGAGCCCCCAGATCCCCAACTGATGCGTTTGGACAACATGTTGATTGCCGAGGGAGTTGCTGGTCCTGAGAAGGGAGGTGGTGCTGGTGCAGCCGCATCAGCTTCTGCTGCTGCTGGAGAATGGGGTAATTGACTAGTTATAGTAGTCCTTTTCCTGATTTTGCTCCATGTGTGGCTCAAATCTTTTATCCAAAGGTGGATCAAAAATCTTTTTAGGTGGTTTAGTACAAAGCCATGAAGGGAGCTGTCTGTGCATCTTCTTGAACTCTAGGTGCTTGATGATAGAATTCATCATTCCATGTGTATGCCAGTATTGCCAAATCTGGTAGAGGAAGAGGGTTCTTGAGTCTTGAGTTGTTTAGAATATTTAGTCTTAAAAAAATAATATAATTTCATTAAAAATTTCTAATGCAGTTCTTATTTGAAACGAAAATATTGGGATTGAACTTGGTTTTTTCTTTGGATATGGAACTATATCTAGAGGTTATAGTGGTAAAGATATGGGGGGAGGCATTTTTGTTGCATGAACTATTATGACTAATATTATACATTTTCGGTAGGCTGAGTTGATATCTGAAGTCAAGTTTTTTGTATAATTTTTTGAAATATTATTATAAACAAAATAAGATTTAAAAAAAAAACAAAAAACCACTACTCCAGGACTGGCCAAGTAACAAATAATAAGTTAGGGGAAACCATTTGGACCGGATTCTTTTGTTAATCCCATTTATATCAACAATGCAAAAATAACAATCATCAGGAATTTTAAGATTCCCGCAGATAATTGGTGTTTGATACTTGAAATGTAGTCTTTCTTTATAACTCCGACACACTAAGTCTACAATATTGTATTATATATTCACCACAGATGCTACAAAAATAGTTGGGATAATTTTACAGATATTTCTCAATGGGACATTGAAAATGAAAAAGACTTTTTTAAAAAACAGCTTAGTTATATTAAAATTTACTGTAACTAGTACAAAAATATGGCCAATAGCTGTATCTCAAAAACTAGAGCTGTTAGAGAAAAATTTAGAATAGATTTGAGAAATCAGCAACCTCGAATTAGTAAACAACAGCCATAAAATCATACAAAAAAAAGTTATTCTGTTCCCTTGTGTAATAGTAAAGTTATAGCAAAGAGTTTTTAAATGCATGTATTTATAATATAATCATAAACAAAAGGCAGATCTTTAGTAATGGCAAATGAGATGCATTATTTATCACATAAATATGAAGATATTTAACAGTTTGTCTCTATAAAATCTGTCTTTATTCTGGTGATGGAAATATTGACATAATGGCAATAAAAATGCATGGGAACAGCCAATAAAAGCCAGTGTTACAATAGTATTTTACCAATGTGTGATTTGCCTTTATATTTCTAGTGTCTCTTCTTGGTTGATAATGAACTAAGATTCTCAGGTCATTTCAAATTGGTAGTGGGTTGAATAAATCAATTATGATTATTTATTAGTTACATAAATGTGTTCAAGATATAATTTTAGAGTAATAATGCATGTGAATTTGGATCTAGAATTTCTTAAATAAATACTATTACCTACTGTCACTGTTCACATCCAAATGATTATAGAAACCAGCAGATTATTTGGTTAGAAAGTAGAAATAGTGTACATTTAAATCGGTATCATTTTGGTGTGAAAAGCTTCCATTCACTGAGCACATGAGAAAATCTGTTTGCATGATCTTGTATAGTGAGCGGGAAGCCTTTTGCACATGGGTCAGGGTGTAGTTGTGTGGTGGTAGCATGTGTTTATTTGTCCGGCGTCCGCCTGCTATTTAAGGCACTGTGGCTCAAGCAGATAACGCGATCGAGCATTCCGACTACCGTGCGAAGCTCGCCCAGATCCGGCAGATATACCACCAGGAGTTGGACAAGTACGAGAATGCTTGCAACGAGTTCACCACACACGTCATGAACCTGCTGAGGGAGCAGAGCCGCACCAGACCTATTACTCCTAAGGTGAGATGGTTTTATGTATTCTTTGGGAGTTGAGATGTTGTGTAGATTTTACTGCAATCAGAAGGAAAAATATTAAATACTAAGTAAAAATTTATACCAAAAAATTGTGTAGATACATAGTTGGGATTTCCTTTCCTTTCTGGATGAATTACTCATTTTGATTATGTAAATTGAAGTAATGGATGGGAACAGTAGACAAAATTTATCATTACCATAATCCAGTTCTTGTAATGGTGTTTGTTGACAAATATGGTTAAAAAATAATTCAACTTTTATTTAAAAGTTTTAATGCCACAAAACACTTGGATACTTCAATTAGTGTAAGTATGAAGCGCTCGTGGTGTAGCATGATTAGCCGTTCTTAATCGATTGGCAAAGTTAAGCTACCTTCGTGGTCAGTACCTGGATGGGTGACCGCCTAGTGGTATTTCAAATCGAGCGTTTCCGTGCTTCGGAAGGCACTTAAACCCGTTGGTCCTGGTTATCACTTAATTGTGATAGTCGTTAAGCTTGTTGGATGCCTCCTAGGCGGCTTGAAAAAATCCAACAGTAGGTTGACCACTAGCCTACCTCCACCGATCCGCAGTGGGCATGCATGGTGGGGTATTGCCCATTCCCTTTCACCCTCATTTGTGAAAGGAGGCCTGTGCTCAGCAGTGGGACATTATAGGCTGACGAAGATGAAATTAAAAATTAAAAGAATCTGAATAGTTGTTTACAGAATTCCTAGAAAAAGATAGATTGTAAATAAATCTATAATTATATCAAAAAGCGCGTCATTAACTGATGAGGGTTAGATACAGAAGACTAATGCTTCTAAACATTGTATTATACCAACAGGAAATCGAGCGCATGGTGCAGATAATCCACAAGAAGTTCAGCTCCATCCAAATGCAGCTGAAGCAGTCCACCTGCGAAGCCGTCATGATACTGCGCTCACGGTAAGATAGACAATCATACTATTATATATACATATATCCATTCATTGAAATTATACTCAACTACGGTGTATTTGGTATCATAAAAAGATAATATACGAAGCATACGGCCCGCCATGTGGTAAGCGGTTACCGTAGCCATATGGACGCTTGCAACACACATCACTGTCGCGTTGCCGACCCTTCCCCCTCACCGATGAGCTCAGGCTGACGATTAAATTGCATAAACTATAATTCAATCGTAAATTGTGTGATTGAGAACCATTATTCTCAATCTCACACGGGCCAGCTGGCGTGGTTGTTTTTTTTTTTTTTTTTTTTTTTTTTTTTAAATTAAATGGGCTTGCGTTTGGCGACTGACCCGCCCATAAGGGGCGATGACGAAGCCTAAGATGAAACACGCTTACCCAGAAGAAACCTATTCACTCTGGCCTTGAAAGTACCTAGATTATAAGCGTCAGGAAACACAGACGCCGGAAGCAAGTTCCACTCCCTTGCTGTCCGCATTATAAATGAGGATGCAAAACGCTGTGTCCGTATATTCGGTATGTCAACAACGTACGGGTGAAAATTTTCCCGGCGTCTTGTGGTTCGGTGTAAAAATGGGGATGGTGGAATAAGGTTGAACAATTCCTGCGCACACTCTCCAAAATATATCCTGTAGAAAACCGATAAGCAAGCAACTTTCCTTCGATGGATGGATTTAAGACTCTGATTAAGATTCCACTTATCGCACCGCAGAAACATGTCTGTTTGCCTCTAGCTGAATATATTTCACGTTTGCAGTTTCCTGGACGCCCGTCGTAAGCGTCGCAACTTCAGCAAGCAAGCGTCCGAGATCCTGAACGAGTACTTCTACTCGCACCTCTCCAACCCTTACCCAAGTGAGGAGGCCAAGGAGGAGCTGGCGAGGAAGTGTGGCATTACTGTCTCTCAGGTACAATACCATTTATAATGGCACTGAAAAAAGTTACAGCATTAGACTTTGCCTTGCAGGTGTTTTTTGTATTAGATTGGTTTGTATGGATTTAATCTCACCATGGTAAGTGATGATGTGGACGAAAGGTAGTATAGCTGTCAGAAGTCGAAATATACAGTATTTGCGGACAAATTTTTAAATTGAGAGCAAGCCAATTTACTGTCATCGTGATCTGGTATTCCCATGAAGTTGTACAAAATACCACAATTTTTTTACTAATATCTTATTGCACCATCCAGAAACTTGGCATTTTGCAAACATGCTCCATATTTTTCAAAGAGTATCAAATAGGTTACCGTGCGTGATACCACGCGGCGGGAAGCTTGTCTATAGTAATATTATAAAGCTGAAGAGCGCCGGCACTAGGGTAGAGCGAGAGGAGACTAGGCGCCAGACACGAGGGACACAAATTGCGAAAATTAATTTCTGACGTCGCTATTTGTTTGGCGGTTCCATAATTATAATAGATTTATAGAAAAAGGAAGACCATTGTAATGGAGTTCTTTAAGATTGACTTCCGCGGTCCCGCAGACAAGTCAAGTTAGTCGATTAAAGAGCGCTGTAAGACAATCTCGCTCTACCCTCTCTGCCAGCGCTGCTGAAGAGGTTGTATATTTGAACACGCTTGTCTCATGATTGTTGCTGTAGATAGCCTGCTTATGAATGGTTGCAGGATTATAAGATTTTAAGGCAATGATAGCTCAGTGGTAGTGACGTCGGATATCGAGACGAAGGTCCCGGCTTCGAATCCTACAATGAGCTTGAACTTTCGGTGAAGGAAATCATCGTGAGGAAACCATAGCACGGTGGTAGGGTACTTTGTAGTACCTGCCTGGCTACCACCCTAAGTTGAAAATCTGTCGCTAAGCACCTTTCGGTGTGTTCCAAAAGCTGCACTTGAGAGGCAGTTCCTTCTAGGCTTTGTGTGCTTACCACCTTCGGCCGCATCATCACTTACCATGGTGAGATTTCGGTCAAACACAGGCCTATAAACAGTAAAAGAACATCACTGGTGAATCCTCAGGCAGCGTTGTGATTCCATTCGGGCACCAAAATTAAGCAATTAAATTACCAGAAAGGAGATCGCAGTATCAAAAAGTGTAGTTGAGAGTTTTATTTTATTAGTGAAAAAGTCTACTGTGAGGTAGTACTATTTATTATTCTGTAGTGCTAGTTATATTTTGACCTTGGAATTATACAGTTGTAATGGAGCGCTCTCGACCGATCCGAGACTGACGTAAACGTTAAAATTTCATTATTAATTTTACTTGTAGAGAAGACACAACTGTATGATTGAGTGACAGCGTCCAAGTTCGTATCAAAGAACAAGAAAATGTGTGAAAGATGAAATAATTATTGCTACATTTTAACATTCGTTTCTTTTCAATCTTCATAACATCTGACCTATGTTGGTGTCATAATCGTTATTTATAACGAGATATTGAACATCCATCATATGTTTGTTAAACATCATGGTTAAAAATTATCTGCTTACCATTAGAGCTGTGGGACAAAAAATAAAGACATTGTTCCAAGGTACTGACTCTCAAGTGCAGGTAGGTGGCATTTGAGAGCCTGTTCCTTTCTAGGCTTGGTTTACTTACCAGCTTAGTCCACGTGAAAACAATGGCGAGATTGTGGTCAAACACCTATCCATTGTAAAAAAAAGAAAACTCTTTCCACCTCCCCCACAACCCCCTCTTTGAGATTGAATTTTTATAAACCTTTAATGGATGCGTACGTTATATAAGGAACATCATAAGTCCACTGCCGGACATAGACTTCTCCCAGAGCGCGCCTCTCCTTTCGGTTTTTTGCCACCCGCATCCAGCCCAGTCTGGCCACCTTTTTAGGTCGACCATCGGGCTGAGGGGCGTCCCACACTACGATGCCAAGACGCGGTCTCCACTCTACTGATATTATACTATATACTGATATAAGGGTCCTGTGTGTAAAACTTTGGCCAGTGCCGTTTTGAGGTGTGCGTGCGTCCGTCAGCCAGTCAGTTTTTCCTTTAAAGATAATGAGTGCAATATACAAAGTGTCCTGTAATTAATGATCCAAATGATAACCCTCGAAAGCTGAGATTATGTCATATGAGAAAAAGTAAAATATTAGCAAAAAATAAGGTAAAGTTATCATACATTTTGGAAATGGTATACAAAATCAGTCATTAAAAAAAGTTTGATTACAAATATTTTGTAAAACCCTGACCCCCTTATTAATAAATAAGATTTAAGTCAGTCTTGTAAAACCCAAGTATTAAGATAGCCCGAGCCCTTTTTGTTATATGACATTAGAAAGTGACGGATATATTTAAAACCTAGGTTTTACTAGAATTATTTTAGATTTTCTTATATGGCAAAATCGCAGCTGTCGTGGGTTATCAGTTGGACCATTAGGGATGATTCCTAGGTGAAAAAATAATAATTCTAATTAGTCCGTCAGTTAGATTATCAAAAAATATTGGACACGTATTTTTTGCTGTAGCAAATCATTAACAATTGACAAAGATAAAGCGAGTCAAAGTTCGCGATTGTCACTTTAGAGTAAAAAGTGTACTCCAACGTGACGTCGCGCGGAACTTCAACACACGATATCTTCGTATTTTTTTGTTTAATTGAAATAAGAAAAACCACGTGTACTATTTTTTGATAATGTAAAAGACGGACTAAATAGCTTTTATTAGACATCTAGCCCATTACAGGACACCTGTATATGTTAATATAATGGTTGCAGGTTTCCAATTGGTTCGGCAACAAACGCATCCGCTACAAGAAGAACATCGGCAAGGCCCAAGAGGAGGCGAACCTCTACGCCGCTAAGAAAGCTGCCGGTAAGACCCTTACTCTATATTTTACTGTGTTTGGGGCGTTTTTACTGTCTCGCGGACTTGCCGCCAGTGAATTGATACAGTAAAATCGCCTCTATATTTTAAATATTAAAAGCTTAACAACAAATTCATTATCCCTTTGAGGGACTGCATAGCTGATTTAAATATGGCATTAATTTATGGTACAGTCTGTAGAAGTCATCCAGCGTTTGATATTTATATTATTTAAGCTTTAAAACTCCCCCAACTAGTAATAATTAAGCATTTTAGCATTTATTATATTCAAGATATCCCGCTCCTGCCAACTCCTTTTATGCAGTTGAAATTGTCTTTGCCCGATTTTAATATAAAAATAATGAATTGCTTAATGCGCCTAAACTTGTATCGATGGAAAATAACAATGATATGATATAAAAAGAATAATTTCCCGCGTACTATAGTAAAGTTTTCGCACACAGACTTACCGTGGATGGGCGCGAGACGCGATGCTAGCTCCCCTCCCGCCAGAGCCACTGCATATTACAGTAAAACATTATTCACTTGTCTTTCACACCACTGGCCGTATATAACACTTTATAGGGCATTGTTCTCTTAACATTTACGTGCCATTTTAACACTTATTTATACCCTAATGAAGTTTAAAATGAATAGGCATTGCTGATAGTTAACATTGAAGTCTTTAAAAGCTATCAGCACATCCAATAATAAATCCTTCCTGTTTTAGTCGAAAACGACGCTATTTTGATGTATTTAATCGTTAGTTCACTTTGAATTCAGTCAAAAATTAACAAGTACTGAAACGCCAATCAAAAATCATGAACTTTTTGTGACAGATTTTTTCACATGACAAATGCAAGAGTCTAGGTGTGCTTACCAACTTACTGCTGCTTTCAATGGTGCCGATTCTGTTGTAAATCGCACTAAACTAATTTTAGTCACATAACATCTCTTTCTTACACACATTATTGAAAAATAATAGAAAATATTTAAAGCTGTCAAATTAGTCTTTGCCGTTTTTATTTGCAGGTTTTTAGACGTAACCATGATAGATGGCGACTAACTGACCCTATTTATATGAACTGTAATGTCAAATGCCAGTTAGTCCATACATAAATTTTCCAAGAAAATATGATCAAACGCATGTCCAAAAAAAAAGATATGTTTGGTTTGTCATACTTATTGAATAGTTAATATGTGTAATTTGAGTGGCGTTTCAATACTAAATTTGTCCAACTAAACAACAATAAGCTAAGATAGTTATTGTAGTGAGATGTGAATGTATATGATATGTAATGTTTGATAGCGGGTGCGTCTCCATACTCGATGGGAGCGGCGTCAGGGACCGCGACGCCGATGATGTCGCCAGCTCCAACCCAGGACTCGATGGGGTATTCGCTGCCGGCGCCCGGGTATGACCAGCCTCAGCCCACGTACGACGGGTCCATGGGTTACGACCCCATGCATCAGGACCTCTCGCCGTAGATCAACACTCTACAAACCCACGATTGAGGTATACATTTTTTATACCACAAGCATACGGCCTGCCTTAGCAGTTACCGTAGCCTATGGCTACCAGGGGTATCACTCGCGCATTGCCGACCCAGCAGAAATCTCCTCACATCTTTTTTGAAGAACCACAATGCCGTGCATATATATGATGAAATCGGTAAACAAGCACACGGCCCGCCTGATGGTAAGCGGTTACCATGACGTTTGCAACACATGAGGCATCACTTAAGCGTTACCGACCCTTCCCCTCCCCAAATAGCGTTACATACATACATATTTTTTTGGATTTAGAAGTGCCAATAGAACCGCCACCAGGACATCGAAAAAATGAGATTGTTCCTTGGAGAATTCATCTGCGTTCTGAAGCCAAATTTTCGATTCGACGTCAAGAAAAATGGCGGATATCCAAAAAATGAATACATATAAATTACATGCTATAGGATTCTTTAAAAAAGTCGTAGAGAGCTTTTCAAGTTATATATTATATCGTCCGTCAGTTCCCTATTGCTTCACATAAAATAAATTATTTTAACAGTAGTCCGCCATATTTTTTTACAAGTCTAATGCGACATTGACAATGTCGAAGATGCGAGAATCGGACCCCAGCGCTTTTCCCTGTCACTTTGATGCTAGTGCTTCACCTGCGTGACGCTTATCGTCCAATTAACGTGTAATAAATGATACTCTTAATTGGTGGCTACACTATCATTTGATGTGAACTATCGCCTAACGTCATTAATAATTCCATTAGCAAATTAGCGCGCTAACATTCGGCCATATCTGCGTACTATGTCATATAACGCGTTAATTAAGAGTGCGTATAAAGCAAAATAACAATCTTAGAATTGAAATTTACCGAAGTGAATAGTATTTAAATGAAAAAATATTTTTATATGGGTATGATCATTATATACGCGAGGGTTCTGTCTGAGCAAAAACATAATGGAATGAAATTTCCTCGATAGAAAAAAATCACAAATCTACCTCTAATAATAATGAATTTTCGGTTTTATTCGTTCATGGTGTATCTAATTAAGACAAAAAATCGATAAATAATATCACTAACATATGACCTAGGGCTGCTACTAACGATTTTTTAAAATATTCTATACTTTACGAGTTATTTAGATAAAAAGCGCTTAGTTCATTTTTGTTCCGCGAAACACGCTATCTCCACGCGAAGATTAGTCATAAGTTTGTTTCATCTGACATTGCCATATTTTTCTGGCTTTGTACGCACTCTTAATGGCATGACACGCAGGTGAAGCCCTAGCATGAGAGGCAAATTTTTTATGAAATTGTTAAACCTAGAATAAGATATGTTTGTTCCAGGTAACGGGTGTGACACATTGTGCAGCTTCCACAGAATTGCCATTTACATAACATACTATAAACGTTAAGGGGAGGGCGGCGCGGGCGCGGCGGTCTCACTCCAGCATAGTCCCGTCGCCTCCTGTTGCCTTTAGGTCATAGTACATTGTATACTATTTAACACGTACACTAGACACATATTACTTGCGTATTTTTGGAGGGATGTAATGAAAATTATGGTATTTAATTTGTATTAATTCAACAAACTATATGACTGGTAACCAGTATTTGTTTAATCATTTATATATCTTTTTTTTTAAATATTTATCTCGGTAATATTAATCGCGGCAGCTATATTATAGTATTATTTTTTTATTGTAATTTCTAACCACATTTATTTTTTGGAAAGTAATTATTTTTGGCAGTATTAGTAATTTTATAATCGATAAAAAATGTTAAATGAAATGATAACATCGATTGGCGGGATCTCTTTACGTTCACTTCATCTACGGTGGTTATAGATATACGATAGTTTGTAAGTTAAATTAGTTTAAATATTTACATGTAAGCATTCAGATATTTTGTGCTGACTTGTGTCCTATTTATGTGCGGCGGCGCTGGGTCACTTTGATTCAATATCTTTCAATATATAATATGTATATCAAGTTATTTATTATATATTTCACGCTAGATGGAGTTGGAGAATCATTGTCACACAAGATCTTTGATGAAGGAACTTATCTGTAACATATATGACGCTGCAAATGTGGTAAAATCAACTTTAAAGTATTGAAAGATGTTATCTCTTAAAATACGTCCCAGGTCGGCCGCACATGTGAATTGTGTGCAATTTAAAATATTTTTATTAGCAATGGTTGTGTTAGTTCTCGCACACTGATATTTTGTATTCAAAATGTATATTTTATCAACAGCATACCGTATCATTTGTTCTTAAACATAATAGCATGTATATTTAGCATGAGTTTGCGTTGGTAACGTATCGATTCTCGCTAGCGACTACGGTGGAACATATTGCATGAAAACTTTGATTCCAAAACTCTCCACTAGATTTTGCTCGAATCTTCATACAAAATGTTCAACGTAGTTGCTAGCAAGTGGTACCGTAAACTCATGGTAGGGGTACAGAACAAAATATATTTTTATGTGGTGCTACAGTGTTTAGCACAATTTTAATTTTTGTCATTTTATTATGGTATTGTAAGATGTTATTTTTGTTCGTCGTTCCGTCTCATCGATGCATACAGATCTATTTACTTACGATTAGACACATTTAGTGATAGTTTGGATATGAAATTGCTAGTGTTAAGTTGATGTGTTCTTCAACAAAATATCTGAAACAGTATACGAGAAATAAACGAAAAAAAAATAATTGAAAAAATATGTTTAACGCTGTAATGAACATTGATAGATAACGCATCACGCCGCTGTCGCAAATGTAGCTTTATCTCACATATTTATACACTATTTAATATTTATATGGAATGGATTGAGGTGTTTTTAAATAAATTTTAAACAAATAGGCAGTGGTGCAGCGGCGTGAACACCATGTATACGACGACGAGTTCAATGTTATTGCGACCATCAGATTGAATAAAATACATTTTTTGTGTAGTTAAATGTGCTGTTTTACTTTATCCATTCTTCCAAGACATCCTAATTTTGCCGGGTGGCACCTCTGAATGGCTTGGAACGTACCTATTCATTGCAATTCTGCTATAGAACTCGATTCACTTGAAGGTTGTCCATCAGGATCACAGGGGATTGATGACAAACTGTAGGTATACCGTACGGTTACATAACTGAAGATACTGTTTCTATGTGCTTTCGAGAGATATTATGAAAACAATTTTTATGGGCAATATAATTTAACCAAAATCAAAATTTTACGACCCAGTGTCAATGGTAATAAAGATATGTAAAAGCGAAAAACAAATTTTATTATGCATTATCAAAATTGGTTACATACATTATTAGTAGAAAATGAAAACAAGTCGTCTTTCAGACATGGTCAACCTCAAGCCCAGAGTGAATAGGTAGGTAGGTTTATTCTGGACATGCGTGCTACATCCTCGACCTCGCTAAAATCCTTCCGGGGTCGGTCGATGCCATACCTTCAGACCATTGTACATTTAACGCAATTAACTTGACATTGTTACTAGTTCGGTGTCAATAACGGTGTTTGCGTGTTTATAAAGAGAGAATACGAGAAGATACAAATAAAAACCACTAAGGTTCGAAGGTAACTCCAGCCTATCGAGTTCAAATGAAGCATGTACGCACTGCGATATTTGGGGCTATTCTGCCTTAGTAAAATTATAAATCCTGTAGATTTATAATTTTCTCCGGAAAATGTAGCATAACTTAGTATGAAGAATGATGGATTCACTGAAGCCAATCATGACTCGAGCATCGAACTTATACCTTACCGTACGTTGACGGGCGGGTTGCTGCGGAGGCCGGAGGTTAGGTAGCTTGACTGGTCGTGGGTTCGATTCCCACACAAGAAAATCATTTTGTTTGCATGAACATGACTATTTTGTCTATCTGATTCTATTTGTAAACTTCTATCTAAGTATCTCACTTAAATTAACAGTAAGTAGGTATAAGTAGTATATCCATTTATTCAATTTAGGCCATAGTAGGGCACTTATGAAGGTCAAAGCTACTGAAGTTTCCACCAGTTCGTAAGTCGGCCTATCAGTTATCTGGTTGACGTGGTGTGAAGAAAATCCCAGTACCTATATTAAATCGTAGAACACATACGGTACCTACCATTACCATTAGCATAGAGTAAATAATATACTATGCCCATTAGTAAATAAAGCTAGGCTTAAGACTGCGTATAAAGCAAAATAACAATCGTAGAATTGAAATTTAACCAAGTAAATAGTATTTAAATGAAAAAATATTTTTATATGGGTATTTTCATTATATACGCGAGGGTTCTCTCTGAGCAAAAACATAATGGAATGAAATTTCCTCGATAGAAAAAAATCACAAAGCTACCTCTAATAATAACGAATTTTCGGTTTTATTCGTTCATGGTGTAACTAATTAAGACAAAAATTCGATAAATAATAACACTAACATATGACCTAGGGCTGCTACTAACGATTTTTTTAAATATTCTATACTTTACGAGTTATTTAGATAAAAAGCGCTTCGTTCATTTTTGTTCCGCGGAACACGCTATCTCCATCTCATCTGCACGCGAAGATTAGACATAAGTTTGTTTCATCTGACATTGCCATATTTTTCTGGCTTGGTACGCACTCTTAAGCTTTACACCTATCGTGCCTCTATCAAATCAATCTTTTGCAAAATTATCGAAAGTACCTAAAGACCCGAGATACAAATGTGTTGTAATTCAGCTGATATTAGAAATTAATATAAGTAAATGTGAAGTAATATTATGTTTGTATTTATTTTTATCAGTCACTCACAGGTACATTGGCCTTGACAGTGTGTTGTTGTGAAGTTGGTTTCCCCGAGTCGATCAGTGTTGTGAAGTCACACGGCAGAAGCACACGGCTCTACTCACGAAGTTAAATATTTTGTAATGATCAAGTCTGTTATTAATTTAACGTCTTCAACTACAAGAAACTGTAAGTAACTATCATTAAACTTGTTTAGAAAGTGAACGGTGAGGTGTTTCGTATAATCATATTCGAACTTGCAGAATTAACCTTGAGAGATTCATTTACAAAAACAAAATATTGGTAAGTGCGTCCTGTTCTGCTATTCTACTCAAGGGCTACGTTTTGCCAAAACGCGATACATTTTCAATGATTTTAAATATTGTAGAGCAAAATGTTTTGCAATAAATAATGTTTCTGATGATCTAATAGGTATTTCTTGTTAATAATAATATTATGATGTGTCATCCTACCTACTAACGTACCTAGTAGGGTCATTGCGCCGGTTAGCGACCAGTTAGCTGGGTTGCCCACATAAGATGAGGAAAAAAAAATGTTGTCTACACGCAAAATAGTATATGTTAATGTGAATTTGTCCCAAATATAATCTAGTTTGGATACAAAAACATAAAATAAAATACATTCATACAAAAATATGTATAAAATGCTGAAAAAGTGAAAATATAGCGAAAACGTCGGTTTACGACCATTTTTATCAGTTTGTGACCACCAGTGAACTGGTTTGCGACCGCTATTTTAATATGAAAAATTTGCCATTAAAACAATTATAATCGCTTTAAAAATATTTTAATTTTTGCCTCTTAATAAAAACAAATATGGTAATCATTTGGTGTAATGTCTTCTTATAATTAAAAAATAACAATCTTACATTTCGTAGGAACTCAGTAATAGTTGTAATAGAATTAAACAATATCCTAAATATTAAGTAATATAACATTTAAAAAATTATCAACATCAATATTTGCTCGTTGTGGTGGATCAGGTATAAACAAATGTTTGCTGAAAGCCCCAGTATCCAACATTGCCATATTTTTCGCTAGCAACGCTTTCCTAGACACCACCAGCCAACCTCCACCTTGTATTCCTCACTGCGGCTCCGAAATGTCGGATGTCCGCATTCACCAAAAAGAGGTTCTCAAAGTGCTGCGTGGACTAGACGTGAGTAAGGCTAGTGGCCCCGACGAGATCCCGGCGGTAGTATTGAAGACCTGTGCCCCTGAGTTGTCTCCTATTCTCACACGCCTATTCAGACTCTTTGAAAACAAGACGTGTCCCTAAATCCTGGAAACTTGCAAACGTCCAACCTATACCCAAAAAGGGTAGCCGTACAGATCCGTCGAACTATAGACCTATCGCAATCACCTCCATACTCTTCAAGATTATGGAGCGTGTATTGAACGCCAAACTTCTTGGCTACCTGGAAAACAATGATCTCCTGAGTGATCGCCAATTCGGCTTTCGTCCTGATCGATCTACAGGAGATCTCCTAGTGCTAGCCACCCACCTGTGCAGCGAGGCCATTGAGAAACACGGTGAAGCGCTAGCAGTTTCACTGGACATCTCGAAGGCTTTCGACAGGGTCTGGCATGATATTCTGCTCAGCAAGCTTCCCTCATATGGACTGCCCTCTAGTTTATGCGCCTGGATCTCCGATTTCCTGAGTGGACGGTCTATTCGAGTGGTAATCGATGGCTGCTCGTCGGAAGTAAAGGCGATCAAGGCTGGTGTTCCTCAGGGATCTGTTCTCTCTGCTACGCGTTTTTTTGCTGCATATTAACGACTTCCTGAAACCCGGAATTTACGGGTACGCAGATGACAGCACCGTCACAGAGAGTTATATATCCGATCCGCCACAACAGAGTCTCTCAGAGAGGATATGGTTACGAGGTTGAACTCGGCTCTGCAAATTGTTTCCGAGTGGGGTACCGCCAATAAGGTCGAGTTCAATGCCTCTAAAACACAGGCCTGTCTTTTTTCTGCCAAGAGGAGCTCCTTCAAGCTGACTCCCGCATTTCGTGATGTATCTGTACCGATATCCAAAAACCTAGATCTTTTGGGTCTCAATTTATCCTCTGACCTTAATTTCGGATGGTCCATCGAGGCAAAGGCTAAGACTATTGCCAAAAAACTTGGTATCCTGAACAAGGTGAGACGGTACTTCACAAAGGAACAGCTTCTATACCCATTACAGGATCTGGTCCCTTTGTCTCGATTGTATCACACCTCTTCCTCTAACTCATTCGCATATTCACGCCCAATTACAGATTTTTAGTACTAAGAGTCTTTGAGACATAGTGCGGACGGACGGACAGACAGACAGACAGACAGACGGACATGGCGAAACTATAAAGGTTCCATGTTGACTTCGGAACCCTAAAAATCAGACTTGGTCGCATACTCAATGAACTTTCATACCAATTTCTGTTAGCGGCCGTTATTTTTCTCATACTAAATTATGGTGGCCGGAAACCAATGTCTTTATTTCGATTATTTTGGTTTACGACCACCTGTTTAGCACCCAATTTCGTACGTAAATTGAACAAAGTTCTTTCAAAGAAACTAGTGGTCGTTTACCAAAGAACTACAAAGAAAAGCTTTTACAATGCTACATTCAAAATTGTAACAGTCCTGTATGAAGTATTAGGATCATATTGATCATAACAAAATAATGCGATTCTCGTCGATTGGCGACCACGTGGTCGCTATCTAACGTTTTTGATAAGTAAGCATTTCGGTTACCGGCCACTTGATTTTATCTTAATAATAAGTTTAAAAATAGCAAAATACAACAAAATAATAACCAAAACTTATCGGTTGTACAATTTAACATCTAACTTGTGTGTAAAACATGAAATAAGTAATAAAACTTACCTTTGAGCACCGCGCGCCGTGTTATTTTTTTTCCAACTTGCGGTATTTCCACTCACCACTGAATCAAGACGCGCACTGAGCAATATTTTTTCGGCTCTGGGTTAACCCATTTGTTTCAAACTGTGTTAATTCTTATTTCATAATTATTTATAAAGCACGTTAGATTTATTTTTTATTTATGTTACCTCTACACATACTATTATCTTGATTTAAAGAAAAGTAGTACGTCAAATGGTCGCCTACTGAAGGTGGTCGCGATACCGGCGAAAGGACCCTACGTAATTCATGAAACTATAGTTGTAAAATAGATGGGCCAGTTGGCGCGGTTGGTTAAGACTGGTTAAGATTCCACCTATCACGCCGCAGGTCGTCGGTTCGATTCCCACACAGAACATGCGCATTTGTGTGCATGAACATGTCTGTATGTCTCTGGGTGCAATTATGTATATTAAGTATGTATTTACAAACAAAAAGTAGTTTATGTATTATATCAGTTATCTAGTTTCCATAGTACAAGCTCTGTCAAGTTTGGGATCAGTTAGCCATATGATATAAATCGATGCATGGTCACCTACTACATCATAGATAACAAACGTATACTTAATCAGTTGAAAAAATAAATCGATAGGTATTATCGATTGTATAATCTGAGTATTATTTATTTACGTGTTGTCCTGCCTGCCTCAAAGCAAAATTTTCAGGGTCAAAACTACTCTTTATTACAAAAATCTTTTAAATAAATAATCAGCAGTTCCATACAAAAGTTCAATACCTCCATTCAACTAAAACGTATGTTAAATTGTACGTAGGTATTTTTACCCCCGAACTTTAACGGTTAAAAAAGCCCTCTTTATAAGTAGGATAAAGATGGTACCTATCAATGATTAATATTTTCAGTGACATCGAAAATGTCGAGCGTCCATAGCGCATACAAAGACGAGGTCCACGACGTGCCGATGTCCGTGATCATCAGGCCTTTTATACCGGAACTGAGCGAGGACAAAGTGCTGTCACTTATGGACACTATACAGGTATTCATAATCTTTCATATCTGATCACTCAATTAACCTAGAACCGCTTTAAATGGCAATAAATATGTATCTCGGCGAACCACTTTGTGTCGCTATAGGTAATAACGCCGAAGGAAACCTCGGAGTATATTTTACGGTATTGGTATCCAATAGGCCAAGTATTTTATCTAAAGCCTTATAATGAAAGTCTTAAGAGGACTCAATTCGTCATACTTTTCATACAAAACCCCTGTATTTATTATGGCGTTGTTAAACATTTTTCGTTAGATGTTTTGAACAAATTAGTATCTTGTGCGCTATATCTAGCCGTGTATCTAGGCGTAATTTAAAAAAAGAGTGAAACAAATTCAGTCAAAGCCTCCGAAAAACAGCGTTTTTGCCTGAAATTTGGCCATATCTAATGTACCTATAAATTGTAAAAGTAAAGAAATCATTTAGATACCAGGCTTGCAAATGTATTGCAGATTCTAAATAAGTAACTTTTTTTTCACAAACTTGTGAGATTTTTTCACAAAAAGTATACTCCTGGAACAAGTTTTATGAATGCGAAATCATGAATGACGACCTAGCGAAACGGCCGCGAGTGATCAGCGGAATTTACCGACTGATAACCGACGGCCCTGATGCTGTCTCTCTTTTTTCGCAGTCAAACATTACGTTGGATGAGACAACAAGCTTTTAGACTATGCTTGCGTAGAAGTTGAACCTTACCTTAAAGTTTAATTTCGTTATTAGATACTTGCAGCTTGGTTGTATAAGGGAGGAATATCAAGTGAAATAAAAATCCCAAGAATTAGGTAGGCCTTAACTGAATAAATTACTTTTTGATTTTCAAATATGTGGTCCTTTATGCGTCAATAATCTGGGGGTCTAAAAAGGAAGCTCGAGCAATATTGCTAATGCAATTGATTTTTCCGAATTTACGGCAGATCTAATGCAATTCATCAATTCCGAACCTTTCAATTAATTGAATAATTGTGAATGTAATATAATGAGTGACAATTTAACCAAAAAGATCTGCCTTTTTAGCCCCCCCCCCCCCGCCCTGTGCGCACCCCTGTTTGTACAGTCAGCGCCAAAAGTAAATTTATATTATCCTAGTATCTAGGTACCAAGCTAGATACATACTTTATTTTTGTCCTTCAAAATGTGAACTCAGATTTAGTGAAGGTGACCGACCAGTCGACAAACAAATTACATTTTGTCAATATTATGGATTTTATGCTTGCTTCACTATTTATTTTTCTAATTAGATAAGACATGATATTTATAGATATATACATAAACTATATATTCAAATGATTATCAAAAGCTGGCAACTAATAATCAATTCCTTATATTATTCAAGAGATTTCACTATCACTCACTAGGTAAGGATCGGCTCGTGGATGTAGGTAATACGAATCACAATAAAGCAAGATAGAAAAATTTCATTTTTTGTTTTTTTATACTACCTATACATATTATTCAACTAGTTCTCCTCGGACCCTCAAACACGAAAAACCTACCTGATAATGTCACCCCATCTCCATTGCAGAAAGAAGAATTGATCGGCAACGTACCCCCAATCGACATCCTATGGATCAAGGGCACGGAAGGCGGCAACTACTACTACAGTTTCGGTGGCTGCCACCGCTACGCCGCGTACAAACGACTCAACCGACCGACCATTCCTGCCAAGCTGATCAGATCCACTGTCACAGACCTTAGGACGTATTTAGGAAACAGCACGCCCGATTTAAAGTGAATTTTTGAGACTGAAAATTAAGGATTTAGGGAGACAGGTTGATGTTGGTTTAAGAATTCTCGATTAGGTTCTTGTTTTTGTTCTCAGAAAGCTGTATGTATGTATTTGGCTATCATGCAATACACTAAACGGCAAACAACTTGAAAAATGACCCTGAATGCGCATTGGTAGATTTTTAGGTCCGTTTGGCGGGCGGAACGCGGGAGAGAAGTGGACTTTGCATCCCCCTCTGTCGCATGGAGTGTTGGCCTCAACGCTTCTCTGTCTCTCTTCACTACGTCCGCAAACTTTCCCACACTACGTCGCTTTTTGCTCAAGATGTTTGCCTTTACCAACATGTGTTTAGTGATTTCACACAAAAATTGTTATGGCCTTCCTAGTGAAAACATATAAGCAATTCACTATTACAATACTTTTTGAATTATAAATATATGTGTACATATGTGTGTGATATTTTTTGATATAACACAAATAAAGTTTTATCAAAGTGAATTGATAGAGCGAAAGCCTCTTCTGATGTTTGTGAATAATGTAAAATATACCAGTTGAACTACCAATTTTTTTGTAACGTGCATTTTATACTTTAGATAATATAATGTTGTAAATAAAACAAATATGAACCTCCAACACTGTATTTATTGTGGAGTCGCAACTGACCTAACTACAGAACAATGAGATATGCCATTTCTGTATATTTATTTACAAACATAAACATAAATAATATCAAAATACATTACACTAGTTATGTCCTGGGGGCGTGCTCGCGCTCACACATTATATAACAAGCACTGGAAATTAAAAAATAAAGTTAGCACCAACGGTAGCTGCGAGCATGCTGTCAAATAATTGAAAATTTACCTATTACAATAAAATAAACTCTACTGGGTGCGTGGTAAAAATAAGTGTTCATATATTGCAACTAATATAAATATGAATCCCACATTCGAATCACATACAATATCTAACATTTAATAAGAAAATTGCATTGTAAATAAGCACGTTTGCATTTCATGTATTTATTCATACATTTGATTGTACACAACGTGCTATTTAAATAACTCAAGACCTGGGGGGCTATAAAGGAAGCTAAAGCAATCTTGCTAGTGGAATTTTTATTTTAATTCGCGGCAGATCCTGTAAACTTCATTTTATTTTTGTAAAATAGTTACTATTTAGAACTGCTGTGAATTCAAAAAACGAATTCCATTAGCAATATTGCTTTAGCTTCCTTTTTAGCTCCACCTGAAACTATTCAGAAAGTAGAATTAATAATACTACTTCTTAATATAGCTATTTATAAATAATAATAAAACTCTTTATCACGCAGAGACTAACCCTCTTATAAGGTGAGATAGTTTAAAGCATGTTTAGCAAAATCCAGGTCTTAAATATATCCGTCACTTTCTAGCGTCATATATCAAAAAGAGCCAGCACTATCTTAAAACCTGGGTAAAGAATAACTTGCTATATAAACTGAATACAATAAGAATTTGTTGGGGTATCAGAGGTTTTGAGTTATTTAAATAGCAAATAATTTCTATTTTATAATCAATAAACACGTATTTTGCTACATATTTGGAAGTAACATTATGATAGTTTGGAAGAATTCTTCAGTGACAGAACACCGTGGCGTTTGTGAAGCAATAAACTAATGCTTCTCACAATTCATCTTCTCCTTACACATAAACTACTATATCAATGTGTTAGTAACAAGAGATCATAGTTAATGCACATTTAAACCAACATTTTGGCACGAAATTTAAAATATCCTATTGAAAATATAGTATCTTGCATACAACCCTGGCTCATATGTTTTTATATATACTGTTTTTAGCCGTATTATTCTGTGTATCACTGTGTGAAACTGACTGCAGAGTATCTAATTTGATCAACTAAATAGAAGAATATATATCTATTATAGTACAACAACCGTTTGTTCTACGCACCTATGTTTTAATTAATTTCAATATATATTTTTTATATTTTAACATCAACAACTTCTTGCACCCTGTCACCATGGACAAGAAAGTAATATATAATTTGCCTTTATTTAATTAATATTTGACTTCACAACTTTCATCTAAAGCGGTGGTTACATTACATCATAAATCTCGTGATCTAGAGATTACATTCAAGCATTTTTTAAATATTTTTATGTTTAAAGTGGCACTAGTTTGATTATACATATTTTATTATAAGTTTTTGTTAAAATTTATTTATTATAATAAATTTTTATTATGTCAAGTTAGAAGTAGCTAAACAAGAATCAAGACATGCCAAACTATGTTTTTTTAAAGAATAAAATAACTATAAAAGTTATATACAAAACTAGGATGCTTTCTTTTGAATAAACTGCGCAACTATAACATTTACAACGCATGTATAGATAGATAGCCTTGAGTAAAAAATGAACCCATTTAGCTACTTCCAAGCATTCTACATTAAATAAAGACACAAAATTACATTGTCCCATAATTTTAACACCTTCATATACACTTATACCTAATTGAAAGTGGAAGGATAACATTCATTGTGCTTATTAACTAATTAATTACCTACTAAATACAATATTAGCTTAGGACAATAATTTAACAATTATTTACACTGAATACAGTACAGATCTAAAGAATTTTATATTTTTCATGTCAATAGTTTGAAATCGTGATATGTGAATGATTGAACCGTATTGAAGTATTATCTAATAAGCGGTTGAAAAAAGTGTTTCATTATGAAACAATACGTATATTCATCATCAAGTTATTAAATACTAGCTCTACCCCGCGGTATCACCTGCGTTCCCGGGATCAATAGTAGCTTATAATACTCGGGGATAATGTAGTTTCCTATTAGTGAAAGAATTTTTCCATCCGCCTGGTGTTTCCAGAGTTTAGCGTTTTTAAACAAACAATCAAACACAAAACTCTTCTGCTCTATTATTATTGTTAGTATAGATAAACTGTGAGAATACACAGAATTAAAGATATAATAATGGTGCTGATTCTGTTGTTTACAACTAAACTAATGTAGTCTCACTACATCTCTTTCTAACAAAGAACATAAGAAAAGGATGTAAGAAATTTAGTCCTGTCAAATTGCTTGTTTTCAACATCAATTTAGTCGCCATCAAAATTGGTTAGGATTTACCCGCAAATTAAGACTGCATAGACTAATTTGACAGCTTTAAATATGTTCTATCCTTTTTCCGTTAAGAAAGAGATGTGATGTGTTTAAAGTGTTTTTATTGCGATTTACAACAGAATCGGCACCGATGTTGTGTAAAAGTCAATGAGTATTATATAATACAGACACTGTGTTATCGTTTGTACCGTATTTAAAAATGTAATACTATATTTTGGAATGTAGAGAAAAAAGCCAAGTTGAGGTAATAGTATTTGCAAGTAAGAAGTTATGTCTACAACTTAATCTCAGCTCTACACGTTCGGAATAAGGGTGAAAATACTTTGAAAACTCAGGTCTTTACAAGCTTTTATTTAACTTGCAATATATGTATGTAACTATGTTCGGGTGGAATCTTGCATGTCAAATTTCATCCACTTCCAGTGGTCGGATTGACTTGATATACTTAGTATATTGGATGACAATGCAAGTACAGTCAACAAAAAGTACATTCACCACAAAAAACTTATTTAGGTTTGATTTTGTTATCCCTGCTATTCTTCGTTCAATAATTAGATCAGTTGAATTCCTATCAGAGTCAATGTATAAAGCCTAGACACGGAACGCTAACCCTACAGAGTTGGCACTTTTTGACACGACTGCCCATAAAAGGAGTGTAATGATTTCAGGGTTCATATGTATGTGAGTTTCTTTATTCCACTACTTTAAATGCCTGAACAGATTCGGATGACACTGGCTATGATAGTTTTACTTTTCAGTTCGTTTTTGGCAGGACACTTTTGTTTTTTTAAGTTTTTTAATCATTTATATCATGCAACTGTGAACATCTTTACGCGTAAATGCCGGTTAGCCTTATTATCTCTAGACATCCGTAACAAGTTTACGAATATTACCTACTATACTGAACACATTTATATGCCAAGATTGCATAGATTTAGAAGATTCAAATTGGGATTTATTACTTGATATATTTTTAAATATGGTATGAGGTTCAGTTGACACCGAGACGCGGCCAATTGTTTCGTGATGCAGAATACGCAAAAAGCACCGTGAAGCCGTGTTAAAATTGCTGGCAGCTTGGAACCTAGAGGAATCTTGCTTGCCGCGTCTTCGGGCGACACCGCCGCGTATTTGAATTCTTTCACTGAATGTTTTATGTGAACCTTTTTGTGTAGTATATAAACTTCTATATTGGCACTGATTCTGTTGTTAACAACTAAACTAATTTAGTCTCACTATGTCTCATTCTAACAAAGAACATAATAAAAGGATGTAAGAAATTTAGTCCTGTCAAATTAGTTCAACGCTGGTTTTCAATATAAATTTAGTCACCATCTATCGCGGTTACGTCTAAATACCCGCAAAGGAAGACGGCAAAGACTAATTTGACAGCTTTCATAATGTTCTATCCTTTTTCAATAATGTTTGTAAGAAAGAGATGTGATGTGACTGAAATTAGTTTAGTGCGATTTATAACAGAATCGACACCACGGGATCGCTATCTTAAAAGGTGCGCCGCGTCACCTCGCGTCTCGGTGTGCGCTAACCCTAAGAAATTTCTTTGAGCATTATATTTTATAGGGAACTATGAAATAAAGTAAATAGTGATAAAGTTAAATTGAAGTTATTAAATATTGAATTGGATATTTAACATACAAGAGAAGTATATCATATTTGACAGATACAATTTTAGTTTATTTCGATAGTACTACAACTTTTTCATGTTATATCTAAAACTTTTCATGGTCCTGCCACCCGATTATATAGTTAAGGCGCTTTTCCAGTACACGCCGATGCTTGGCTTATATGGCTAATGAGCGTAGTATGTCCGTCCGATAGATTGGGATAGCGCCTTTACTCATATTTAACCAAGACGACCCTATGAATTTCGAGAAACGGTCAATTTTCAACCTTACCTCATTGTAATAATGGTAAAAATATAGTATCTGAGTAAAAATAAAATTACTTGATATTACATTAAAAATCCGAGGTTTCTATGCAAGTTCGTATAGAACAGATATAAATATCTAATACTTGGCTTTATTTTCTTATCACCAACAGATAGGGTTGAAAATTGAGTACGAAATTTTATAATTAATATTTTTTACGTTCACAAATGTCATAATTCCTATCACAAATTTTAAAGCATTTTTACGCACCATTTAAAAGTTCCAAAGTGCCGAAAGAAGAGAGCATAGTCATTGAAATATGAAATTGTAGAGATTTTAATATTGTTTCATAAAAGCTTGTCCCTAGATACGTGTACCGTCTAAAGTACACACATTAAAATTAATATAATTTAGTCATAGAGTTAGAATATTATAGAGTGATAGCGTTAACAACCTTGTGCGAAGCGTGAGATGTTTGCATATAGATCACAGACATAAATCTAAATAGATAACGCAAGTCCCTCCATCCGTATGAAAACCAAGGGTGTACAGTAGTACCCAACTGATATGGCTTACCGATGTACCTGCGCAGAAGAAACATTTACAAAGCGCGGGAAATGCTATTGGTCGGCAGCTGCCGCCATGTGTGCGGAGGGGCGTAACTTGCGCGTGAGACCGAACTAACAGCTGCAGTGTATTATGGGACCTTATAGTAGTGATCTAAGGTTGTTTGTAAGTTTTAAGCATTCTTTCTTTTCTGTGCGAACGAAGACTCACGACGTGCCATATCAGTTGGGTAATACTGTAACTTTTTTCGTACCTACCATAATGACAAGATTGATTTAGTTGGCTGGCATTAGATTTAAATGTGAAAATGAAGCTATCCTATTTGTCAGCTAAACATATCCCTCGCTACACATCTCTGGTGGACATGCAGCCTTATGCGAGTTCCCTGTCCGCGCGAAACAGTTTCAAAAGAAGAACATTGTGCCCCATTTTTGCGTAGATTTTGACACGCGAATTACATACACTCGCGTCATCTATTTAGATGTATATCTGTGATATAGATGCATTCATAGATATATCGTAAAAATTTCGATAGGAGTTCCTTGTCATTTGTTCAGGGTAGAAGTATCGATAAAAATCGAGAAATTGGGATTCATTATATTTAGTCGTTCAAACTAAGAACGCGCAGTTCGTTTCAAGACAGCGTCATGGCACATTCTCTAGTTAGTACAATGTCTCTATTAATATTCTATATCTATAAATTTATTTCCTTCGAGAAAATATCTATTTCATACATTTTAGATAATACATTAATAAATGTCGAGATTTCATTAAAGACACTTCACTACAGTACACATAATTAAGAAGAATGAACTATTTACAATAGAAAATCACTTATAGATAAACCGCATCGTAATACCATAGACTATGGCATAGACAAATACACATTCTGCATTCAAAAGTGAACGCAACACATCCCTTATAGTAAAACTATGACTTGAAATAGTCTAAACACTAAGGTGGTCAAAAATAGTAATATATTTAGCTATAACATTATAATATCATTTATTTATATATTTTCATATACTTAAAACAATTTATTGACCAGGTTTTGTATTCTGATTTGTTATAAATGCTATATTTGTGTCGGGCTTTGAGTTGAGCCCCGTAAATTTGAGCTCTATTCATACGTAAAGTAAATGCTCTTTTGAGTTCTTCTATATCTGTAATAATTCTCTATAATGTATAATCAAACATACAAAGACTCCCAGCTAACCGCATGCTTAACTATTAAACTGGTATAACTATATTTGCGACTGTTTCAATTTCGACCCTACTGCCATGAATATTCGAAACATTTTTCCTTTATTACAGCTATCTAATCGGTGGCTTTCAAATGAGACACATTAACAACTACATATTTAGAGAAATAGTCTGTACAATAGATTTCGTGTTTTATGCCTTAGTAACTAAAGATTAATTTCGGTGTACACTATTGAATATTAATTAAAATCTTCTATCTAAGAGGACGAAAATGTCCTATCACCACTGGATACCAACGCCTGCGCAATCAAATTTATGTTCTATCGCTATACCCATCAAAAACCATTTTCGTTTACCCGTGACATACACCATTATAAGATAGACTAAAATCGAATTTTCCATACCTAATTCGATAAAGACCAATATTCATCGTGGCCAGAAAAATGCACACGATAGTGAACTCTATCCCTTTGTAAATAAGATCCAGTTTGGAATACCTGGTGGTGTTCACACTAGATCAGCGGTGTCGTCGTCGGAGGGCGGTGCGGGCAGTCCGGGCAGCGCGGGCAGTGCGGGCAGTCCGGGCAGCGCGGGCAGACGGTGCGGGGAGGTGAAGTGCAGCTCGCGCTCGGCGAGGCACAGCTGGCATCAGTCGAGTGCGCCGATACATTCGGGCTCCTCGCGAACACACTCCTTGGGGAAGTACCCGGAACGGTTGTCGCCCTGACGGTACATTACTATGTTTAGAACCGGTATTTATTACCGACATCGAGGTACAATCCCTTTAGAGTAGTAATACCGAGTAATCCGATTCCGAAACTAGTCAGTGATTTGTCACAGATTTTGAACAATAAGGACCAATCACTGCATCGTGTGTTCTTGACTTGGCCAATCAGAGCGCATGTGTCCTTGCCTTAACCAATCAGAGCGCATTGTTGATGGTGGGAAATTGGCGGAATATATTCCAGGCAAAATCAACATCATTGCGCTTCTTTGGGTTAATTGCTCGATGATTACCGACGATCATATCCTTTTGGATTGGTCTACACTGGGGCCATATTAGCGGGATTCGGCGGAGTTTTTTATAGTTAGTCAGTTTTATAGTATATCATTATCTAACTACCCTGTTCCCAAATATTCGGGATCGGTGCAATCAGCCTTTATATTATCATTCACTCCTTTCTTAATCACATCATCTTTCACACAATCCATCCATCTTTTTTTCGGTGCAACTATAATATGGGTGCGAAAAGAATAGCAAGCCTAAAGTGTAACAATATATTAGTGGGCGAGACACAGAGACAAATAAATTACGGGTCATTGTAACTCATTCTTCTACGCCGCACTTTACCAGCTAACCAGAGTTTACAAGGTGATTGAATATAATTGAAGTCCCTTTGATTAAGCGAGTAAAAAAACGACCGCTACACCCACCGCTCACTGTTTACCAAAACAGTTAAAGGAAACAATCAATTAAGCATAACGGCCTAAGTGACTCAAGTAAGCCAATGAATATTAGACTGTAGCCCCCTTAGTAATAAATAAGGTGTAAGTCAAGTATAGTAATACCAAGGTTTTAAATATATCCGTCACTCTCTAATGTCATGTAAACAAAAAGGGCTGGGGCTATCTTAATACCTGGGTGTTACAAGACTGACTTAAACCTTATTTATTAACTATCTGTTCCCCGCGGTTTGACTCGCGTTCCTGTGATATAAAGCCTATAATACTCGGGGATAGTGTAGCTTCCTATTAGTGAAAGAATTTTTCGAATCCACCTGGTAGTTTAAGAGATTAGCCCGTTTAAACAAACAAACAAAAAAACTCTTCCGCTTTATTATATTACTAGCTTTTCCGCGCGGTTTCACTCGCTTTCCCGGCATATAAAGTAGCCTATAATACTCTGGGATAATGTAGCTTCCTATTAGTGAAAGAATTTTTCGAATCCGACTGGTAGTTCCAGAGATTAGCCCGTTTAAACAAAAAAAGTCTTCCGCTTTATTATATTAGTGAGTAATAGTATAGATAAGGGGGTAGGGGTATTTGAATGCGGTACCTTATCGAGTGTCCTGCCCTTCCACCAGCCGCGGCTGTCGCCCTCCTTGCTGAGCACGAGCAGCTTGGCGCCCGGCCGCAGCGCCAGCTGCGACGCCTCCAGCGGCCTGAAGTCGTGCACCACCGTCGCTACCACCCGCCGGAACGGCCAGCGCAGGTTCGAATTTAACCTGCCCAAAATATTACGTTTTTAGAATGGCCTCGGTGCAAAGATGGGCCACTGGTATTGTTGGCGATCCCGAACTCACTGGCGGTTTAGAGCCTCTCAGCCTTCGGAGAGATATAAGAATAAGACTTATTTGTGCATAAAAACCATAATTTATCATAGTTACAATGAGAACGATGAAAGTTGCAGTAGTTAAAAATAACTGTGTCGCAACACTCAACGCCCGTTTCCAGATATAGGCTCTCTCTGTGTGTTCTAACGTCTATATAATGGGGAGTGTTCTCAAGAACTTTTTGACCTGGTGCCATCATCACCTTATTACCACCACACCGCTCGCCGTTCATACTCGAGACGCCTCGATCGTCCACACAACAGTTCAGTCGGACGTTCCTACTGTGAACCATTGGGGTGTGGAAAGAGATCCCCATTATGCTTACGCACTTGGAAATGGGGTTCTTCAAAAGGGGTCCACGTCTTCTACACGTAATATTCAAAGTCAAAGCCATTAATTCCCTTTAGGCTCTAGTAGGGCACTGGTGAATGTCAAAATAACGTTAATGCTAAGGGAAGAGGTACTTCATCCAACACTTACCCCTCAAAGTTCTCGGAGAGGCTAGTCTTCTCGTAGTATGAGACGAGTTCGACGATGGATCGGAAGAAACGCGACTCGGAGAGGAAGTAGTGGTGCACGTGCTCGATCGGCTTGCGGCACACGCGCATGTGTTTCACTGTGTTCTCCGTTCTGTAACCAAACAGACGTTTTATTACACCCTTAGGGGGACAAATCGGCAAGTTGAGGGCTCTCAAACGTTTGAGGTTTACTTTATGTCGGGTTCGGGTTGCCATCTCTAAAGCCTGGCAACCAGCGAAACCCCGGATTTTGAAGCTTAGCTTAGAGTCCAGACATGTCAACAGTTTTTTGTTGTGTTTTGAAAACTTTTAAACCCGGTCTACAAACGAATGCCACTTGGACGTTCCACGCCCTCTCATCATCATCAGCCTATAATGTCCCACTGCTGAGCACAGGCCTCCTTTCACAAATGAAGGTGAAAGGGAATGGGCAATACTCCACCACGCGTGCCCACTGCGGATCGGTGGAGGTAGGCTAGTGGTCAACCTACTGTTGGAATTTTTCAAGCCTAGGAGGCATCCAACTAGTTTAACGAATATCACAATTAAGTGATAACCGGGACCAACGGCTTTACCGGAAACGCTCGATTTGAAATACCACTAGGCGGTCACCCATCCAGGTACAGACCACGACAGGCGTAGCTTAACTTTGCCGATCGATTAAGAACGGCTAATCATGCAACACCACGAGCGCTTCCACGCCCTCTAAACTAGGATAAATCCGGGGAAACCCGGATGGACAGCAACCCTAACTTTATGTCCAGTTTGATTAGACAAAAATGTCTTTGAAAACTTATTTCGTTATGCTGAATAAATTTTACTATGTATGGGATCATCTAAAGAACTAAATAATTTTGGTAAATTTTTCTCACAAAATCGATAAAAAAAAATATAGATAAATTTCAGCATAATGAACGTAACTTATATTACGAATCGTGAATGTATTTGCATTGTCATCCAATACACTAATGTATACCAAACAGCCCAATCGGAAACTGGGAAGTGGGTAAAACTTAACTAGCGAGATTCGATTACAGACACCGGACAGGTGAAACTAAATAGAAGCTTGTAAAAAGTCTATTGGAATTTACATAATTAATATTCGCGAAGAGAAAACTTTGTACCCCTTTTCAAGCATATGGCGTACACGGAGGAGTGCAAAACACTAAAATTTATTCATGTACTTTTACTTAACTAATTGAACTGTTTTACAAAAAACTTTAACCGACTTCAAAGTACACTAAGAAGTATTCAAATCCTGATCTGATGACAATGGGACCAAAAAGGAAGTGTGCTCTTCCAAACAAAAAAAGAATTTTCCAAAACGGTTAATAAATGACGGAGTTATGAGGTAACAATAAAAAAAAACACCGAATTGAGAAACTCCTTCTTTGGAGGCGGTTAAAAAAACTAAGCGACAACGACATCAATTAAACAAAAGACAAGATGTCACTTACTTGAGCGACAACGCATACGGCGTGTCAGTGGGCGCCTGCGCGTGTGTGGGCGTGGGCGTGGCGTTGTGTGCGTGCGGGAGCGTGTGTGCGTGTGCGTGCGGGTGCGGGTGCGGGTGGGGGTGGGGGTGGGGGCGCACGCGCAGCAGAAACGTGCCGTCAACGCGACGCTCCAGGCGAGCCGTCGCCGTCTCGCGACCCATCTCACCCACGTACCTACAAAACAATTACATACTATAGTACAGTAGCACCCAATTAATATGGCTTACCGATGTACCTGCGCAGAAGATACATTTTCAAAGCGCGGGAAACGCTATTGGTCGGCAGCTGCCGCCATGTTAGCGGAGGGGCGTGACTTGCGAGTGAGACGGAACTAACAGCTGCAGTGTATTATGAACCTTATAGTAGTGATCTTAGGTTGATTGTAACTTTTAAGGCGGCCCTCTGTGGCCGGCGCAACTTCAACGCAAGCATAGTCTAAAAGCTTGTTGTTTCATCCAACGTAATGTTTGACTGCGAAAAAAGAGGCAGCATCAGAGCCGTCGGTTGTCAGTCGGTAAATTCCGCTGATCACTCGTGGCCGCTTCGCTAGGTCGTCATTCATGATTTCGCATTCAAAAAACTTGTTCCAGGAGTATACTTCCTGTGAAAAAATCTAACAAGTTTGTGAAAAAAAGTTAGTTAGTTAGAATCTCCAATACATTTGCAAGCCTGGTATCTAAATGTTTTCTTTACTTTTACAATTTATAGGTACATTAGATATGGCCAAAGTTTAGGCAAAAACGCCGTTTTTCGGAGGCTTTGACTGAATTTGTTTCACACTTTTTTTAATTACGCCTAGATACACGGCTAGATATAGTGCACAAGATACTAATTTCTTCAAAACATCTAACGAAAAATGTTTAACAACGCCATAATAAGTACAAGGTTTTGTATGAAAAGTATGACGAATTGAGTGCTCTTAAGCATTTTTTCGTTAATCTTCGGGGCCATACTTTCTTTTCTGTGCGAACGAAGATTCACGACGCGCCATATCAGTTGGGTAATACTGTACACTTTAAATACACTCATCATCATCATCATCATCAGCCTATAATGTCCCACTGCTGAGCACAGGCTTCCTTTCACAAATTGGGGTGAAAGGGAATGGGCAGATACTCCACCACGCGTGCCCACCGCGGATTGGTGGAGGTAGGCTAGTGGTTAACCTACTGTTGGAGTTTTCAAGCCGCCTAGTAGCCCTCCAACTAGCTTAACGACTATCACAATTAAGTGATAAATACACTCACCAGCTTTGAATCAAAATCAAAAAGTTATTTATTCAGTTTAGGCCCTGGTAAGCCACTTAAGTCAAATTATTTCTGTAGGGTCAGCAACACGCGAGTGATACCCCTGGTGTTGCAAACTTCCATAGGCTACGGTGACCGCTTACCATCAGACGGGCCGTATGCATGATTGCTGACCAAAATTTTATCGCTAAGTAAGATAAGGGTTATCGTACCACATATAGTAGTGTAACGCCTGGTCGGGCTGGTGGTGGTGCGGCGGTAGTGGCGGCGCTGGAGCTAACCCACCACCGCATCTCCCTGACAACGCTATGCACTCTTTATGCGCACAAGCATTGCACACTGTGCACAGATAACCCTGGAACAAACAACATTATTATACAACGTGTTCCTTTTGATGTATTATAACTCTAAGGTTATAATGCAATAAGTAAAAATAATACAAAAAATCCTAGAACAAGTGTTCCAAAAATTTGTTAGATATTTATTATGAACTCATACAAAAATGCACAGGTTAGACAATATATTTCGCTATTTCAGAATAGATTCTATATTAGAATTTGCCCATCGTGACATACCAAACATAGATTTCGAAAAGATACCATCTTGAAATATATATACCCAGTATAGTAAAATAATTAAAGGAATACCTGAAATATCCTCCCTTTTAAAAACTTGGAACAGTGATGGCACGTGGCTGGCTTCTCGAATGTGTGCAACACGAACTTGTGGTTCGTGCTCCGGCAACCCGCCGGCTCCAGGTTATCACTAAAAGGTAAAAAGAATTAAATCTACTAATGTCAAAAGGCGACCACTTATCGTGGACCGTCTGCATGCTTGTAAGCCTTCGGACATCAGTATTTTCTACTCGTTAGTTTTGTTTATAATATTCACAGCAAAGTTAACTTATAAAGGTTGAAGCTGAAGGAACTAACGTCGGATCGGTAGTCAACCTTAAAAAAAAACCCGTAAGATCATCAGATTTTAAGAACGCTATAAACACACTAAGACCAATCATAACACCACAGAAATAAATCTAAATAGATAACGCAAGTCCCTCCATCCCGTATGAAAACCAAGCGTGTAACTTTTTTTGTACCCAGCATAATGTCACAAGATTGATTTAGTTAGGCTGGCATTAGATTTTTAACGTGAAAATGAAGCTATCCTATTTTTCAGCTAAACATATCCCTTGCTATACATCTCTAGTGGACATGCAGCCTTATGCGAGTTCCCTGTCCGCGCGAAACAGTTTCAAAAGAAGAACATTGTGCGTCATTTTTGCCCAGATTTTGACAGGCAAAGTACATCACACTCGCGTCATGTATTTAGATGTATATCTGTGCATAACACCGATAATAATAATAATAATCGTTGTCAGCATAAAAATTAGCTTCTAAACTTTATTGCCAAGCTGTATCAGGGAATTATCATGAACGTGGTGTAGCGTACTTACATGGCGTCCCTAATAGCCTTGACCCACTTGCGCTTGGTGTCGTCGGTGCGTGCGTAGAGCGTGAAGGTGGCGTCCTTGGTCCGTCGGACCAGGTAGAAGTGTGCGGCCCACCGCGCCTCCGTCCTCACCGCCCGTCTGCCGCACCCCTCCTCCACGCGGTATTCCGCCAACCGCACGCCCACACGGTACGAGTATTGGTTCTCCTATACAATAAAGGCATATACAGGTTGTTGTTTTGGTCAGCGACGAGCGACTCAGGGTCGATAATACAACTGATACTGGTGCTTAAAAAATAAAAATAATATTATTTTGAAAATCATGTAATAAGCTAAAATATAGACGTAATACTCAACGGGAGTGCGAGGGAGTAAAGGGGTGGGGCAATGGCGGCTTGCGCCTAGCTCTAGTCAGTGCACGTGGCTAGTAACCATACTTTGCGGTAATTTTATTTCAAATTGAATAAGGTATTTCTCAACGCATTTACAGTATTTAATGAAATTAAGTCCATTTTTGGAAAATGTATTTTTTGTACTACCGCTCCTGGGTCGCTTGTCGCTGACCAAAAAAACATCCTGTATAATTTAAGGCGATGATAGCTCAGTAGTAGTGACGTCGGATGCCGAGACGAAGGTCCAGGGTTCGAATCCTACAATGAGCTTGAGCTTTCGGTGAAGAAAAACATCGTGAGGAAACTATAGCACGGTGGTAGGGTACTTTGTAGTACCCGCCTGGCTGGCTACTACCCTCAAGTTGAAAATCTGTCGCCAAGCACCTTACGGTATGTTCCGACAGCTGCACTTGAGAGCCAGTTCCTTGTAGGCTTTGTGTGCTTACCACCTTCGGCCGCATCATCACTTACCATGGTGAGATTGCGGTCAAACACAGGCCTATAAACAGTAAAAAAAAATAACTACTCTTCAAATTTTCTTGAAAGCATTTGATATAATAAATCACCGATATCTTATTTAAAAAAAACTCAGGATTAGTATATACGGTGATCTTTTACGCAGGATAAAGTTTTACAATAGTAATCATAGCCAGGCAGTTGGATTTCAGGGTTTTCGATCCAGATTTCAAATAACTCCCACGGGAGTCCCTCAGGGATCCCACCTAGGTCCTTTTCTTTTTACGTTGTACGTTATTGAATTCAGAAATTGTTTTAGGTATTCCTTTCGTATGCTTACAACTCGCGAATGGGCCGCGCGATTCTAAATTTAAGATTTCAAGTGATTAAAGATTTAAACTGACCTTAACAGGTTTACAAAGCAGCATTAGCTTGTCAAACACGAACACGTATCGGGACCTTAGCTTCTGGTCTTCGTGCGCTTTGACCTTAAGCTCCCCATCCAGTAGTAGTCTCCCGTAGGCCGCTAGTCCCGCTCCACCGGCTCCTAGGGCGGCGCCCTCCCAGTCGATTATGCTCTCCTGGTATTTGAGGGAATGTTTAACATCATAGTCTGCCATTTTGTTTCTTTAAACTGATTCAGATGCTTTAGAAACTATGTGGGATATATTTCAGTCAAAATCAAAAAGTCATTTATTCAGTTAAGGCCCTAGTAAGGCACTTATGAATGTTACATTGGTACATACAGTTGAATTTACCACCGGTTCGAAATACACTTAAACTGAGAAGACTCCGGCAAGAAATACACAAAGGTTTTTTTTTTTAAGTGTAAATTATGTCAAGAAAAAAAACAAGATTTGTAATTTTTTAAAGAGCCTTTGGTATTGTTTCGACTATTATATTATCTACCAAGAAACATACCACCTGAAAAAAAAAACTGAGATTTTATTCCCAAATCCTGCTTGTCCAAATATGATTCTTTGAAAATCTGTTTTCATGAAAGGAATAAAATGTTAAATACGACACAATAGGATTTTGAATAATTAAAAAGTTGAATTTATAATTTAAAATTAAATTACTGGCAGCTAACTGTAAGAAACTTATATAAAATCAGATAAACTGAAAATAGAAAGTCCCAAAGAGCGTACCTGCACTTTAGAAAGCAACGCGAGCACTTCGCTGTCCCTCTTGACCTCGTTTATGTACTGCGCCACGTCGACCATCGCTTCCTTCGCGCGCTCCAGCCCACGGAACTCTTCGTGATTCTAACAAAACACAACATCAATTAGATGACTAAATACATGTGGCATAAGGAATATATTCGCATGGCAATGTCTTGGAAAAAGTTCTTAAATTATGATTTTCTATAAGGCTTATTTCCGACTTGTTCTCTCTCTCTCTCGACTGTTGTTCATAAGAGCCTAAATTAAATATTGAACAGTGTTCCTACTTATATAGTAAGCCATGTAGATTAATACGAAATTGGGAAATGTGTCATTACATTACAGTCAAATAACATAACATTCTATCAAACAAAAGGATTTTTGTTTTACGAGTATATTCCGTAGGTACTACCCTGTCCCCTGTTCCCTTGTTCCCGGGATAAATGTATCTGCGTAATTCCAGGACCTAAAGAAAATATATGTATACCAAATTTCACGAAAATTTGTTCTACCATTACACATACATACACGTCCACATTTCGCATTTATAAAATTAATACCTTGACTTGCGGTTAAAAAATAACAATAGATTTCTATTGTTTTCCTCGCCCGCGCGGATCATCAAACGGTCAAAGGATTAATGAATAGGATAAGGGATACCATAAAACAGAAAAGATAAAGAACAGTAGCCGCAAGTCTAGAGCGCATAGCTTTTTTTGCAGCATACGAATTCTTAAAAATAAGACACGCAAGTGTAGGTCATAAGCACTGACGAGCAATATAAAAAAACCACTTGCAAAGTGCCTAAGTCAAGTTTAATCTTCATAATCGTTCTTTGACACAATAAGTAATTATTATTTTGTTTCAATTTGGTGTTTTTTATTGCGTTAGTAAAGACTGTATTTCAGAACTTCGAAATTTGAAACATCGATTGACTGCACTGCGAATGTTCGTGAGTTGGAAAAACGTTGGTTCGAATGTATGCTATTGCGAAAAACTCTAGTTCGAATAATTTTCATCGCGAAGTACGTTTCTTCGAAAGTATACCATTGCGAAAATCTTACTCGGATATATTTCACTATAACTTAGTGGCTATATAAACTCACCGGCTGCGTCTCGTGCACTAGTTTATCCAACAACAGGTGGTACTTGAGTACCCTCTGCATCGGCACCGACAGTATGTCGCGCAGCTGTATCCTGCCGTCGCTGTGCTCCTTCTGACATTTCTGTCAAACGAAACATGGAGTTTATTCTTCTTATTCATACTTAATTACAAAATTCTCTATTACATATTCTTTTAAAATTTAATTCTATAAAAATTACTTAGTTTCGTGAAAAATACGTTACAGATGCCGGTAGAAACCAGTGTTATGAACTCCCACAACTTTATTCTAAGTTGGGGCCTTATGCCGACGGCAATATTTTGGGACACAGATTATAGTAACTTTGATTTTTTTGTTACACTTTTCAGTTGTTTACTTATGTAGATAGTGAATACGTATTTTGTGTTGTAGGAGAAAAAAAAATAGGTTTTTTTCTTTCTAAAAGTACAGTAGTACCCAACTGATATGGCTTACCGATGTACCTGCGCAGAAGAAACATTTACAAAACGCGGGAAATGCTATTGGTCGGCAGCTGCCACTATGTGTGCGAATGGACGTAATTTGCGAGTGAGACCGAACTAACAGCTGCAGTGTATTATGAACCTTATAGTAGTGATCTAAGGTTGATTGTAAGTTTTAAGGATTCTTTCGTTAAACTTCGGGCCATACTTCCTTTTCTGTGCGAACGAAGATTCACGACGCGCCTTATCAGTTGGGTAATACTGTACAGTTTTGATCCCACTGACCGCCAGCTGCTTGCTGAAAGTGTTATCCCTAGCGTCGAGCGTTTTGAGCGTGTCCTGCGCGTGAGTGAGGTTGGAACAGTAGTCGCCGTAGAGCAGCAGTCGCTCACGCCACGCTAAGAACACGTCCGCGAGACGCGGCGCGCCGCTCCCTGGGACGCAGGCTTCTGTCGCTAGCTTCAGCTGTCTTAACAGCCCTGAGTGGATGTCGTGTAACTCCTGCATAGAAATGCAGGCTTTGTACGGCAGCAGAGATGAGCGCATTTGTATGATAAGAAATGAAATGACAGAACTATCAAGTCACCGTACACGACATGTGGAAAGTCGGAAGATATCTTACAAAATGGCATGTGGGTGCGAAAAAAAATGCTGTTCGCGTTTTTAGGGAATTAAAGAGTCCTGATATTTTTAAACAAAATGAGTTTGGTAACAATAAAGACAAGCTCACTTTTGCTGTTATAATATTAGTAAAAAATAAATTTTAATTACACAAAATTAAAAACGCTGTTTTTGACAATTGAATAGTTTTAGAAGCTGACACAAATATAACTGTAATTATTAAATTTGAACACTTTTCCACTAGAAAATAAAACAGCAATAGTATAACCCACTCACCTTAATCCCAAAGAATATGACCTGCAGATCCTGGGGCTTCAGAAACGACACTAGTGGCTTCAGGAAATACTTTACAATTTTGCTCAGAACATCCACATAATTGCATTCCGTGTCGACTAATTCTCTAATAACATAGTCCCGTTTCTCTAAACTATGCGACGATGTCGCTAGCTGTAAAAACAAATTACACATTGAAATCTGTGGTTCAGAAATAAAACAGACATAACAGAAGCCAGCCTCAACTAAAAACATGTATAGATACTAAAAAGTTTTGCTAATAACTACTAGTGTAAAAAAACGATGTGATTCGAGAAATAATCGGCCCATGAATTATTCACTTAGCGTCCGGAACGGCGCGCGGAACTTTTACTTGTTCGCTTTTTACGATCAGAATTCGAATTGCGAAGAATTTCTAAGAACAATGCTTCTCTACGGTTCGCTATTGAGTTGGAACGCATTGGGTAAGGTCTGGGGTTAGCCGTGGCTGTAAACACATGCTATCCTGTCATTGTTACATAATTTATTTGGAAAGGGCATTTCAGCTATCTATCAGGTAAACAGTGTTTTGTTTTTTTATAAAAGTAAATTATTATAGTGAGGTCCCATAGTGCGTTCTTTCCTGAACGCACATATCCATTTCACTAGTGATTAAACACCTAAATATAATCCGAATAAAAATCACAATGGAAAGTAAGTGGGTATCTTTTGATTTGGACACTGGATCCACGACAATATTTTTGCCACTGGCATACGGTCGTTAACAGTTGAATGCAGCTATATCTGGTTTAGAGGTTAGCACAGTAGCCATTGACAGAGGAAAAGCAAAGTAAGGTGTGGCGCTTTTAAGAAGAATCAGAGGGTCTACTACAAAAATCGATACACGATAGTCCGATCATCGTTGTCAAAATATTAACCAATAGAATTGCAGCAAAACTGACGAGACGTAAATTTTATGCAATTATATTGGCTGATTGATTGACAACGATGATCGGACTATCATGTATCGTTTTTCGTAGTAGGCCCTCAGAGAGCTCTTGATAAATTGTTTTGACTCTGTATTAAGGATTAAGTGGAGATCACAATGTTTGTGCAATTCTGCTGTTTGTGCAAAATTATTTCTCAACCCACACTAAAAAATCTAATCAAATAAAAAAACCAAAATGATCAGCGTACTGTATTGAAAGCGGACGGTTGCAGTTGGTAAACGGGCGGGGGCAGGTTTTGAGCTATGTTCTTGACGGCGCAGAGGTCGTGGTAGATCTCCTCGTCGTGGATGCGCGCGCAGTAGCTCGCGTACTCACCGTCGTCAAAATATTAACCAATAGAATTGCAGCAAAACTGACGAGACGTAAATTTTATGCAATTATATTGGCTGATTGATTGACAACGATGATCGGACTATCATGTATCGTTTTTCGTAGTAGGCCCTCAGAGAGCTCTTGATAAATTGTTTTGACTCTGTATTAAGGATTAAGTGGAGATCACAATGTTTGTGCAATTCTGCTGTTTGTGCAAAATTATTTCTCAACCCACACTAAAAAATCTAAGCAAATAAAAAAACCAAAATGATCAGCGTACTGTATTGAAAGCGGACGGTTGCGGTTGGTAAACGGGCGGGGGCAGGTTTTGAGCTATGTTCTTGACGGCGCAGAGGTCGTGGTAGATCTCCTCGTCGTGGATGCGCGCGCAGTAGCTCGCGTACTCACCGTCGCCGGCCGCCGCGCCTCCGCCGCTACATGCGCACACCCATTACACGTTATGCCATGCATGTTATGCTAACACGCTTAACTCAAACAAATAAACAAAATTATGACGGGAAAGTGAGGTTCTAGTATATAAAAAAAAAACAAATAAGTAGTATAAAATTATGAATCTCTACTTCTTTGTATGCAATTTTTTCGTGTTATGTATACCATCCAATTTCAAATAATGTTCGTTCATAATGTAACCACATTTTTTGATCACATTTGCATAAACCACCCTTTAGATTAGAAGGCAGTTACCGACACCTTTTGTGAAAATTTTTAAACCATTTAATAAGCAATCCTCATGATCCTTGACATGTTTACTACCCAATTCATACCTGACTAAGAGAATTTGATGTAATAATAATTAGGGTAGCTTGCACAACGATCTCTTAATGAACTTAGCACCTAACAATCACGTATATGAAACCGTCAATTTAAATGCATTGAGCGGCTTATACACGATTATTAGTTGTTGTTGACGAACCCTACCAGGAGTAGAGGTCTGGACGGGTACGAGCAGCTTGAAATGAAACTCGATTTGTGCGGTGAAATAATCTTGAAACTTGTACTGCAGTATTGCCTCTTTCTGACTTGTTCATGTAAGGAGAGTGCGTAGAGAAATGAGTGCCGTATGGGCCTGACTGCGCTGTTTATATTGTAATTTTAATCTTTGCGCATGCCTATGTCAGATTTGTAAATGATTACAGTGCAATATTATTATTATTAGCAATATACAATCGGTTGCTATGGCAACGGATCAATGTTGAAAAGTGGCAATACCGTGCGAGAGCCCTATCAAAATTCTTTATTTAAAAATGCTTATATCTAATACAAAAACAATGTAAAACTATCAATAACTACAAAATAACAAACAACAAAACATCCTAGTACATAAACAATAGCCTACAACCTTAAAGTAAACAATATAAAATTTCTTATTCTAAACTTAGCTTATGTAAAGTAGGTATATAATATAATTATAAGATCTTTATTTACATTGGAGTGGGCAGGCATACATAGCATAATGTGTTATGTGCGGGTCGAGGGACGATAGAGGCATGTTAAAGGGTGTAGTCGTGAACAGTCTCCCCCTCGTGCGAAGATGAGTTTCTGAGCACCATATACAGAGTTTCACGACGTCATGCTATCTTCACTATGCGGGATGTGGGTCGTCGTAGCTCTCCAGCTGTGGTTCTAACGTCTACTACTCGAACTTTGCCATCGGGGCCTGGGTAAGTATGGGTAATCTGCCCTCTCGGCCATACTCCTCGAGGTAATGATGAATCGATGATGAACACGATGTCTCCGACTTCTGGGTTGGTGAATCCCTTGGAGTTGGCACTATACCTAGGTGTTATAGTAGGTAGGTATTCGGTGAGCCATCGATTCCAAAACAAATCAGTCAATCTTTGTACAGTTTTCCAGTTGGCTGTACCTATTAGATTTTTGTCGTCGAATGTACCCATTATCACGTTGCCACTCGATCTTCCGATTAAGAAGTGATTTGGAGTCAAACTTTCTTTGTCTTGAGGGTCTAATGAGACGTCGGTAAGTGGACGTGAGTTTATTAAGTGTTCAGCTTCCAACAATATTGTATGCAGGACTTCTTCACGTGGCTGACGAGATTTTAAGGTGGCAGATAGCGCGACCTTGACAGAGCGTACTAAGCGCTCCCAGGCTCCACCCATGTTAGGTGCCCCAGCAGGTATGAACTTCCATTTGATGCCTTTCTGTTGAGCCTTATCAGTCAGTTTTTTCAGTTCCATTTGCATGTCCTTGTTAGCGCCTACAAAGTTGGTTCCGTTATCACTGTACATTATAGATGGCGCTCCTCGCCGTGCTATCATTCGGCGGAGTGATAAGATCATACTGTCGGCAGACAGAGACGGCACTATCTCTAAGTGCACTGCGCGTGTAGTTAGGCATGTATAGAGTGCGACCCATCTTTTTTCTTGTTTGCGGCCTACTGATATGATAAGAGGGCCAAAATAGTCAACTCCGGTGCATGTGAAGGGCGGTTGATGTTGTTGTAGGCGTTCTGGTGGTAAATCGCCCATGGGGGCCGGTATAGGTAGGTACTTGTGCGTTCTGCACCAATCGCATTCTCGCGTTATAGACTTCAGCGTGTTTCGTAGCGAAGTAATGTAGTACTTTTGGCGTATTTCATTCATAACTGTATTATGATTGGCGTGATTGTAGTCGCAGTGATATTGTTGTATAAGCAACTTTGTAATCGGGTGCTTGCCGTCTAGTACTATGGGTTCCTTGTATGTGTCACTCACACAGTCAGCTGATGATATACGAGTTTCGATTCTTATTATGTCGTTTCTGAGCGTCAATGTTAGCCTTTTTAGGCGCGAATCTTTTTCGTTAGGTACTTGGTTATTTCGTAGCGATTTTAATTCGCTCGCCCAACTTTCTTGTTGTATGGCTTTGACGAGCAGTGTCTCGGCATACTGTAGGTACTCTACGGGTAAAGGTACGGTACGGGTGGTAATCGTCGGCGCACGTTCGATAGGAGTTTGTTTACGTTTTCGTTCGTATTTTCTCCATGATTTGTCTTTGACGGTTTTCTTGATAGAGGCGACGGGTTCTGGTTTATTCTTGACTTTGGCCTTGAACATGTCGACGCTATATAGGAAACGTGGTGTGGCTCGTAGTAGTCGTTTCCATGATGAAAATCGTAATAAGTCGGGAATAGGTATTTTGATTCGTCGTATGGTGGCTATGGTTTTCGACTTTTTCTTGCCCGTGGTAGGTATTGAGTAGTCGTTCGTATCTTCAGGCCACTGATAAGAATCGTATTGCAGGTGTTTGTGCACATTATGAAATCTTTGTATGTCATATACAGCTTGCGGGTGTTCTTTGCTGAAATCCTTAGTAATTCTGTCTTTTGCATAGGTAGCTGAGCGTGGAGACGATGTCGCGCCGAAAAGAGACTTCATACTGTATTCATGAGGTTCGGCATCTGTCTCTTTCTGTCGCCATAGAAGACGCAGGCTGTCTCTGTCTTCTTTGCGCATGCGTATTTGCAAGAATATTTTCTTGTTGTCTTTTTCAATGGCGATCGGTCTGCTTTGGAAACGTATCACAACGCCAAATAAGGATTGCAGTAAGTCTAGGCCAGACGATAATGCGTGGTAGAGGCTTTTTCCGTTTGTATGTGCCGCTGCGTCAAACAATAAACGTAGCTCGCCTTTTTGTGGGTGTACCACTGTAAAATGGAGCAAGTACCATGTCCGAGGTGATGTAGGTTGACACGTCGCCGGTTCTGCGTGTCCGCTCGCTAATAGGTTTCGAATTTGTGTGGTATAGTTTTTCCTGAATTCGTCATTTTCCTCGATTTTCTTTGTAATACCTATTAATCGTTGCATAGCGTTGGCGCGGTTATTTGGCATCGTTTTATTATCGGAATGCGATAATAACCCACATTCGAATCTTCCATCGGATAGACTTTTCTTGGAATTATCTATTGTTGCGAGCTCTCGTTGTTCCGGGTCGCTTGCAGGCTTCGTAGGTGTAATACCATGGGGGTCAATGTCGAAGTGCGACTTGGTTGAGCTTTCGATGTCTTCGGTTCTATTGTGTAGGTGGCCGACGAAAGAAATTGGTTTCGGCGTTTCTGGTCTGTATTGTTCCGCAGGAACGATCCTTACGTCTGCTTTCGTTGAGTTTAGGTGGTTTACAGACGCGATTTTCGGTTCTTCTTTTTTGGGTAATGTTTCATGAAGTAATGCATGATGTTGCCTCGTGCAATTATTTTCTCCACACGGGTTGGCTTTGCATGTTAAGTGTCTGTGGTTCGATTTCAGGCACTTGAAACACACCTTTAGTTTCTTAACAATTTCCCATCGATTTTTCACGGTTTCCTTGAGAAATTGAGGACATTTCACTAGTCCATGTTCTTTTTTACAGACGAGACATGTGATTGGTTGTTGTTTTCCTCCGGTAGTTGCGAGGACAATATCTTCTCTCTCTTTCACCGGTGTCTCGTTCAACGTAATAGCTCTCTCTCTCTCGAACTCAGAGTCGCTATCGTAGTTGTTTTCAGTTTCAGTGTCGCTCTCGCTGTCAGACTGTGCAAAGTTGGTGGTATTGACCTTCTGACTGCGTAGTGGTCGACTGCGGAATGGTTCTCTCTTTTTCTTGACGAACTCCGTAGTTGACACGTCGTACGCTTCGAATTGATCCGCAATGTTGTTGAGGAATTCTGATAGTGAAATCAGTATGGGTTCGTCTTCTTTGCTTGATCTGTACTCGTACCATCTGAATTTCACGTTCATGTTCATTTTGTCAATTATTTTTTCTGACAAATCGCTTGAGTATAAATAATCCTTGCGATTCATTTGCTTGATGACGTTGACACTATTTGCCACTGCGCTGGCAAATATGCCTATGCCCTTTATGTCGTTGGACATGGGCGGCAGCTTGTTGATAGCTGCTATCTCACTCTTTATGAGATGTGTGGGCCGACCAAATCTTCTTTCCAATGCTTCCAATATTTCCTTAGGATGCGTGTTGGTATACAGAAGCGACTTGACGGACTCTCTTGCTTGATCTTTGATAGCCCTTCGCAGTCTGGCTACATTCTCGATGTCAGAGAAATATTTTTCGGTATCTCTATAGATAGCCTTGAAAGCTATCCACTCTCTCGGGTTGCCGTCGAAATGATGCAACTCGTTTATGTACTTCGGTGCAGGAGCAGGCTTGCTTTCCTTCACGCTCTTGATCGCGCTCACGATCGCGGATGCAAGGGTTGACACGTCCCCTTTTGCCGGCATCCCATTTTTCTTGAGGTTTCCCTCGCGCTGTCGTTGAATGGATTTCTGTCGTGACTTCTCCACCCAATCCGATACGTAATCGCTGTTGTCCACGTCACTCGCATCCGATGAGTCTTCCTCGTCCTGAAGTTCGATCAATTCCAGCTTGGTCTTCGCCATTGCAACAGCCGCATCTGCCTTCTCTTTCTGGCTTCGCTCGAGTTCCAATCGTGCTTCTAATGCGGCTCTCCTTTGCGCTGAACTTGATGAAATCACCGAATTTGATGCTCTTCGTGGCCCGGTCCGATTTACCACCGTACCTTCCCTTGACACGCGTACCTCCTTGGTTTTGGACGTTCTGTCCTTCCGTGACTGCTCGGATCTCTCTGTACTTTCGGTACCCGTACCCGTGCTGTCTGTGTTCTCGGTGCTTCCACTCTGCACCGTGCTAGGAGTCTCCTTCTGAGAACTCCTCATGCTGCTCTCCGGAGCTGACTCCTCTTCCTCCCTGGACTGCGTCTTGTTTCTTCTTGCTTGACTCCTGGTGCTCATCTTCGCCTGGGGGAGATCTTCCATGCCGTCTTCCCTGTTTTCCTACCTCCCTAACGTCCCTACAACCCTATCAGCCTGTTTGAGTGGTTCTTCGGAACACGCTCTCCCAGGAATGGAAACGTGCAGGATTGGAAAGGTGGGAACCGCCCGGCAGAGGGATATGAGTGAAAGTAGCGTGCTCAGGTATGGGGGGATCGTCCACACCCTCAGCCGTGCCCTCAAGAGGCCGTCTACTTCACCCACACCGTACTGGCGCGATCAGACTGTACAGTGCGCCTTGACAAAGGCACCACTGGTAGTGTCGTCCGGTCCACTACTCCCGCCAACAGGCGTTAACTCACTCTACCGTTTGTCACCGTTAGGTGGTAGACGTGAGCCGCGGCGCACCGCGTAAGAAACAAAGACGTTTGACTGTGTCCGCCACTCTTCCTCGGTGAACCCGAAGTCTCGACCGGCTGTGTTGTTCACTCGCTGCAGTGGTCACGACGATACCCGCCGTGTTGTTCACACGCTGCAGTGGTCTCGATGTACACGCCGTGTCGTCCACACGCTGCAGTAGTCTCGATGATACCCGCCGTGTAGTCTCGCCGCTGGGCACCGATTTGCGTTCGTGGCTGTGGCTTGCCCCTCGAACCCAACGTTCGCGGCCGTTGCCTGCCCCTCGAACCGCGCCAATTCCAATGCCCTTGAGAACCCACAGCTTGCACAATCTGCCCCGATCTTCCAATGTTCGTTGCTAACAAGCCCGACGAACCGAAGCGGAAGAATACCGAAGCTTCTTGCACTGATTCTTGATTTTTCTTTTTTCTATCCGACGTCGATGGACCAAACGCTGTTGACGAACCCTACCAGGAGTAGAGGTCTGGACGGGTACGAGCAGCTTGAAATGAAACTCGATTTGTGCGGTGAAATAATCTTGAAACTTGTACTGCAGTATTGCCTCTTTCTGACTTGTTCATGTAAGGAGAGTGCGTAGAGAAATGAGTGCCGTATGGGCCTGACTGCGCTGTTTATATTGTAATTTTAATCTTTGCGCATGCCTATGTCAGATTTGTAAATGATTACAGTGCAATATTATTATTATTAGCAATATACAATCGGTTGCTATGGCAACGGATCAATGTTGAAAAGTGGCAATACCGTGCGAGAGCCCTATCAAAATTCTTTATTTAAAAATGCTTATATCTAATACAAAAACAATGTAAAACTATCAATAACTACAAAATAACAAACAACAAAACATCCTAGTACATAAACAATAGCCTACAACCTTAAAGTAAACAATATAAAATTTCTTATTCTAAACTTAGCTTATGTAAAGTAGGTATATAATATAATTATAAGATCTTTATTTACATTGGAGTGGGCAGGCATACATAGCATAATGTGTTATGTGCGGGTCGAGGGACGATAGAGGCATGTTAAAGGGTGTAGTCGTGAACAGTTGTTGTGCAAGTAAGATGATAAGAAGTTGTATTTATATAGGAAGTTTTTTGTACAATGAGATCAAGGAACTAATGGCCGTTTTCAAAAGATCAACAAAACAGGAAAATAAAAACGTTATATAACATGGTATGGTATGATAGTAGATAATGATAAAAATCTTAAATAATTAATAAACTGAAAACAAACAACTAAATTCTACTTTCCATTCCATTGAAATTTAAACTAAAAAAGAACAATTCACTGAAACAATTACAACGTAAATGGAAACAGGAAATGTTGGCGGTTTCAACACAGAGCTTTTGTACCGAAAAATAATACATTGTATTTTGTGATAAAAACTACAACAATACCATTGAACTTCTGCTGAGTAGGTCAATAATTTTGTAAAAGCAAAACGGAGTATATTCTTATTCATCATCATCATCATCAGCCTATAATGTCCAACTGCTGAGCAAAGGCCTCCATTCACAATTGAGGGTGAAAGGGTATGGGCAATACTCGCACACCACGCATGCCCACAGCGAATCGGTGGAGGTAGGCTAGTGGTCAACCTACTGTTGGAATTTTTCAAGCCGCCTAGGAGGCATCCAACTAGCTTAACGAATATCACAATTAAGTGATAACCGGGACCAACGGCTTTACGTGCCTTCGAAGCACGGAAACGCTCGATTTGAAATACCACTCGGCGGTCACCCATCCAGGTACCGACGACGACGGTGGTAGCTTAACTTTGCCGATCGATTAAGAACGGCTAATCATGCTACACCACGAGCGCTTCTTATTAATAATTATAATCTAATGGGTTTTTTTGGCATAAATTGAGTCTCAACATCGACAAACAGTATAATATATGTAATACATCGATAAAAAGTAATTATATGATTCATAAAGTCACTCAAAAGATAAATTATATCCGGCTTCCGGAATTCATATATTATACTAAGAAAGTTATGTATAATGTTGATAACGCATGTAACTTTGGTTCACGTACTCGTAAGTACGACTAGGTTTGCCATTATCAGATCAACGTTTAGTGGTGGCCCCATTTACTGTGTATAAGTACCGTGTAGGTGTAACGTACGTGAGTCTAAATAACTTTGTCGTACTTCTCAAATTATATGTTTGTTTGTAATTAACTTAGATATGGAGACACTGCGTTGTTCTTATAAGATTTATGACCAAATACTGAAATGGGACTTATAAGAACGGCAAGGAGTTCAAAAGGAAACTGCTCCGAAAAACGACACACGATAGAATATCGCAGAAAAGAGTTTGAAGATTTTGGCATACTTTTCGGCTGCATTTTTTTTTAAATGGTATTTTTCGATAATAAATCATTCGAGCTATTCTAGCACCATATATTGCGTCTAATCATTTAATAAGTAATTTCTCATGGTTATTGAATTTGTCAAAAATATATACAGTCGAATTGAGAAACCTCCTTCTTTTTTTGAAGTCAGATAAAAATAGATCTTTTTTGCAAATAATTCTGTAACATGACATTTTAGGACATAGACACCCTAGTAATTATTTGTTCGTATGAGTGTCCCCCAATCGATGTATACAGGTCTTATAGAGAAAGAGACCATTAAAAAAAATGGCGTCTAATGGGTATGCCAGGCTCCGAACAAAAATATTCGAAACGTGATTATTTTTGCGATTGTATATCATTTCAAAACCACGATTAAACTATCGTGTATAACAATACCACCATTTGTTTATTTACTACATTATTATTCGATGGCAAATATCCGATTTCGTATTCGTTAAAACTGCCAACATATCCCATACCTTATCTTACAAGTGTCCACAACTAAAACAACACTTGTCTAAAGCAAATCATATAATGTGTCATGCTCAAATCTAGGAAGCATATCTCTAACAAATTGTATAACAATATAAGCCGTTAATCGGCTCAGGGCGTTCGGTGCACGGCATTGCTGCTCTACATATACACGATGAAACGTAAACAATAGCAATATTTGTACGGTATTTATTTTGTTGTTCAATTCTATTTCAAGGGTATATTGGTGGAAAGCTTTGGATAAAATTGGAAATATTTTTCGGCTAGAATTGGGCCGTTCTCATCGCTATTTTGAAACGAAAAAGTTGCCGAATTGGTTCGAGGAATTTATTGTTAAAAACAAGAAAAGATTTTGAAGCCGAAATACAAACTCCGAAATATTTGACTCGGTCCCCCAAACTATGAAAGGGAAAATCATTTTATTCATATTAGGCCCTAGGTCTTATGAAGTTTATTTTCGTAAGCGAGCCAATAGGATATTAAACTGCGTCCCACTGTACTTACTTTCTCAATATAGAGCGTACTTGAATCATAAAAGAGTGCTTATTTTGCGATAAAACCATATATTACTGTCATATATCAAGAAAAAACAAATTTCTCCGAAGTGGCCACATAACGTTCGTTACGTCATCTGTTTTATCAATTATCAGTTTCCAGCTAAAGGGATATTGCATCTTTGCCGGCACTTCAGAATGACATACTATTAGGAAACATGACGCCATCAGATAACGACGCCTATCAATAAATAAGCAGTGTTCACTGACAAACCACTGGATCATGGCTAATTATACAATTTGAAACTCACTCTTAGACTACACTTTTTTTTTGTACTATGTTTATGCCTGTGTTTGACCACAATCTCAACATGGTCAGTGATGATGTGGCCGAAGGTGGTAAGCACACAAAGCCTAGAAGGAACTGGCTCTCTAGTGCAGCTGTCGGAACACCGATAGGACCTCAACATGAGGATGGTAGCCAGCCAGGTGGGCACTACAAAGACTTAGTTGCAGAATACATGAATCTTTATCCTTATTAAATGCAGCATGAGTGGAATGGAAGACTAAATTGCGCAAAGTCGGGCTCAGGGTCACCAACAACAACTTTTTCTATTTTACTTTTTGCTAACTGAACTAGCATCTTATCTAGCAACTAATAATACGTTGAACTTTTGGTGCATAATTGTTTCAGTCATCAAAAAAACTAGGCCATAACTAATAGCTATGACAGAAATCATTCAGCATTTTTACGAGAAACATCGTACTTGGCAAAATATGCCACGCGTGTATAATTTTGTGTAAACCTACCGACTTTATGCCGTTGTAGCAATAAAGTTTATATACCGGGGAATGTCTACGTGAGCACTCACAGTGTTAGGTGTACGTGCTGTGCTGTGTTACAATAACTTTTACACGGAACGTGACTTTGCCCGGCCCCCGATTCTCGCGATTTCGACACGGGTGTCGCGGCATTAGGCATTTTACAAAACCTTTTTTTTTACTGTGATTAGGCCTGTTTTTGACCAAAATCTCACCATGGTAAGTGATAATGTGGTCGAAGATGGTAAGCATTGTGTTCTTAGAAAGAACTGGCTCTCAAGAGCAGCTGTCGGAACACACCGATAGGTGCTTGGCGACAGATTTTCAACTTGAGGGTGGTAGCCAGCCAGGTACTTTGTACTACCACTGACAAATGCAGAAATATTAAAAACTGGCAATAAATAAGAGCTGCTGAACTTATTAAATTAGTTTTTGATTCATAATTTTAAATCAAAAACAAATCCAATTATTTAAAAATGAATTAGAAGTTTTGAGGTAGAGTCAGCTGTAACGTTCATAATTGCCTTATCAGGGCCTAATCTGAATTAATGACTTTGATTTTATTGATTTCACATGATTTTTTAATTGGTTATAGATTGCCTTGATTGACCACTCTCACTCTCATGACATTACCAAAGGTGGTAAGGACATAAAGCCTATATATCTCCATTTTTCAAAACAAGATGCAATGGTCATAATACTTTTTCCTTGAAGGAAAATTATTAACATTATAGGTATATCGAATGTTTAAGCCAATTTACATTTGTAATGTAAAATGTGCGACCTTTATAAATAAAAGAAAATTAACTCTTTTGTTCGTCGTATAAAAAACGTACGTAACGTAATTTTAATTGAAAATAATAGCAAATAACAATACTTCCTAAGAAAACATTACATATCCATAACTTAATTTGGTTTAAAATATACTGTTAAAACAAACATGGCAGTAAAAGCGCTGTAATGTTATCTAATACTATTACGATAGTAAAAGGTTTACGATCTTTGCTTCTTTATATACGTTGTCTAATCTTATTGATGCAGTTCAATCTGATCATAGATAGATCTGGAACCCACTATCTTTAGCTATCGTGAGCTATCATCGACTTCAAATGCATGATGTAACCAGGCAAAAATCCAACATACAATATATAGAATAGTTCCATATATTCTCAAAGCCTGTACACGAGTTCATGGAACAATATCGCCTCTTCAACAATACTATGGTATCTGTCGAAAACGTGCGTACAATTACAGCTTTTATTTTTAGGTGTTAAGATTTAAAATGGTTTGCACGATTTCGACAAACTACGGTTCCTTATCGTGTCCTGCATTAACGTAATGCCAGGCATCTCTCACTCCATGTACTTGCGCGCGATAATTGCCTACCGGCCGCCGGACTGTCACCAGTCCATTTCTCAGTTGGTTATCGACAGCCGCGTGGCGCGTTCGTACGTATATATTTCGCTCGAACTGTTTGTTGTTCTTTCTATGGAAGGTTTAAAGTACCTTTAGATTCCTTTTATAATTATGTAAAAGATCTAGATGTCACATTTATTGTAAACTTTGAACAAAATATGAGTCAGAATCTCGGTTGTAGGATATTTGAACTATAAAAAAATAATCATTTAATTCCCTTAAATTAATAATTTATTATTAATTTAAGGGAATTAAATTAATAATAAATTAAATTAATAATAAATTAAATCTACTATATAAAAATAAGTCGGGGTTTCCTTCCTGACGCTATAACTCCAGAACGCACGAACCGATTTCCACGGTTTTGCATTCGTTGGAAAGGTCTCGGGCTCCGTGAGGTTTATAACGCTACTTTTATCTCGGGAACGCGAGTGAAACCGCGGGGAACAGCTAGTTAATAATAAATTAAATTATTAATCTAAATATACTATATTAACATAATAAAGCAAAACCAGTCGAATTCGAAAAATCTATCATTAATATACTTTATTTCCGGGATCACGTGTGAAACCGCGGGATAGAGCTAGTCATTATTTATACATATATTTAAATTATAAAAATCTCGTGTCATGGTGTTTTGTGGTCGCACTCCTTCGAGAAGGCTCAATTGATTTTTATGATTAGTATATTTCATACTGCTATGGGTATGGTAGGGTAGGACCTACCCTACCCTACCTGTTATACCCTAGTATAGCGTTCGACACCATGCAAACGAAGTCGCACCGATATGCAATGATATTGTAATAAAAAGAGGTAGATATCGCATTAACGCACGCTAATTGTTACAGACAAATTCAGACAATTGTCGTAATTTTGCTTAGCGGCTACATATAGCTATCTCTTTCTATACCATACGTTCCGTATTATCTATCGCATTCAACTAATTCAACAATAACTGAACGCCGCTTAGTATGAGGGTAGCATATCTCTATTATAATATCATTGCCGATATGGCACAAAACGTTTGCCGGGTCAGCTATATAAAAATAAAAACTTTTCTTATTTTTAACAACTGTACATGCTGAAACTTTAAAAGCATTTTATTTTTTTATTTCATAAAGTGTAAGTACTGTAAATACCTAATGAGATCTTTATCGACAGAGGCATCCCTGGCAATCCATTCTATATACGCGGCGGCGAGTAGCTACAAAGCAAAACTAAATTTACGCTCGTAAGTTTAGGTTCATTTTCGTTCGCAGCGTCTAGCGACTCAAAAGAGTAGGCTATTATAGCAGTAGGTATTGTCAATTTTATATGGAGTGATTTATCTGTTACGTAGTAACTATTTAGTAATCTGTGGTAATGCGAGGTTACTAACGGTCGAATGTAGTGAAAACAATACAGTATCTTATTGGAATTTCGTTATTTTATTGTTTGTTATCTAAAATGATTTTATCTTATTCGCATGAAGTTTTGGATACCGGGAAATGATTTAATAATTGGTAACATAATTTATTTGTTTGTTTCGAAACGTGAATTAAGTTTTTAATCTTAGTTCTTTACTACACAAGGTTTTTAGTTTTGACTAAAACAGAAAAGGGAACATACGGTACAGTACCCAACTGATATGGCTTACCGATGTACCTACGCAGAAGATACATTTTCAAAGCGCGGGAAATGTGGTCGACAGCTGCCGCCATGTTAGCGCGCGCCGTGCGGAGGGGCGTGACATGCGAGTGAGACGGAACTAACAGCTGCAGTGTATTATGAACCTTATAGTAGTGATCTAAGGTTGATTGTAAGTTTTAAGCATTTTTTCGTTAATCTTCGGGGCCATACTTTCTTTTCTGTGCGAACGAAGATTCACGACGCGCCTTATTAGTTGGGTACTACTGTACCCTACTCGACAAAATCTTCACATCTATCTCGCGCACTATATTAACACTTAGTTACCAAACAAAAAAGCATTTGGACAGCTACTTTTGAAGTCGCACGTGCTCGAAACCACAGAACAGATAAATAAGGTTAGAATGGTAATGTGGGCGGGGCAAGCGCGCCACAGTTATGATTCGATAATCATAACTCGACCGATTCGCGGTCAGTGCGCGTCGGATTACATTGGAGAACAGAGCTCTGCTTATAATGCCGTGTTGTGCTATAATAACGTGTAAGACAAAAAAGTCAGACCTCAAGTATAGAGCGAGGAGGTATATCTTTCCATCGGTAAGTCGAAAATAACATTTAATTGCAATATTATTAGTAAAAAACATAAAAACATATTGAACACTATGAAATACCAAACATTAACAAAATTATTACAACAAGTTATGAAAAACATACATTGACCGATGTGTACTCGCTCAATCAGCGCAATGACCAAATCCGCTTTCAATGTACTGCATACATTGCGTCTTCTACACTTCGTCCTTTGCCCTGATTGGCAGTGATGTAAGGCGCAGCACGTAGGCGCAGCATGTTTATCGATAGTGACGTGACCATGTGGTTTGGTTAAATAAAATCATCGATAGAATTCTAGACTATATATAATATAATTACGTTTGACAAAGATAATTTTCGAATTATTTTATATTTAATTAACGATAGTACATTTTTAGTTAGACGTATTTTGAAATTAGATATTATATTAATCATTGAATGAATGTGACCGAATGATATAAATGGACATATAAGACCCCTCCTCATCTACGAGTATTTACTATGATGTATTTAGTATTATAATCTAAGTAAAATGTAATTTGACTAATGCAATAAATTATAAATTGTAGGTTTCCTAAAGAACCTAACGCCAGGGAACAATGGATTGGCGTGACAGGTAGAGGTAACTGGAAGAGTCGATAACCGATGTGGAAGAAAGGTTCTCGAGTGGCGACCACGTACTGGAAAGTGCCGAGCGGGACGACCTCCCACCAGGTGGACCGACGACCTGGGGCCCAATTCTGACTTCCCTCTAACTAGCCTTCGAATCGAACTTGCATTACGAGTTCTATTTCGACCGTAAAATTTCGAGGGGCGGAGTCTATTTTTCGATTCCTGTATTCTCGGCACTAATCGAACTAACCTTCGAAATAAGTTCGAGTGTAAGGAGTAAATGTTGCCATTATGATGGATACAAATTGCACGATGCGTTTCGTTTCACTTGATAATTGCGTTTTGTTAACGTACGTGATAATTTTATATCTTAAATTAAAATTTAAAAGATTTTAATGAATATAAAATATTTAAAACAACGTTTTACTCTTATTATATCCTAATATATCCGGAATTCATAAGTTAATCAATTTTATATAATAATTATAAATGAATATGACAAAATATTTTCTGTGAGTAACGGAAATCCTTAGGCTTATCTGTCATTACGTTTCCAAATGACAACCTAACTGTTTGACGTTTGATAGTTCGCATTCGAAATACGTTTCGAACGGTCCCGACCAGTCGAAGTAGTTCGAGCGCTAGCTCTCGAAAAATAAGAGAAAATGGCGGCTTCGAAATTCTCAGAATAGCCTAACTTGATTTTCACTCGAAAAAAGTACGAATTCGAACTTTATTTGAATTCGAGTGAATGAGAATTGGCCCCCTGGTCAGATCTACTATCCGATTCAGTTCTACACATTGTGGTACACTTTACGAAAAAACGATCACACCTCTACAGATGATGCACAATCAAGAATTGAAAGTATAGGATCAAATCTATATTTGAAATTTAGCATAGGTAATTAAAATGTTTGTCTAGATGATAAGACTTACCATATACATTGAGCTATAGTGATAATAGCTCAATAACCATATATGGTTTTCCGGGGTGTGATGATGAAGTAGGAGGGCATGCGCTGGATGGGGTTGTTGGAATTGTCGTGAGATGAACTTTGACCACATGTGGTATCCCTGGTCTGATGATGGAGTAGAATGGTAGGTATTTAAACTGTATAACGGAGCAACTTATCCTAGCCGTGTTTGGGGTTGTTGGAATTGTCCTGAGAACAGCTTTGACCATATATGGTTTTCGGGCTCTGATGATAGAGTAGGAGGGTAGGTAATGGAACTCCATAGCGCAGCAACGTATCCTAGCCATGTTTGGGGTTGTTGAAATTGTCGTGAGATGAACTTTGGCCATATATTGTATTCAGGGTCTGATGATGGAGTTGGAGTGTGGGTAAGCACTGAAACTCCATAGTGGAACGACGTATCCTTATCCTAACCATATTTGGGCTTATTGAAATTAAAATATTAAACTTAGTTACAAAAAAATCTTACGAGCCCTTACAAAGCTGCGCTTTTAGCTAGTATATAGTAAAAAAATAAAATAAAGTAATTTCTTAATATTAATTTCATGTTACATTTTTCCCCACGCATTCATCAGATAATGAAGAATGTTCACTAATTTTGAATTTTAGCTCATCGCATTTTCTGTAGAAAATAAAAAATATATGTGAAAGAATTATTTCAATACGACAATTACTTTCCGAGATATAGAATTTTTAAATGAGCGCGCGACGCCGGATTCGACCGCCCGGTACTTGATGCGTGTGACGTCATGTTTCAACGCTCGCTCAGTCCGTCGCGCTCTTTTTCTCTTGAAAAATCTTATTCCTTGGGTTTATAAATTTGAAACTTAGCACTATTACTTATTTAATCAAATAATACAGCTTCTCATTATTAGATTTTTAAAACTACCCCTAAAAGGGGGTTTAGGAGGTGTTAAAGTTTGTATGGAATAAACCTACCGCGCGGTCCGATTAACTTAAAACACGGTTTTAATACATCGTATAAACATAAAAAACACGTGTTTTTGGGTTTCGCGAAAATCGACCCCTAGTAGGGCAAAAAGGGGTAATAATGTTTTAAGGGGAGGATTTTACTACGTCTGTATTAACTAAAAAATTGGAATACATTAGTTCCTTTTGTAGCCTAAGAAAGGATTTTAGAAATTCCATCCCTCCATCCAGTGGGTAAAGAAGAGGACGCAGGTAAAACGGCGGGGCGGAGTGTTAGTTTAGAGATAAAATCAAGGCTTATTGTTTTGAAGATCGTCAGCATAGTGAGAGTCTGCTATCTACACATTATTCATTTATAGTGTGCATTATTTTGGTACCCCCGCAGTTTCACCTGCGCGTACCTACAGTTTGAATTTTTGCGCGGAACCCCATTATTATTTTTCTAAAATAAAATTAGCCTAAGTTCCTTCTTATAACATACGCTATCTACCTGTGATAGTCTCCTTAAAATCGGTCCAGCCGTTCCGTAGGTTAGGACACAGATTACTAAATATTTACTACGTAAGTAAGGAGGCCGGAACAAACTGTGTCAAATGTTTAATCCGCATGCGAAGACGGTTACTATAAAAATAAATAAATAAATATCCTGGGACATTCCTCACACACGGTCATCTGATCCCAAACTAAGCAGAGCTTGTACTATAGAAACCAGATAACTGATATAATACATATACTACTTTTTATTTGTAAATACATACTTAATATACATAATTACACCCAGACTCAGGACATACAGACATGTTCATGCACACAAATACATGTCCTGTGTGGGAATCGAACCCACGACCTGCGGCGCGTAAGGTGAACCTTAACCAACAGCGCCAACTGGCACGTATAACAAGAGTATAAATAGGTACAGATAAAACATTACTACTTATTTGTTATCTATAACGTAAACTTAAACCGTCTTATTAATAAATAAGGTGTAAGTCAAGTATAGTTAAACCTAGGATTAAAATATATCCGTCACTTTCTAATGTCATATAAACAAAAAGGGCTGGAGCATGGCTACGGAGCTATCTTAATACCTGGGTGTTACAAGACTGACTTACACCTTATTTTGTAATAAGGGGGAAAAGGTTTGGTAAGTACCTACTTAAAATTAATTCTTTTAGGTAAATAATGCAAAAAAAAAAAAACAAATTCAAATACACACACAGGAAGCATGTGCATTCTTACTTACACCTCGCTTTTCAGCGGCAACGGAATCACTATTCGTCGATAAATTAATGGGCAAATATAAGGCTATCTATTTTAATCCTTCATGATTTAATAAAGGTTTTTTTGTATTGTAATGACCTTGATTAAGAATACACACACTATGAACGTAACAGTAGAATAATTCACGGATGAAACAAAACACTTTCCCCTAATATTATAGCGCAAGGACCGCTGGCGACTAACGCAAGTGAGCGGAGCGTTACAAGATGACGTCACACTGGGGTCACGTGACTGCTAGTGGGCCTCGATATTTAGGGAAATTTCAAATGTCTGTAAAATCATAACTACTTGGTTTTTTTTAATGAAACAAAAACTAGTGTATTTGTATACATAATGGCTCTACTGTTACAAGCTTTCAAGCGATTTTGCATACCTAGTAACATTCCTCATTTATCGATAAAAATATCGACTTTATCAAGCAAATCAAATCTGTAAAATTTAGCTTCATAATTTTAACAGCTCACGCCTATGAAGTATCGTATTTTTTCGGTAATTACTTACTAACGATAATGTCGTTCTTCATTGGCGGGTCCCACCCACTTAGTGAAGTGCCACGCACAACGAACAACCAGACTATCAATAATCAGTTTAGAAATAAAACAAATCGAACATTAGAAGTTAAGATTTAGTTAACTATATAATTTGTTGTAAAAATTTTCGTTATTTGCGCACTATAATATAATATATTATATATCTATCACGCAGTTATCCGTAAAAAAACCACTACAAACCCTAATAGTTTTATTAGTTTTTAATTGTCACAAATTGATTATTGCCGGTCCAAAAAATCATTATGCTGAATAATAATATAATTAATTCAATAGAAAAAGATATGTTAGTTTTGTATAATCCGTACAGCATAACCATGCAACTATCGATTCCAAGTTCTATGAGAATAATAATTGATAATCGAACCGATTCATTAACGATTATACACTACCCATCCCTACTGTAAGTTGTCAACATTTTTGACAGGTGTATGCATTTTTGCGTGTGTGAGTGTCTATGCCCACGGTAGCTTAGTGCTAGTGGGCGAACGAATATCTGCCCTGAGATTTATGTGTGCGTGATTTGGTTGTGTGCGAAATATTTGTAAAAATATAATTGCGTATGTGTAGAAATTAAAATAGTGGGGGTCAAGCGGCGACACTGGTCCTAGTACAAAATTGGAGCGAGGGCCTTTCCAACCTTATTTATCTATTCCGTGCTCGAAACGACAGCTTCGCAAGACGTAGTTTAGTAGAAAACACTATCTCCACTTTATTTTAATCAAATTTAAAAACTTCCATTTGAGCCAAAGCTTTCCACCAAGGCTGGCAACATTACCATGCACCACGCAAAAAAACAGAAACGCCACCTCAGGCATAGCCGACGTGAACTTCACGTAACATAGGTCCTCGTATATCTCCTCCACTCTGTCCTCGCATGTGGCACTGGGTATCGTGAACTGCACCCACGGCACTTCAGCAGCCGCCTGGTGCTCCGGACTATCGGCCGAGTACGAGGGCGCCTCGAGCGATAAACTAGCACTTCTATAACTGTTTAGTATATATTTATACATTTTATATGCTCATTGGTAGAAAATTACTTGGTACTTACATGGATTGAAGATCTTTGTATATGTCCTCTTCTGATTGTGTTCTGTGTGCTGAGAATGGCCTGAAAATTATTATGATATTAGCACGGAAACACGAAATGTGTAACGAACGAGACGATGTAATGCAGCAATTCAACACACCTCTGATATTTCTGATACTTTTCCTTCATCACCCGCAAAAATGTTTGTTAAATATATTCAATGTACAGACATGCTGGTTCTAATTTTATTATATGTATAAAAATGCTCACAATTATATATGAATGTGACTATAAATTAGAACCCCTGAATCATTTTCACGTAAAATAAACACAAACACCGAAAGACATCTCTACAGTTGAAATAGAAGATGGAAAATGTCAGCACGATGATAGAGTAGCGCTAACTTCAATTCCACTAAACTTAAATATAACTGCGACCTAGACACTCAGACAGGGCAATTAAACATATCTAAACATATATTTGGTTTCAAAAGGTCACATTCCCAATACAGAATTGACCTGCATTCTAAATTGAATTATACTGCAGACTTACTTGACATTTTTAGCCAGAGCTTTTGGACACGAACTGAGTTTGGCGAGTGTGCACAAAACTCGATGGAAATTGGAGAGGTCAAATAACATGGAGGGGTCGAAAAGGTCTGTCTCCCGTAGCTCAAACACCTCGTGGCATGTCCTCAGGAACACTTTGATGTTGCGCATGCACAGGAACTGTTGAAAGAAGGAAAATATTCAATTGTATTATATTAAAAAAATCCTTAGGCATATTAAATTGTGTTTTTTTTACTGACTCAATAAAAATGGTATACAACTAACAATATAATTTCAATTTAAAAATACTGACTGTAAATCAAATACGCTGATCATTCAAGAAAAAACAATAGGAATGATGACAGCATAGTAAGGTGCATTTGGTTGCTTTAATTTTGCTGAAGTAAATTTAGTATTAAAATTAACATTTAGTAACCCGATACCAAAATGAGTTTGAACAAAAAAATCATACAATAACAATTTGGGAAAACTATTTTATATTTTGGTAGAATTTGAGATTGTTAAAAGATAATTTTAGTTTTCAAGTTGTTAGTGTGTTTTGAATGAGATAGTTCAGAGCATAGGGTGTTAAATTTTTCAGAATTTCACAGCCAAATAATTTTATGTTGTGTTACATGAGTAAAATTACATGTAAAATATATAATATATAAATATATTTTTGACTAATTCATATAAATTTGTCAAAAATATTTTTTCTTTTCTTAGAAACACATATTTTTGATGTAGGTTGTCAGGATCAAAATAGTCATGTGAAAACAAAGTCCTAAAATAATAATATCTTTCATTATTACTATCCTTTACATACATGTCTTGCAAAGCAAGGTTTCTTTATATTTCAATGTTTTATGAGGCTTAAGGTAAAGGAAAATTATTCAACTGGTTCTGTTTGTCAACAAAGCTATTCTTGACATGCATTATTTTTCCTTCCTTACAAATATGAGCTGCGGCTGAGCAATTGTTTGTTTTAAAAGAAGTACCTAATATTTATCACTTTTTATTGACCATTTACATTAAAAATAGGCACTTAAAACATTATATTACTGCAAACATATATTCTACTTCCTACTCCTACTATCCTAACTAATATTATAAATGCGAAAGTGAGTTTGTTTGTTTGTTTATTTGTTTGTTATGCCTTCCCGCCTCAACTACTTAATGGATCATCATGAAATTTGGCATGGAGATAGCCTATGGTATGGAAAAGGACATAGGCTACTTTTTATCCTGGGAATGCGGGTGAAACCGTGGAGGACAGCTAGTAATATTATAAATGAGAAAGTTTGTGAGTGTTTGTTACTATTTCACACAAAAACTACTGATTGGATTTGGATGAAATTTGGCACACAGGTAGAATATGTTCTGGATTAACACATAGGTACTTTTTAGCCCAGGAAAACATATGATCCCTTGGGAATGTGGGTGAAACCATGCGGGACAGCTAGTCATAACACAAACAAAATATAGGAGTCATACATGTTTTATAAAATAAAATAAAATAGCATCGCCTTCAATGTTATTATAGTAAGTTATGGAAATAAATATCAATTGATATTTATGAGTGAGTGTGAAGCTCATTCACAGTTAACGGTTCAGATAACACTGACATACAAATCATTTAGTGTTGTGCCATACTCACATATCAATGGCATCACACCATTCATCACTGCATGCATAATTAACTATCCCTGTCTATACACTCACAAGTTAACCATGCATTTTATTCTACATTATGATTTATGACAGATAAGGAAGTTTAATTCACGACTACGAAATCACGATATAGTAATTTTTTTAAGGATTTCAAGTTCAAATTAATTAATTTCGCATAACATGCAAAGCGATTATTTAATCGCGAAATTAATGGTTTTACGCTTATTAGAGTGAAGGTCGGTGCCGGGAGCTCAAATACCTGCGCCATCTGAGGTCGTTGGTTGACATCTTTCATGTCGATGCACCCGGGGTGCAGCACGTTCAGCAGGTTGCATAGCAGCACACCGTCGCGTAGCGTGTACGCTAGATCGTGGATAGTACTCGTATCCCAGTTCGCCTTATGGTCCGGACGCAGCAAGCCACATCTCGTCAGCCAAGACGCGCACTCGCGCCACAGTTCTTCGCCGCCAGCAGCCATGATTCACATACATTCAATGGTGCACATCGATAGTATCAGCACGTAGCACAGCTTTTAAATAATCAACAGGCCATTATTAAACAAGGGTTAATTGATAATTGACACACAAATTGATACAACAAACATACGATGAACCAAGCGAGAACGGGAGTTTTTGACAACTGAATTCCGGTGTTGCCACCTGCTTGACTTGTGGATAAATTCTCTGGAACGAAAAGTATCGATTAAAAAGGACTCGACTTCGGAATAAAGATCGATATCAACGAGAATCGTTTTTTTTTCGTAGCCTAGTTTGTTTCATTTGGTTACACACAAAAAAAAAAAAAAAAAAAAAAAAAAAAAAAAAAAAAAAAAAAAAAAAAAAAAAAAAAAAAAAAAAGACTTGCTGAGTTTCTTGCCGGAGTCTTCTCAGTTCAAGTTGTATTTGGAACCGGTGTAGAGCCATTTGTTAACGTTCACAAGTGCCCTATCAGGGCCTAAATTGAATAAATGCTTTTTGAATTTGAATTTGAATTTGAATACATACCTAACGCAAAATTTTTCACAAGTGGAATTCGTGAATTTGTAACGTATATAGCAGTGACTTGACTTATTTATTTAATTTACAGCTTCCATTATTAAAACTGCATAGTGGCAGCACTGGTCAGCAGTTAAGTCATAGTTTTTAGTAATGGCAACATTATCGTAAGTAGAGTGACGCGACTGCACGTCGAACGAACGAATTTTTATGAAAATTAACTAGAAATATTGTTGAAATCCTTAGATTCAGTGACTATTTAGAATCTTACAGGTAAGATTTTGATAAACCAATCTTATTTACTCTTATTAATAGTCACACAACAGCTATTGTTGAAATTTTTTATCGCTGACACACCCATGTATCGGCGAATTCCTACAAAACGACAAACTACGAATTATAAATGTATTGATTGTATTGGGATCTATATTGAATTACAAATGCATACACCATTCAAACGGGTTAGGGTGTAGTGTATCCTGCGGATGTCTAAATTTAACTCCGGCCGTTATCCTTATTAGGTTTATTTTGGAGCATTACGTCATTGAGCATAAGAGGGAAGTATGAGGTGGACCGATAGCAATGATGATAGATATAGGTAGATATGCCGGCGGCAGTGAGCGGCGGTGCGTGTCTGGCTATCTGGAGCGCCTGTGTCGCGTCGCTGTGCTCTCGCCTAGCAACTTCACTACTTTCTACAACTAATTTGTAATTCCTCCAGTAACACAGTGGTTGAAAGTTGATTGTTGGAATACTGCAGTGGTGTTAGTGTTATATTGATTAGGTAGTCTACTTACTGACTGCTTTATGTTGTGATTACTTTTATTGAAGCTAGACTAGAATTAAATTATTGTTATTTCAGATATTGAAAAATATCAGAATTTATTTATTACTTTAATATATTCAACTCAAGTGCCCTTTTATGTATTTTGGAGTCTTGAAAAATCTGATTAGTTATACCTACAAATCCAATTTTAGGACACATTTATGTATGCATACATACTGTTGAGTTTAATTATGAAATCATTACTAATCCATCAAGAAATATTTTATAATGACCTACTTTACCTAAGTAGTTTATAAGTACCAATATAGTAATATATCTTATATTGACATATATTCAAAAAGTACCTAACTACATGTACAGGAGTGTCAGTATATCTGGCCCCACCCATACATCCATGACACAGATATTCACAAGTATAATGTATGTTGGTTGTATTGCCACAGGGCCAGATTATGTTACCCTATAGTATTGATTACCAAGTACTAAATGCATTCAACCATATTTATTTAATATAACAATATATTACTGAGCAAATTACTGTGATTGTCTTACATACTGCAGTGTTTTTTTTGGATTTAATCCAAATCAAATGTAATGAATTCTGTCTCTTTATTTAATACTGTTTTAAACATTCTGACAGCCAATTAATTATGCTGTATATGTTTTAAATGTAACAGTTTCACCCGTGTTTCTAAGAGATTGTATATTTTTCGGGGATAAAAAGTATTCTATGTTAAGGGCGGTATGTAAGCTAAACGTCATAAACAGGGTTCGCTATTTTAGTGGTTTATGAATGAAAACATGAAAGAAATAGTATTATATGATCATAAACATAAAATCAAGACACCAATTAATAGATCCGTGTTGGCACTTTTTTTTTAATTTGCTCCAATAACTAGCAAAAACATTACAAATATTACCAAAATCACAAAAATCGAGGTTTGCCTCTTTAGTGATACCATCAAATTTTGAATCCATTTTGTAAAAATTATATATAACATCGAATCACAAATATATGTACAACAGATCCGTGGGGCCACATTTTCATTTTTTTGTACGAGAATAACGTAATTTATTTATTAATAAGCATCAATTTTGCGACGCCATTTGTCCATACATTTTTCTATGAAATGTCATATGAAGCTTTATATACAAGACGCAATCGCGAAAATATTCAGTTCCCCCCAGTGTCCCAAGGTGACACCACGTCGCTTTTTATTGACACCGGAAATTACGTCATCCATATATCTGTATACATGCGCTTGTCAAAAAGAACATAATAAGTGCATTTTAATTTTTTACATTATTAGACTTATGAAATACACCATGGACATTTTGATAAAATTGTTCTTATGGTAATCGGTATCAATTTCCTGATTGGTTGATACGTCCTTAGTCTTTTTGAAAAAGTCCCGTATGCCAAAATATTTTCCATGTTCTCAGCCATTGATTGCTTATTTTGTTACTTGCCTATAGATAGACTAGTCTTATTAATAAAATATAAATAAGATTCTATTTTTAATCATGCGGCTTTTTAATTAATCGTCGATGCTGAACAGAAGGTTAGGATACGGCCATCGATATAATATATGTATTTTATTAGATTTCACGTTCCGAACAAAAAATCCGTCGAGCTTGATGACAGCGGGGGCGAGGCGGGGGCCTGCGCGAAGCGAGTGCGCAGTGGACTGACTGTTGCAGTGCAAGCTGTGTCTAACCAACTATACAAAAATGTAGCGCCCCAGCCGCTTATAGATTATAGTTTTCGCGCGACCAAAACATCTTAAGCGCCAATGAATTTCATAGCGCCTACGCGTTTCGTTCAACGGGTCGTGTCGTTCCTATAGAATTTACACCGCAGTCGTGGCATTTAAATGAAGAAATATTTTTTCTATTGTGATATTATTACCTATTTATTCACTTGAAAAACAAATAAGTTTACTTACTTGACTTTGATTTCTTGTATTATTAATGCCGCTCCGTACGCGCCCACACTGCATGAATGTCGAAGGCACACTAAAGTAAGGTGAACGGAACGCAGTTCAGTTAATTCGAACCGAGTGAATCTTGGGAACACTGTGTATATATAGTAGAATGCTAGTAGAATACAATTATATCGATGGATATGGCCATTTGTAAATAATTCACTGTTCTTATATTATATTCTCTAACTATAAAGCTATTATTGTTACTAGATATTTTCTTTGTAGGTTTTATTTTATTAAGCATAACTTAATAAGCCTCTACTACGCCTAAAAGTCATTGTGAGCATTATACATTTTAATAAAAATTCGATATCTCGGCACCGGTGCATCATATATAACATTATTTCTAGAGCTAATATACCAGGTTGTTCAATAAATTTTGTCGGTCGATACGAGAAACACGTTTTTATTATTTGAAATACATTTTATTATGATGATGATGATGATTAGTACTACTCTTAGCCAGTACAACGACTGACCCATGTCCTATACAACCATTCAAACATCAACCACCATGTAACTAACATAGTTTATAATGACTGGTACCTGAATAGTTGTATCGAAATAGCCATGAAGAAACCAAGGAGTGCGTGTTATATAGGAGTGACACGCTCTGGGGTGGGAGAGGACGGCCAGCTAACCGCAACCAGCTAACCACAATCGACCGACTGTTCAGCCTATAGATTAGGGATGAGCGTTGATGTATGTTGAGTGCTGGAGTTTTATTGTCTTCTTTCTTATTTTGATTTTTTGTTCCTGGGTTGGATTTTGTTATTTCTTTGTTGTTCATTAGATTAACCTCCTCCATGCACGGGTATAGCTTCTATGGTTGAGAGGCTTCTTGTCCATTTCAGCTTCGGTATGTGCTTGCATATTTCTTGGTCTTCGTTATTATTCTATAGTCAAATTGGTTGCCTCAGGCACAAAATTCAGCAAGGTTTTTAGTATAATAGTCAAAATATTCTATATCATGCGCCGATTGATTTTTAAAGTAAATATCTGTTTTCTGGGTTTGGATTTTGGTGTACTGTGGGGCCGTAACATGGCCATAATATATGGGACTGTATTCTATCAGATGTGTGTTTGAAAACTTAAGTATCTTGGTTAATGGGATGAGAAACATCCAGGATAACATATCTTTTTGTGTTCCCGAAAGTATTTTTTTTGGTTTCCTATCCTGCTGGGTGTATGAAGTTCCGTGATTTTAATCTGATCATGGATGAGCATTTTGTCCTGGTTTAATTAGTGTTCAGCCTCATTGTTTATCAGTTAGTTTATCACAAGCGCTCGAGCTGTACACACCTCAGTGCAATAATTGTTAGACCCGGTTCTGATGCCTATAATTATTTAAGACTATACATGTGTCAAGTGTAGTGAAGTGATTATTTAATTGTAATATTAGGCTTTACCTATGAAATTGCCGTTTTGTATGAAAAAAATTAAACGATTTTTTTTCATATTTTTTTATTTGTATTAATCGAAGTAATCACCCATGCAATAAATGCATCTTTGCTAACGCAGTGGCAGTTTATTGATGCCCTTCTTAAAGAAATCAGCTGGGCGGGAGGCAACAAATTCTTCAAAGGCATTTTGTACTGCCTCTCGGGTATTGAATTTTTTTCCCGCCAAGAAGTTATCCAAATTCTGGAAAAAGTAGTAGTCTGTAGGCGCAAGGTCTGGTGAGTAGGGCGGATGACGGAGAACTTCCAACCCCAGTTCTTGCAACTTGGAGATCGTCTGCTGTGCAGTATGAGGTCGCGCGTTATCGTGAAGGAGCAGCGGAGACGAGCGATTGACCAATTCTGGTTGGAGATGTGCCAGCTTCTCCATCATTGTGTTCAGTTCTTCACAGTATATATTTGCAGTAATGCTCACCCCGTTTGGTAAGAAGCTGTGATGAATCACACCGGCGCTAGACCACCAAACAGTGACCATTACTTTTCTAGGGGTAAGTTTTCGTTTAGGGCATTGTTTAGGTGCTGAACCAGGATCCAACCAACTTGCTGAGCACTTGCGGTAATCAAACAGAATCCATTTTTCATCGCAGGTAACAATGCGGTTCAAAATTCCTTCATTTGTGTGTCTGTTGAGCAGTGCAAGGCATACGTTTCGACGCGTACTTCGCGCTGGCGATCATTGAGTTCGTGGGGCACCCATTTGTCAAGCTTTTTTACCTTGCCAATTTGACGCAAATGGACCAATATTGTTTTGACGCTAACGTCGAAAGCTGCTGCTAATTCAGCCGTCGATTGTGTATCATCAGCTTCCACAATCGCCTTTAATTCGTCATTGTCGACCAAAGTCTTCGGACGACCGCGAGGTTCATTCTTCAGGTCGACATTCCAGAACGGAAGCGAGCAAACCAATAACAGGTGGTGCGTTGGTTTGTAGTGTTAGCTCCATAAACGTCGTTGATGTTGCGTGCCGCTTGTGCCGCGTTGCTGCCACGACGGTACTCATATTCCATAATTACTCGAATTTTTAACGTATCCATGATGACGAAAAAGATTGAAATGCGATGAAAATGTAACACTAATCAATAAACAAATGACTGCTTTTGGAAAAAGAATTCCATGTTTTTAAAATAAAATTAATTTGAAATTAGAATTCTTAGCCAAACAAAAATTATTTTGATTTGAAATGGCCAGTACTGCAGAACGGCAATTTCATAGGTAAAGACCTATTATTACGACAATAAACACATTGGGCCCGTGAGGAGTTTGTTGCGTCGCTTCTTCTCCTCATACAGAGCATTTTCGAAGCGACGGTTTAACGTTGTTTTACCCTGCGGAAAGCTGGTGTTTTGAAACCCTGCGGAATAATTGCATATGAAATACTAAAAAATCATCGAACGAGTCATAGTGGGTTGTGGGGGTGCTCCCAGAACTCCCTATCAGTCGACCGAATTTAACAAATGTTCGTTAGCTAATTATGAAGTATCCAGTACTGAATTGGCCATTGCAGGATAAATGGCTATGGCCACGTTAAATCGCCTGCGTTCGCTTATACTAATAATTATACAAAGTAAGGGATAGAACTCATTGAAAAGGATTTCTTGATATACTTAAATTACGATGCTTGACAAATATTATAAACATAATATAGAATGGCTTCCAAATCTTTTAAAAGAGTAATAAAGTCGTGAAACGTCTCTGTGCAACCATCTCTTTTAATCTGAAAGCTAGATCCGCACATAAACCATTAAAGTAAATAACCTGAGGCGAAGGTCCTTGATAACATTTGCTAAGCGCCTCGCACTGGCTTAATTAGGCACTGTACTACATGATATTTATATTGCAAATATATTGAAAATTTGCCTATAGCATTTGAGGATAATGTAGCTTCCTATTACAATTCAGGTGGATTCCTATCCGCCTTCGGCGGAATACACACAAATTGCCACTCTTATACACTGTTTTATTTAATCCTAAAGCCCCTCGCTATCTCAAGGAACGCTTCGAGTACTACACCTCAACATCATCTTCTTCATAGTCCCATGGAACTTAATTTCCAAACTCCCAGTCACACTTCTCACTCTTATTCCCAATCTTTTACTATCCAAGCTGTACGTCTCTGAAACTCTCTCTCTCAGACTATAAGACGGGCCTCGACGTTAGACTCTTTTAAATCTCTTGTTATTTCACGCTATCACACGCTATAAACTTCCTCATTTCCTGCCTTTCTTTCTATTATTCTAGAGCTGTTATTTTCACGTTATGAAAGTGTATTCTTATGTGTTAAACCTTTCATATTCTCATATATCCTGTTACCCAAAGGTTGTCTAAAAGAAATCGCTTAAGCGATAAGACCGCTTATTTTGTATCACTTCTTCTTTTTTGTATTGTTTCGTCTTCTACCATATGGCGTACAAATAAAGCATATTTATCTTATCTTATTAGTGAAATAATGTTCAGAATCGGATTAGTAATTTCAAAGCCTCGTACATGCAACTTACAAACTTTACCTTTTTATATGATACTAGTTGTCCTCCGTGGATTCACCCGCGTTCCCTTGATAAAAGTAGCCTATACCCTTCTCTATACCATAGGTATCTGATTGCCAAATCTCAATGCGATGGGTTCAGTGGTTTAGGCGTGAAAGCATAACAAACAAATGGGCCAGTTGGTGCAGTTGATTATGATTCCACCTATAGCGGTGCAGATCGTAGGTTTGATTCCCACCCAGGATATGCATTTGTGTGCATGAACATGTCTGTATGTCCTGAGTCTGGGTGTAATTATGTATTTACAAACAAAAAGGTTTCCATAGTACACACGGCTACATATCAAGCTATACATTTCCAATATAAGCTGACCTCTCATCGTACGGAAATCCTATACAATGCGAGATCAGCTTATACTGGAAATGTATAGCTTGATGTATTGCCGTGTGTACAAGCTCAGCTTAGTTTGGGATCAGATGACCGTGTGTGAGGAATATCCCAGGATGTTTATTTTATTTAATTATTATTTATTACTAAACATATTACTATTTATTATTATTACTTATTAAACAAACAGAGTTACTATGGATTAGTACCTACTTCTTCAAAAAACGTTAACGTAAGTACCCCCAAAGTACTAATATAAGGCATAGCACTGAATTTCCTTTGCTTATAAGTAGTGAATCCATTCTGCATAATAATTATGTAAACTTTGGTTGCGCTTATTTAAATAAACCACTAGAAAAGGTATTTAAATAGAAAATAAAATATAATGTTACTTAATAATATTGGAATTTTATCGGCTGGTACCACGTTATGCGGTACGTACCTAACTTGACGCAACGTCAAGTTTGGATCTGATGCATGTGTGCGTGCCTGTAACACAACTGCAAAGTAACAAATGAATGCTGGTTTTCGCGCGCGATGTAGCCTACATACTACCCTTAATCCAGCATATATTTGGTCTGTGTGCCAAATTTTATCCAACTCCGGTCAGTAGACTTTACGTGAAAGAGTAACAAACACTTCCTCATATCCATACAACCTGTTACATCTATAATATTAGCAGGATAAAATTATTTACTTGAAATAATAATCACTAAAGAAGTGTATATTAATACTTGCTCCATTAAGATTTCTACAGTTAAATTATAAATACTGTTGTTTACTGGAAAGATAAGATTGTCTTCAATGTAGGCCACAGCTCAATCTCATCGTCCTTTTGGTCATACAATATTTCGATGCATAATTAAATATTACATTCAGTACATGGCGCTCTCACAACGATTAATATTGATTGTAAATGTAATACTAACTTTACTAAATAAAAGATAAAACTTGATAAGCTTGGTGAAGGAAAACATTGTGATGAAACCAAAGGATACTTTGTAGTTACTGCCTGGTAAGCTACGTTGAAGTTTTGTTATGTAAATCGGGCCACAGAAGTTGAAAACCTAGGCCTGTCAGTTATTTTCTAGACCTTGTGTATCTGGATTGGATTGTGATGAAAAACGAGTGAATCCATAATATAAAATATATGTCTATGTAGTACTTTTTGATCCGAAACCATGGGCGTAGCTGAGGTGGGGTAGAGAGGGGCAGCTGCCCCCCTTAAGGATACAATTTTTTTGCCACTCACTTGACTTGCTTAACCTTTGTTATTACATTTGCGGGTAATAGAGATAATAACACTCGCACTATAAACAAGTGTAAAGCTTCATGTGCTCTTGACTGTACCTACAATTCATACTTTTCCATCCTCCATTAACTCCATCAACTTGCCTCCCACCAGGCTATTGGCTGTCGAGTAAAGTCTTAAGAATATTTCTTTCAGACAGAAGATACATCTCTAAAATGCACTAAATAATCACCAAACTAAAATCACCTGAAAATGTATTTTTAAAGCATTACCAACAAAAAATAACAAAACAGGTTCATTATCAACATTACAGAACAGATTACATAGTTGGTGAGTCACAAGGTCGTGTGATGTCACCACTGCAGGCTTGCTGCTTATGTCAAGTAGACTGACCTTCTGCTATGTGAACTATGTTTTTAATAGCCATTTAATGAATATTATCAGAGATTAAGGCAAGAGAAATGTGATAAGGACAACTAGCAGCCAAACAAGGGCAAGCAAGGTCTTGAGTCGGCAACTTTTTAGTGTTTCAAGTTATTTGGCAACATTTAGGTTTTAGTATGTTAAATTCAATAGTTTCCGAACCGCCGTAGAGCCGCCGTTCTCTCAGGGGACAAAGCAATTGGTACAAGTTGCAGATTGATCTTATACCGTTATGAGATTGTGGTCAACCACAGCCGTATTAGACTGTGCTGTATTAGACATTTTTAACGCGATCGTATAGTGATTGACTGCCTCATTCTGGATGGAAGTATCAAATAGGAATCATTCTATTCAGTAAACTACCCAATCGGGTCCGCAACCTTTATACCTCTGCTACTTCTTATACAACCACTAACGACTAGCGACCTGTCCCAGCCTCGCCTGAAGTTCCATTATAATAATTTGTCATTTTCATACTAAACATATTTTTTCCGGAAGAAATTCTCTAATTATATCAAAAACTGCATTAAAACCTAATATCAGAAGTTTATAGAATGGAAAAGATATGTTATGAATAAATAACCGTCGCAATCCATTCGTATTAAAGTCGGTGCGCTCACCATTTGTTAATCATTTTAGATTGAGCAATCATATCTGAATCATCCTTTGAAACAAGCACATACTCTTAAAGCGTCCAAACGCGCCTAGAAATGCAGTACTCGATTCATTGAGTTGTTTTGTCATGGTTTGTTTGCATATTTTAAAGTGTTGCTAATTGGTCAATAGTCCAGAATCTTCAATTGAAACCTGAGTTAGCAAGTAACTTATTATGGAGGTAACACAAAGATTTATTTCGTTACCGAAGACTAAAGTCCAGATAAAGCCTAATGTCTTAATTCATTTGGCTTCAACTAATATGTATTGTCGATGACGTTAACATTCTGTATTGATCCGACTTTAGCTAGCAGAAAGAAAATTACGTCACGGTGTAATATAAATATGCCTCACGCTAGCCTAGACAAACTTAAAAGTGAGTTGTTTTTCTAAGGACAGAATTCAATTTTGAAATAAACAATGCTAACTTACGTAACAATATTAATCAGTCAGGTTTTGTTTCTACTTAAACCGGTTTTTGAATTGACTGTCTTAACTACTATCAATTTTAATAGCTCATTGTTATTATCTTGCTGAAGAACATGTATTAATTCTAGTTAATAGATTCTTAAAACGTCCATTTTCTAGTGGAAATAAAAGAACGACAATACACAGACTGTCTTTAAGACATCAACCTTTTGGCTGCGTTGTTGCATAATGCTTAAAACAACTTCCTTAACCCGTAATCAACGAAGTACTGTATATGTGCTAAAACCGGTCCGCCGCATAACGTTTTTTTTAGGTCAACGCACCATATGGGCGCACCCTATGCGGTCTTCTTTGAGAACTCGTAAATAATAGAGTTTAAGGGTCGTTTTTTCAATCCCCAGATAAATAGACAGATAGCGTTTATTCGATAGACAGCAAGATATTGAATTTTTCAATAGTCAGATAAGACTTATCAGTGCAATAACTCTGTTAACTGAGGTATAAATCTATTTGCCGCTTCCATCGCCAGATAAACGCTTATTCGATTGATTTACTTTGACGGAACGTGTCGCTGACTGTTTCACAGCCCGCGCGGGCATGATAACAATCGGAACGTGCCGCTGACTGTTTCACAGCCCGCGCCGGCAGGGTACCTACAACGATATTAGGGATCATCATTTATTATGAATATTTTCGATCGTATTGATGACCTGAAAACCGAAAAAGAGGCCATAATATACCTATCAATGTAATAAATACATGTGAAAGAAAAGAAATAATCATCACCTGATCACTATGTGTTATGTGGGATTCAAAAGAATTTCATTGCCGATTCAGACTTTTAAAAGAGTCTATGCAATATTTGCTTTCTCATTGAAAATAAAATCAAGTAGGTACGCATCACAGATACTACTATACCTATTAGTCAGAGATTACATTTAAAAAATATTAAGATAATTTCAATTATATAACAAAGTAACAACATCTAACAATAATACTAGCCAAACATAACCAATACCTACGTAACAACCAAAAAAATATAATGACTTCTGGACATCTGGTTGACACAAAATGAATACAAATAGTCTGCCCTGCTCTAACACATGGGCACGCAACATATTTGTTTCACCTACCGGAAGTTTAAGTGGCCATAGTTGAAATATTCGGTCAGATAGTTGTCCATGGAATAAATGACGATTGAAAAATAGGTGACCAATTATCAGACTGATAAACAGCCAGATAACTTTATTCGTTAGACAGTTATTCGACCTTTTATCTGAGGATTGAACAATCGGCCCTTAATGTGTTCGTGTTTTGTTGCAGTTCCAATATGGAGCAAATTCCACCCCCTAAGGAGGTGAAGATCCTCGAAACAGCTGAGGACATTCAGGAGCGCCGTGAACAGGTACACTTAAATTTGAAAGAATTTATACAGATTCAGCTCTTCTAGCATTGATTATTGTCGATTTTTTAAGAGAAATCTGCCTTTTATAGTTCATTGAAATATAACTTTATCAACAATCCATATCTGTAAGTCTGTTCTTTTGAATATAATTAGGCCTTCAATATCATTTTAATTTACGGCAGTCGCGATCTCAAGTTATTCTTAATATATCTTGCTGATTTCATGCATCTAATACAATTTATCGGTACACAAATATGCATAATTCACAATTCCCTTGTACTGCTAGGTGCTGAACCGCTATGAAGACTTCAAACAAGAGGCCCGCGCCAAGCGCGAGAAGTTGGAAGATTCAAGACGCTTCCAGTACTTCAAGCGCGACGCCGATGAGCTGGAGTCTTGGATCCAGGAGAAACTTCAGGCTGCAAGCGATGAGAGCTACAAAGATCCTACCAATCTGCAGGTTCGTATTATTATGAAGCCAGTTTTATATCAATGGTTATTTGATTATTTTCCACGTGTGCATTCATCAGTTGTGTAGTCAAATTAAAATTCAAACAGGAGGCAAAATGTCTTATATTAAAATCTATTATCGTAATAATTCGCTATCAGACACGTTATCAGTGATATGTTTTTCTTTACATACATTACTTACATGTCGATAATGATTTTATGGAGAATGAAACCTTCATAGACACTTAGCCGGTTTCACGTACGTGAGGTTGACGTGTCACGTAAAATGGATGCAAAATATAATTAGCCGATTGTTGTTTAATGCCTGGTTTCAATATTTTACTCTTATATCTTTACTAATAATGAAGCAAAGACCTCAAAGCTTTGCATAGCAGACTCTCCCATATGGAAATAGCTGTCACAGGTAAAATTAGCTTACGAAATGATCTATATGCCCAGTTTGGCAATAAAAAAATCTACCTTGGTAAGCAAAACGATTCGTTTTTGTTTATTGAAACCGGGCATAATTGCCCAACATGATTTTGTATGTAAAAACTTGATAGAGCATTTCCACATTACCCCTGTTGGTATTGGAAGATTTCTAAAATTTTTACTAAACCCAATAAAATAATTCCCCATAATCCAAACAGGCCAAGATCCAAAAGCACCAGGCCTTCGAGGCCGAAGTGGCTGCCCACTCAAACGCGATCGTAGTCCTCGACAACACTGGCAGCGAGATGATCTCCTCTGGTCACTTCGCGTCAGAGACCATCCGACGTCGTCTGGATGAGTTGCATCGCCTGTGGGAGCTTCTGTTATCCCGCCTCGCTGAAAAGGGCATGAAGCTGCAGCAGGCGTTGGTGCTGGTGCAGTTCCTCAGGCACTGTGATGAAGTTATGTTCTGGATCCATGATAAGGTATGGCCAAGTTCTTATTACCATATGGGTTGTTGAAGCGGGTATAAAGAGCATTTAGAAAATAATATAGTCTCTTACAGACAGTTTTATGGATACTTCAGTTAATGGGCTCAGTGGGTGTTGCTTGTGTGCGAGAAGCATTGCAAGTTGTATGAATAATTTTATGAGTGTGGGAGTTAATAATAATAGGCCAATTTATTTCTTATAAAATCCCATTCAAATTGTCAACTAAAGATAAACTGGATTAGTCTTTGGAACATATAACTTGTTTAAAAATATAAAAAGTAATTCTTACCTTTTGAAATTAATTGTTATTATTTTTGACAGGAGACCTTTGTATGCGCCGATGAGTTCGGTTCCGACTTGGAGCACGTGGAGGTTCTCCAGCGCAAGTTCGACGAGTTCCAGAAGGACATGGCCGCGCAGGAGTACCGCGTCACCGAGGTCAACCAGCTGGCTGAGAGGCTCGTGCTCGAGGGACATCCTGAACGGGAGACCATTGTCAAGAGGAAGGATGTGAGTCACTTGACAGTTTGCAGATGTAATTGGTGATGGAGAAGATATGGACGTAGTTTTAGGACTATGCTTTAGTATGAACTAGTTTTCGCTCTGCAGTTTCACTGAAATTCCCGGCGATAAATATTTTTTGCCCGGCAAAAATTGTATCTTGTGAGTTATTACAGGTTATGATTTACCCATGTGGTGAATTTCATTAGCATATTGCAGTCTCCTGCAAGGAATATGCCTCTCTCAAGGAGTTCATTCTTTAAAGTTGACTACTAGGATCAGCTCACATCGAGATGCGACGCGGCGTGCACTTTTAAGATAGTGATGAAATATATAACTTTATTTACTAAACAAAAAAGTACATATTTCAGTGAGAGAATGGTGTGAATTGACCATTAAGCTTTTAGTAATAGACTTTATTTGCCTGACTTCAGAAGCGATGGTAGCCGCTTCAGACGGGCCGTATGCTTCTTTACTACCTTATATAACAATTCCATTATGTTGTGAACAGCAAATGTTACTTAATTCGTCCAGGAGCTGAACGAGGCATGGCAGCGCCTGCGCCAGATGGCGCTGATGCGTCAGGAGCGTTTGTTCGGCGCGCACGAGATCCAGCGCTTCAACCGCGACGCGGACGAGACCATCGCCTGGATCTCAGAGAAGGACGTCGTCTTGGGATCCGACGATTATGGACGGGATTTGGCTACGGTTCAGACTCTACAGGTGTGTGTGAAAGAAATTATGATTGGACGAGAACTTTTGAAGATTATATTGGAATTGGATTCCTTGGGTTCGCATTATCAATTAATCTATTCAACCGAAAAAACTGGAAAGTCCATAGTAACTATTTACCATCAGGCAGAAGCTTATTTGTTTCCTTTTTTTTTACTGTTTATAGGCCTATGTTTGACCGCAATCTCACCATGGTAAGTGATGATGCGGCCGAAGGTAGTAAGCACACAAAGCCTAGAAGGAACTGGTCTCAAGTGCAGCTGTCGGAACACACCGATAGGTGCTTGGCTACAGATTTTCAACTTGAGGGTGGTAGCCAGCCAGGCGGGTACTACAAAGTACCCTACCACCGTGCTATGGTTTCCTCACGATGTTTTCCTTCACCGAAAGCTCAAGCTCATTGTAGGATTCGAACCCGGGACCTTCGTCTCGGTATCCTTCATAAAACAAATAAAAGTTCTGAATAATTTTCCATAAAGTATAAGTATCTTCTAGCCTAAGTAGCATATTCCTATAAACAAGCGAATATTTACCACTCAGCGCAAGCATGAAGGCGTAGAGCGTGACCTGGCAGCCCTAGAAGACAAGGTGTCAACCCTGGACGGAGAAGCCGCCCGCCTGGCCGCCATCCACGCGGACCACGCGTCCACTATACACGGCAAGAGGGACGAGATTACCGCCGCATGGCAGAAACTTGTGCATAAGGCTAAGGTACTGTACAACTCCTTGATACTTGTTGATAATTGTTAGCCCTTAACATATTGATTATAGTTACCAATTCTTTTCTTTAAAAGCAAGTATAAGCTTTAGTTTATCATATCATCGTAATGTGACACTTAGATTTAGTTTTGAATTAATTTATTATATCTGTATTAGTGAACTTACTGTTGAGCAGAAAAATAAATAAATACTTGCGTATTTTTGAGCTGAGAAATTTTTATGAGTCCATGAGATAAAGAAAATAACTTTCACTGTCATCGTGATAATATCTTTTCTATACAGTCTAATAACTAAAAAAGACAAACATTATGTGGTAAAGAAAGATTTCAGTCTAATATTGCCCTTACAAAGTAAAGTAAGGCCCTTTCATTACATGATCCAAATATAAGAATTTGGAATCGGTGGTTGTTTAAACATTAATATTTTATTTTGGTACACATACCAACATAATTGAACTGTTTTACAAAAAACTAAAACCGACTTCAAAGTACACTAAGAAGTAATCAAATCCTGATCTGATGACAATGGGACCAAACGGGAAGTTGTACCCTTTCAAATAAAAAAAGAATTTTCCAAATCGGTTAATAAATGACGGACTCATGAGGTAACAAACATAAAAAAAAATACATTCGAATTGAGAACCTCCTCCTTTTTTTGAAGTCGGTTAAAAATTACCACATTACGCCGTTAGAGCTTTGATTTTACTGTGCAAAATAAAAATTACAGACGAAATTATATATCAAACTTAATTTATTCTCATAAATTTACCATGAATGTTGTTGATACAGGAGCGTCGTTCAGAACTGGAGTCGTCGTACGCGCTGCACCGGTTCCTGGCGGACTACCGCGACCTGGTGTCGTGGGTGGGCGACATCCGCGCGCTCATCGCCGCCGACGACCTCGCCAAGGACGTGCCCGGGGCTGAGGCGCTGCTCGAGAGACATCAGGAGCATAAGGTTGGACTTGAAATTTGAACTTTATTGTTTGCGCAGTGAGGTCCTAAATTGAGTAAGGCCCGGCACTTATCAATGGGATATATGCATTATGCATGACATAAGTTGTATACAGAATCGTTAGTAAAATTAGCCCTAAATGGTCATTAGTAAAGCATAGGTTGAGATCATCGAATAACTCAAAGAAGCGCAATGACGTTAATTTTGCGCTTGAAATCTATTCCGCCAATTTCAACAATGGGCTCTGATTGGCTAATGGCCGATTCCTATAATTTACGGACCGTTTTCGGTTAAAAATAAGACTATCATTACTAATAATGAAGCAAACACCTCAATGCTTTGCATAGCAGAGCCTCCCATATGGAAGTAGCTATCACGGGTATAATTAGATATTCTAATAATTTTCCACTCTCTAGGGTGAGATGGATGCCCGTTCGGACGTGATCCGTTCCTGCGCTGCAAGCGGTCAAGCACTCGTCGAAAGCGGTCACCGCGCTTCCTCAGAAGTATCATCTGCTCTTGAGTCGCTGGAGCGCGATACTGCAGCGCTGCACGCTTTGTGGGATCAGAGACGCGTACTGTACCTGCAGTGCATGGATCTGCAGCTGTTCTACAGAGACACCGAGCAGGCTGATGCTTGGATGCACAAGCAGGAGGTATCTATACAAGTATATTTAGTTTCTGTGTTTGATATTTGAAGACTAATGTGCAAGTATATTTTGTATGATTAAATCATATAAAAATATTTCTTAGAAAAAAAAGATGGTTTCCAACCATTATAATTAGGTCGTCATTTTACACCATCAAAGAAAGAAGTTCATAAGAAAGAACCACTTTTTCACATAAGTTCAAGGGTAGGGATTCGTCCCTGTATTCTCCCTGCCTTCCATTCTAAAATGTATGTATAATTTGAGTACATTGAGGGCTTTCTGTCTTACCAATACAAAATAAGAATACAATCGATTATCATGGAATTAGATCTGTTGTAGTTACTTTTGATAGATTTTCGCTACTACGTTTTGTCAAGTCCCTTGTTCCAATAACTTTAGCTAAACACACTACTCTTCCCCAGGCTTTCCTAGCAAACGAAGATGTAGGCGACTCCCTGGACTCAGTGGAAGCTCTGCTGAAGAAACACGAGGACTTTGAGAAGTCTCTTGCTGCCCAGGAGGAGAAGATCAAGGCTCTTGATGAGTTCGCGTCCAAACTTATTGAGGGACAGCACTATGCTGCTGATGACGTCGCTCAGAGGAGGGAAATGGTAAGTTACTATATGCGGTATATAGGTTTGTTTGTATCTTTTACGAATTTACTTAAGAGGCCGTTATCAAAATCTAAACGGGCCGAATTAGGTATTTGACACGTTCACGTACACGCGGGAGCGCTCGGTCGCGTGTGTGCGTGAGTCCGGGAGTCATTGATGGTCAATACGGCGATTAAATGGTGATGATCCATTGATATTTATTACGTGTCTTTTACTCTCGTGGATTTTTCTATTGAAATAAAAATCATGGTAGTAAATCAAATCAAAATCATTTATTTCAAATAGACCTTCGCAGGTACTTATTTAATATTAGTATTTAGTTCATTCACCTATTTATCTTTATTTTTTCTATGTATGTAAGTATTAGTTTATTACTTTATATATCTCAAAGTATAATAGTATTTGTGTATAAATAGTATTAGTTTATTTCATACAACGATTTCTATGTTACCACTAGATGCGCTGTTCTTAAGAAAAAATCTGCCAAACCTGATGCAGCGGGGCGCGGGCGGGGGGACTGACTGTTGCAGCGCTAATTTGGGCTGTGTCGTCTAACCAAACTATTAAAAAATGCAGCGCTAGACGCTCATAGAGTATAGTTTTCTCGCGACCAAAATGTCTTAAGCGCCAATGATTTCATAGCGCTTACGCGTTTGTTTCAACGTAGTGTAACTACATGTCGTCCCTATAGAAGTTTTACAAAAACATGTTTGCAACGGCAAGCTTAATTCTATAGAGATATATCTCTTTCAGTACAACACACCCAACTTGTGTAAATGTATGCCAATGAGGATCATTCACGTTTTTGTATGCAGATTTTTAGCATTCTAAAAAGTTCCACATGGCGGACACTTTCAAAAATTTGAAAATAGATTCTTGTTTTGTGACCCCGAGGACTCAAATATCGATTTTGAGAGCAATCGGACCAGTATCTAAAAAGTTCAACATGGCGGACACTTTTTAAAATTTTTGAGAACAGATTCTTGTTGTGTGACCCCGAGGACTCTCGAATATCCATTTTGAGAACAATCGGACCAGTATCTAAAAAGTCCAACATGGCGGACACTTTTTCATAATTCTGAAAAAGATTCTTGTTTTGTGACCCCGAGGACTCTCAAATATCGATTTTGAGAGCAATCTGACCAATATCTAAAAAGTTCAACATGGCGGACACTTTTTCATAATTCTGAGAAAAGATTCTTGTTTTGTGACCCATAGGACACTCAAATACCGATTTTGAGAGAAATCGGACCAGTACCTAAAATGTTCAAAATGGCGAACACTTTTTCAAAAATTTGAGAATAGATTCTTGTTTTGTGACCCCGAGGACTCTCCAATATCGATTTTGAGAGCAATCGGACCAATATCTAAAAAGTTCAACATGGCGGACACTTTTTCAAAAATTTGAGAATAGATTCTTGTTTTGTAACCCCGAGGACTCTCAAATATCGATTTTGAGAGCAATCTGACCAGTATCTAAAAAGTTCAACATGGCGGACACTTTTTCAAAAATTTGAGAATAGATTCTTGTTTTGTGACCCCAAGGACTCTCAAATTGAAACAAGGCCAGGATACGTTGCTCCGCTATGGATTTCCAATGCCTACCCTCCTACTCCATCATCATACCCTGAAAACCATACATGGTCAAAGTTCATCTAACGACAATTCCAACAACTCCAAACACGGCTAGCATACGATTCTCCACTATGGAGTTCCAGTGCTTACCCTTCTTCTCCATCATCAGACCCTGAAAACCATATATGAAATAATAATAACTAACATTAATTACCAAAGAATCAAGAACTCACGGTCGCACTATTTTCGTCTGTAACTGAGGGCGTCGACTCGTCGCGTCGTACGTAGAGTGTCAACTCGGTGCGCAGAGCAGAGCGATACGTCCACCCTCTGGAAGCGCTCGGCGCGGCTTGCTGACTCGAGGCTTGCGTCGAGTATTATATTGCGCGATTTAGGTAGTTTTAAAAGATTTTTTAAAGCCACAATTTTTTAGTTTTTTGAACTTTTTTTTCGGGAATTGGTTTGATTTTGAGCTGAAGTTTATTTATGTTATTTTAGTTTTAAAAAACGAGAGTTCTAAGTAGCCAAAATCAAAGGCAATACTTAACCCAAATTCTCTACAATTTGACTAAGTTAAATATTTTTTTACTCAACATTTTTATATGAAAGTGATAAAAAGTGATTGGTTTATTTTATAGATAACTTTCATAATAATATATTGTAATATTTTCGTACCGTTTAGATGTCAAGAAGATTCTTAAATATGTGATATTCTAAACCTCTTACAGCAAAAATTCAGAAACAGCCATCCGTTTAAACATCGATTAATCGAAATTAAATAATAAAAATCAAAAAGTAGCCCGTTTATTAGATCATAATTGAAATGATCTTTCATGCTGTGAATTCAAACTTATAGAAATACAGCATTTTAACTGTAAAAACACGTCTGTTAAATTAGGTAAATCAGCGAAAACGGCAAAATTATGCCAACGGAGTCTTAAACTAATATGTTTTTTTAAATTAAGCATTAAGATTTTTTTATTGGTTTTATTTAAAATCACTTTTTTAACCGACTTCAAAAAAGAGGAGGTTCTCAATTTAGTCGTAGGTTTTTTTTTAATGTTTGTTGCCTCATAACTCCGTCATTTATTAACCGATTTGGAAAATTCTTTTTTTGTTGGAAGGGTACACTTCCAGTTTGGTCCCATTGTGATCACATCAGTATTTGATTACTTCTTAGTGTACTTTGAAGTCGGTTTAAGGATTTTATAAGACAGTTTATTTTAGTAAAAATGCTAAATGTATAGTTTGTTTGAAAGATAACTAAGTAAAGTTTTAAATTGACTACAAACACGATATTTAACGCCGCTGCTCTATCTGAATAATTGCAGCTTTTCAGTTATATAAACAGTAACAAAATCCGACAAGTATTTTATGAAGCTCTAAGTTGCTCTAACATATATTGAAAATGCACCTTTTGTACAGTTGTTGGAACGGCGCGCAGCACTCCTGGAGAAGTCTAGCCAACGTCGCGCGTTGTTAGAAGACGCATACAAATACCAGCAGTTTGAGCGTGACTGCGACGAAACCAAGGGTGAGTTTGATCTGTAAATTATAGAAGTCAATGGTTTGTGTCTTGAGGTCGATTGGAAATACATATATTATTAGCTTCTGCTAGCGGCTTCGCCCGCGTGGCTTACAGGAAAAAAAGTTTGAAAGAAAATTCAACCCCTGTTTCGGCCTTTTAGGGGTGGATTTTCGAAAAACCATTGCTTATTGGATACCTACACTTCACAAAGAATACACCCTCCAAATTTCATGTCTCTAGGATCAGCGGTTTAGGCTGTGCATTGATATATCAGTCAGTCAGAACTTCGAATTTTATATATATAGATTTGTAAATACTGCAGGTTTGTATTGTCAATGGTAAGTGATGATGTGGTCGAAGGTGATTGCACACAAGGCTTAGAAGAGAACTCGCTCTCAACACTCTCTGCAGGAAGCAAGGCAGGTTTGTGGCAGGTGCAAGTTGAGTGTGGTAGCCAGCCAGTGGTACAAAGTACCCTACCACCAAGAAAATCTTAAAATACGTTTCGAAGGTCATATAATACAATTATCAGAGAACCATTTATTCCAATAAATAAAAATTATGCTCTTTATTGCCTGCTCTTCTCACTTTTGATGATAGAGACATGTTTCAATATTCAAATTGCAACTCCTTAGGTTGGATAAACGAGAAGCTGAAGTTCGCGACGGACGACTCGTACCTGGACCCCACGAACCTGAACGGCAAGGTGCAGAAGCACCAGAACTTCGAGCAGGAGCTGCAGGCCAACAAGCCGCGCATCGACGACATCTCCACCAGCGGGAACACGCTTCTGGAGCAGGAACATTTCGCTAAACGTATGTATTATAATTCGCAGCATCACGCGTTCCCGGGATAAAGTAGCCTGTGTCCTTCTCCATACCTTAGGCTATCTGCATGCTAAATTTCATGATGATCCGTTGAGTAGTTGAGGCGTGAAGGCGTAACAAACAAACTCACTTTCATATTTATAATATTAAGTTTAGGATTCCATTATACGGTGTTAGTCACAGTCAGCTCTTTGACTTGACTTGTCATAGCAAATGATTCAGTTGAAAGTCTGCTGAACCTAGATTGTTTGTCAACTCAGAGAATCTAACAAAATTTTCCAGGCTAGATATAGTTTTGTACAGAATATAGTTTATGTTAGTAGGATCATGTGCAGTATTACACAAACCTTTTTGTATACAATGTTAAAAATTACTCTTATCTATCTCTGAGAATTTTATTAGATTATGTCCTTTACCCTAGCTCAAATCTCATCCCGCCTGGGTGAGCTGGGCGGTATCTGGGAGCGGCTGGTGCTAGCCAGTGAGCTGAAGGGAAGCAAGCTGCAGGAGGCGGCGCAGCAGCAGCAGTTCAACCGCGCCTGCGAGGACATCGAGCTGTGGCTCTCTGAGGTGGAGGGCCAGCTGCTCAGCGAGGACTATGGCAAGGTACATACACTTTATATCTCGGTGCAGCTGGTGCTGGTCAGAAATAGTCGATATCACTTTCCGAATCCTTCGTTCAATAAATCACGTCTAATCTTTGCTCCATATGGCGTGAAAAAGGGACAATAAACCACAAGTGTATAGTCTACTTCACGTAGGAAGCTGTGACAATGCAAGATATTTTAGCCATATAGTAAAATTACACTCGATAACATTAAAACGTTCTGATATTTCATGAAAGTTTGCTCTGTTATGACATTTCATTGTAATGTCGAAACATCGAACAATTCAACCAAAGAAGCGCCATCATGTTTTTTTTGCATAGCACGATGCATTGATTGGTTCTTACTATTCAAAGTCAGTGCAAAAGCACTACAACCTACAGGGATTTTTCCTTGATTCGTCGTATTAATCATAAACCATCCAGAAGGCGTATAGAAAATTTGATGTATTTATATGTTTATGTGATGTGTGTTTAGGACCTGACGAGCGTTCAGAACCTGCAGAAGAAGCACGCGCTGCTGGAGGCGGACGTGAGCTCGCACGCCGAGCGCATCGAGGCCGTGCGCCTGCAGGCCGACCAGTTCATCGACAAGGGACACTTCGACGCACACAACATACAGGCCAAGCGGGTCAGTACTACACACACACATGGTACCATAGAGTTGGAATACTATAGAGTGATAGCGTAAAAAACATTACCTTGTGCGAAGCGTGATCAGTTTGCATATAGATAGATAAATTCACAGATATATCGTACACTAGTTGATTTACAGTCAGACAAAATGTCGAAATGGATTCCTTGTCAATTGTCCTTGTTTAAAATATCGATAAATAATTAGACTATTTTACAAAAAACTTAAACAGACTTCAAAGTACATTAAGAAGTAATCAAATCCTGATCTGATACATTGGGACCAAACGGGAAGTGTACCCTATCAAAGAAAAAAATAATTTTCCCAAGCGGTTTATAAATGACGGAGTTATGAGGTAACTAACATTAAAAAAAAATACAACCGAATTGAGAACCTGCTCCTTTTTTTGAAGTCTGTTAAAAACTAAAAATTGGCATTCATTACGTATGTGTTTTAGTCATTCAAACTATGGACGCGCACTTCGTTTCAAGGCATTTAGACGGTACCCATGCTCACGGACAGTACTCTAGTTTCTCTATTAATATTCTGACTCTATGCATGTTACACTCAACTATCATCAAATATTGACCAATATCTAGTCTTTCCTCTTTTAGGATAGAGTTCAACATAAATGACATACATTTCTGTCTCCCATGTGAATTACACAGACATTAGTCAAGGTTTTTTTTAGGATGATCAAAATTCCGAAATATAAATATTAACGAATTATTTCGTCGTATCTAGGATGGTCTTGTTGGGCGGTACACAGCCCTCGACAAGCCGATGGCGATCCGCAAGCGGCGGCTGCTGGACTCGCTGCAGGCGCAGCAGCTGTTCCGCGACCTCGACGACGAGGCCGCCTGGATCCGCGAGAAGGAACCTATTATCGCGTCAACTAATAGAGGTATAGTTAATATACAACTTTACGGGTTATTTAGACAGCCCTTATCTATACACAAATTCAATATACAATAAGAGACACACATTCCCTTTTTGGCTTGGGATCGAGACAGAAGGGAAAGTTAAATGTTTTGATTACCAATTTAACCACCATGCGGGCGATTGATGGCAACCACCATAAACGTATACAATTTTTATTTTTATGGCTTTATTATTGTCATTTTTTTTGTGATTTTGATTATTAAGCTCCGCTGTCCGTCCGTTCGTCTGTCTGTCTGTCAGTGGATTGTATCTTATGAACCATACTAAAATATTTCAGTCTGTATTTCTATTGCCGATATAATAAAAATGAAATAACATACAAGATGGAAAACATCTTTATGGACCCCTTCGTGTGCCAGTCCAACTCTCACATGGCCAGGTTATTGTTTTACTATTTTTTTATTATTAAAATAGTATCAATAGATTTGTTAATATTGTACAAAGAGAGCATTTTATTTTTATTTATTTATTTAACATGATATTACACAGCATTTAACAAAAAATTATAAAAAAAGAACTTATATTATTAATACATTTGCCAATAATGAATATCTACTTTGTAACTTAAAATTATGTAACTAAATTATTGGTGGGTAGGAAACTATAAAAGAAACTTCAAACTAATAAAGTATCATTCATAATAAATCATAAAATATAATCTTGTAAAATTATTCAGTTACAAAACTCCATGGTTTAGTAAGTAATGAGTGTTGATGAGTATTGTCTACCCAGGTCGCGACCTGATCGGCGTTCAGAACCTGATGAAGAAGCACCAGGCGGTGATGGGCGAGATGGCGCAGCACGAGGCGCGCGTGGAGGCGGTGCGCGCGGCCGGCGCGGCGCTGCGCGACGCGGGACATTTCGCCGCCGGCGACATCGCGCACCGCCTGCAGCAGCTGCACCAGCAGTGGACGCAGCTGCAGGAGAAGGCGCTGCAGGTACCTGCAGTACAGATAGTGGCTAATCACCGATGAGCGTTGTCCGGATAATATCGCTTCCTAGCGATAAGACTGATCATTGTAACATAAATAAATGTCCTGGGACATTCCTCACACACGGTCATCTGATCCCAAACATAACTTTACACAAAAACACCGCTCTGAACCGTAACATAAGCAAAAATCAAGAAACAATGCGAAGTAAACAAAAGCTCAATGCTTGCGCACGAATCAGCTGTAAACGATGCGTCACGGAGATCCCTGAAACCGTGATTGGCTTGGCCGACTAGTCGGCCTCTTTATAACCGACTAATCGGCTAGTCGGCCAAAATCATAATCGGCACGTCACTAGTAATTAATTTTTTTTTATAAATTATTTTCTCTGGTGCAAGAGTTTTATTTGAACTCTCACATAAGAAATAACTGATTTATTTTTAACTAGCTGTCTCGCGCGATTTCACCCGCGTTCCCGTGATAAAAAGTAGCCTATGTCACCTGGGGATAGTGTAGCTTCCCAACAGTGAAAGAATTTTTCAAATCGGTTCAGTAGATTCGGAGCCTATTCAATGCAAACAAACAATCAAATCTTTCCTCTTTATAATATTATTAGTTAGAAATACGGATATGAGGACTTTAAAAGGATTAGGAGGATTTTAAAAGACGATATTTGTAATAAATAATGCCCTATGTGTTATATGCGTCCATATCCATAGGTTATCGGCTACGGTAACCGCTTACCATCAGACGGGCCGTATGCTTGTTTGCCGATTGGTGGTATAAAAAAATTTGCATAGTGTAATTTGTTATCACTTCAGTTCTGAGCTGACGTAAAAATATATTTTTGGAGGTATCTTCCAAACTTCGATTTCCCCTTGTCGCTATTTCACTGACTTACCTCATTACCCAGATATACCCCTTGTATGCGGCCCCAATTTTAACGAAATCATTTCGCCCCTCCAGCGCAAACAAGACCTCGAAGATTCGCTCCAAGCTCAGCAATACTTTGCGGACGCCAATGAGGCCGAGTCGTGGATGCGTGAGAAAGAACCGATGGCCAACACTCAGGACTATGGCAAGGACGAAGACTCCTCGGAAGCGTTGCTGAAAAAACACGAAGCATTGCTGTCCGATTTAGAAGCGTTTGGCAACACTATCAAGTCGCTGAGGGAACAGGCTAATTCTTGTCGCGTAAGTCCATCCTCACATATTGAAACCAGAAATGTTTCGAACTGTTCGGTCTCAAAGGAGCTTCCTTCCGCGGACTCTCAGATTCTGGAATGAGCTTCCCGCCGTGGTTTTCCCAATGGAGTATAGCATAGAGTTCTTCAAAAAGGGTGTGAAGAGATTTCTGCAGGGTCGGCAACGCGTGAGTAACACCCTTGGTGTTGCAAGTGTCCATAGGCTGCGGTAACCGCTTACCATCTAAAAAAAAAAAGTATTTAGATAGTTTTGGCACTTTTTTTATTTTATTTTGAATGGGCTTGCGTTTGGCCTTCGACTGACCCCAAGAGGAGTTATGAGGCCGAGGATGTAGCATGCTTACCCAGATAATGACTATTCACTCTGGCCTTAAATATCTCTAGGTTAAAAGTGTCGGGGAAAAATAGTAGGAAGAGCGTTCCACTCCTTTACTGTTTGCATATATGGAACGAAGAAGCAAAGCGTTGTGTCCTTAGTGGGATGTCAGTTATGTAATTATTACTTGAAAATGAAAAAAAAAGCTAAATATTATTTTAATTTTATGGACCAGTTGGTGTGTAGGTTAGTTGCTTCTGGCGTCTGTTTCCTGACGTCTACAATCTAGGTACTTTTAAGGCCAGAGTGAATAGGTTTCTTCTGGGTAAGCGTCTTTCATCTTAGGCTTTGTCATCGCCCCTTATGGGCGGGTCAGTGGCCAAACGCAAGCCCATTTAATTTAAAAAAAATAAAACCACGCCAGTTTGCAGGCTGGATTTCTATGTAGGACTAACATATGTTTGAACACATATGTTTGTTTTGAGTCTGGTTATAAAATTATGTATAATTTATTTAGCAACAAGAGTCGCCAGTAGTGGACGTATCTGGCAAGGAGTGTGTGGTCGCCCTATACGACTATGCAGAAAAATCGCCGCGCGAAGTCTCCATGAAGCGAGGAGATGTGCTCACCCTACTCAACTCTAACAACAAGGTATGTTTCTTCAACCTTCAAGTTTTTCTACATTTACATATGATAATGTGAAGCGAAATCATGCGGAACTTTTCTTTACAATCCACTTTCAATAATAATAATAATAATTTAATACATGAATAATCCCTACAAATGTTTTTTGAAGTCGAATATCTATATAAAAACTACATCACACTTTTTTTAGACATTCTTTCAAGTTTAACGGCTAAAGAGTCTTAATGAATATAGAGATCGATTTAAATAACCAAATTACTTGAACTACTGCCTAAGGGGGGGCCTTAGGGTCAATTCAAGGGATATAAAATTTAGCATATCTTTATTATCATTTAAAATTCTTCAGTAAACAAAGTCCTAAATACGTGTCCGTGAAATAAATCACTAGTTAATTATTCAACTTACAATATTTACCACATTGATAACAATTTAGTTATCAGTACAGTTTATCTAACCACTTATCAAAGACACTTGTATTCAGTAAGAATAATTTGATATTGTTTGTCATGTTCATGCTCTTATTATTTTGAATTCATTGTAATATGATGAATATTTTTACATTCAATGAATTAAAACCTATCCAAGTGGAATAACGGGAAATTGTAATTCTAGTCTTATTCAGAGATACCTGAATTGAATAAGTATATGCTACCCATGGATATATGAATACCTAATGAGGCCTTAATACAATATCTGCAGAAAGATTGTGTAAAAGTCAGATCTCGGAATCACTCAAAAATACTAGACGGCGCCACGACACGAGCGCGCGCGCTTAACTATTTAATATTAAATCGGTTTCAACTTTGGACCCAAAAGAGTTTATCATAGTTCTGATTCGTTTCTGGAAGACACTAGAACAAGATAATTAGAAATCCATTTATCCTAAGTTCAGTGATGGAGATTCATGCTATGCATGATGACTATAATATATGTCTGTCCCAATTCTGCATGTGACACATAAAACTTAAAATTATGCTACTGGAATAGCTTGTTATTAGTCATAATGTAACAAATCACCTGAACAATGCCTAAGACAAATAGCGTCGCTGCTATTTGACGTATGTCGTGTTAGGCGTTTAGCACACTGAACAATATGTATGCAAAATTTGAAGTATGACTGTGTAATTGTGTAATTTAATATCTTTGTAAAATTACCACAGTTTTCTGCATTTAACATATAATGCAGTATGCGAATTTGTTACGCTTGCCATGTAAGTTAAGTAATTACTATTGATAAGATTAATTCTATAAAAGATAACCGTGATTATAAAAGATATGTCTGTAAATTTGTGTCATCGTGATTTATAACATTATAACTTCTGCGCTAACTATACTTAAGTTGTGTTTCAACGGTTATCCAAGAGAACGATGCCTTTACATTCATTACACAAGATCAATTTGTTATCTGGCCCGAACCGAAACGTACATGTTTATGTAACACTCGCTAAACGACGCCTGCGACGCCACCACATAAAACACTACGACACGAGAGCGCGCTGCGTACCCACGTTTTAAAATGTAGCTGAAATAATCCTAAAATATAAGAAATTCTCTGTGATATATAAGTGATACTAGTTTAGTGACAGAAATGATAGTTTTGACATGGTTTGTTGCTGTTTTAGTGGACAATGTGTTTGTAAATAAGAGGAAAGATAAGCAGAATACTTTGGCACATGTGAGTTTGGGTTATTGTTATCATCATGATTTTATTAACATACCAAGTTAACTTAATAAGTTGAACACACACGGACAATAATCATGGGATTGTAAAAAAAGAAAAAATATTCTGAGAAATTTTATAAATCCATGTATGTATCTCGAACCATGAATCTTTGACTAACTATATTATTTACCCGTTAGCTCGCTGAAGGAACGGGCGTCCTATAACTACATATGAAAATAAAACTAGGAACTGCCAGTGAATTAATTACTTATTTCTCTGAGCTCTGTCTCGCGTTAAGATCTAGGCTGACGATCTTTACTCATAATTATTGTAGTGTGCTTCATTTCTAAAATATTTAGTCAATAATAAAGGTACACAAGGAACAAGATATTCAAGTTCTGTTAACTTTCCCTTTAATATAAACCTGTACTTACTCAATAAATTTGCATATATACTGTTTGAAAAATTAACTGAACTGCATAAATGTTTGATTAAAGTAAACAGTTTGATCAGTGAATAATCGCGAATAAAGTTGCTATATTTCTCAATTTTTTTCTCGACAAATATTATTTTGTTTATATAAATATAATAATTATCTCCTCTGAGAATCTGTGTGGTATCTCTAAATATTCTTATTATTCGGTCATTTTAATAAAAATCTTAAACCTAAACCTACCTAAACATACAAATGAGAATGTTTTTTTACTACACACATTTTCTATGTATATTTCGTAATATGTAGACTAAATTTCATCTTAGCTATGTGTTGTGTCTCACGTCTGCACATCGTAATCTCTGACGCGATATGTAAATATTTACAACTGTCGTTAACTCATTGTTAACACCATAGCATATGAATTGACGTGGCATTATCTCTAGTCTATAACACAATATAATCTGGCTATAGATTATTTATCAGACATCATCTGTTACTAGTGATTTCTTACCTGTCTCCAGCGGTTACACCCGCGTTCCCGGGATAAAAAGTAGCCTATAATACTCGGGGATAATGTAGCTGCCTATTAGTGAAAGAGTTTTTCGAATCCGACTGGTAGTTCCAGAGATTAGCCCGTATAAACAAAGTAGTTAATAGGTGAAATAAAATGCATCCATTTTTCCGTAACTAACAGTAAACATTGTTACCTAGGACTGGTGGAAGGTCGAAGTGAACGACCGCCAAGGCTTCGTACCAGCCGCCTACGTGAAGAAGATCGAAGCTGGACTCTCCTCGTCGCAGCAGAACCTTGCTGACTCCAGTTCCATCGCTGCTAGGCAGAACCAGGTATGTTTTACTTATTTTAATGTAGTGGTGGGTATGTACATCTCTCCCATTTCTATGGATATAAATTGATGTGATGTTTTAATGTCGCATATGACTTATTGTTTCGAACTGTGCGGGCTAAAAGGAGTTTTCTTCCGCGGACGCTCGGACTGTGGAATGAGCTCCCTGCCGTGGTTTTCCCAATGGAGTACAGCATGGGGTTCTTCAAAAAGGGTGTGAAGCGGTTTCTTCAGGGTCGGCAACGCGCGAGTGATACCCCTGGTGTTGCAAGCGTCCATAGGCTACGGTAACTGCTTACCATCAGGCGGGCCGTATGCTGGTTTGACACCTAAAAAAAAAACTTGCTCCTTGATGCTTCATAAAAAATGAATTTTTGTTTTGTAATACAGTGCTGCTACCTTTTGCTAGTTTTACCGTTTCAAGAGATGTTTTCCTGATATGAAAAGTATACCTTATTTTATGCCAGGGTACGGTTTTTTTTATGTACCAAATTCATACCAATTCACCCATTTTGTTACACATAAACTTAATAGGTTAACCAAAATAATACATGCCACTATATAATTCTAATGTTTGTAGATCGACGGTCAATATGACAACCTCCTGGGCCTCGCCCGCGAGCGTCAGAACAAGCTCAACGAGACGGTCAAGGCGTACGTGCTGGTGCGCGAGGCTGCTGAACTTGCCACCTGGATCAAGGACAAGGTATGTGCATACTTGTATTAAATACCTGTTATTCGTCTTCACATGAAAAGCTGTAAATCTTCAGAGAAACAGAAAAAAACTTACTCATCATTATAGCAGATTTTATAGATCAGTAAAATTAATCAGAACAGACTGTACTGTTTGGATTTAACCCGTCGGTTCTCGCGAGAGACGAACGTCTATTATAACAATAGATGTCATTGTTATTTTTTTAACCGTGAGCCAAAGCTTTCTTCCATAGATGATCAGACTGTGGAATGAGCTTCCTACCGTTGTTTTGTATACAGCATGGTGTTGTACTAAAAGATATTTGCATTTGTCAATGGGCTATAGTAACAGCTTACTGTCAGGCCCTATCCTTGTTTATTACCTTGTAATAATGTGCAGATACTCTTAAATATAACACTATACTGGATGGAGATTTCGAGATGGAATAAAGAATTGTAAAGAATTTTTCGGTGTTCTTAGGTTTCAAATATATACCATCACGAAATCTCAATCCTGTATAGCATATGTATGATTAATATCATAATTTTTTCTTTGATCAGGAAATGCACGCGCAAGTACAAGACGTGGGCGAGGACCTGGAGCAAGTGGAGGTGATGCAGAAGAAGTTCGACGACTTCCAGAACGACCTGCGCGCCAACGAGGTGCGCCTCGCCGAGATGAACGAGATCGCCGTGCAGCTCATGACCGTCGGACAGACGGAGGCTGCTCTCAAGATCAAGACACAGATGCAGGTCAGAACAACACACATTTATACAGGGACAAGATTCCTAACGATCCCTTATTTACTGCCCTTAGGGTAGGATTCCCAAAAAGACAGGAAGAGTGTGTATTCGCTCAAAGAGCAGCTCGACTCGGGAAGTACCTTACAGAATACCGCAGCCAAATAACTCTATGTTGTGTTCCTGTGCGTGAGTAAGGTTGCTAGAGCTCATTGGGGAGGGAGAAAGGTCGGTAACGTGTGAGTGATGCCTCGTGTGACACAAGCGTCCATATGCTACGGAAACCGCTTACCATCAGGCGGGCTGTATACTTATTTACTGACTTTGTCGAATAAAATAATCTAAATTTCAAGTTGGCTAACCCCTAGGCTGTGCCTTGATAGATCAGTCAGGATTCCTGACTTGACCTGGACTCAGGAATTGCAAATAAAGCCCATCATTTCGTATAATTTTTTACCTATAGAATGTGTGCTCTCCCCTAATATAATAAATCTACCTATGTACCTAACCTTGGTTTGTATTTTGAACTGATACAATTTATAGACTGGAGCTACGTTCCTTTGCCAACTTTTAGGTGTCCTCTATCCTATGAACAGTTACAAAACCTATTTAACATAACAGGAGCTGAATACCAAATGGACATCTCTGCAACAACTGACGGCAGAGCGAGCAGTACAACTAGGTTCAGCGCATGAGGTGCAGAGGTTCCACCGCGACGTGGACGAGACCAAGGACTGGATCGCGGAGAAGGAGGCCGCGCTCGCCACCGACGACCTCGGCAAGGACCTGCGCTCCGTGCAGACGTTGCAACGTTAGTATTTTAAACCTTAATGTAAAGGGATAGGGTTATTTTTACTCCTACCCTCTTATTAATAAATAAGGTGTGAGTCAAGCATAGTAATACCTAGGTTTTAAATATATCCGTCACTTTCTAATGTCATATAAACAAAAAGGGCTGGGGCTATCTTAATACCTGTTACAAGACTGACTTAAACCTTATTTATTAATAAGGGGGTTACTGTTTGGTAGGAATTTTATATCTCGAACAGAGTCAGCTTCCGTTGTGTTACTGATTTATGTTAGAAGTAAACCTTTACCAAGCCTAGAATGGGTTTGCGTTCGCCCCTTTAGCCTCATCACAGAAAAGGCCTTGTACCATTTTGAGATATGAAATCAGGAACGTCAAATGATGATGAAACTAATTTACTTGCACACAACCGCTTAAAAAGAATTCCACTTATCACACACTGTTCCCATTTTGTAGGCAAACACGAGGGGCTCGAACGCGATCTTGCAGCTCTAGGAGACAAGATCCGACAGCTAGAAGACACGGCCAACCGCCTCATGTCCACACACGGGGACTCTGCTGACGCTACTTACAGCAAGCAGCGCGAGATCAACGAAGCGTGGCAGCAGCTGCAGGCGCGCGCCAACGCAAGGAAGGAAAAGCTGCTCGACTCGTATGATCTGCAGAGGTAACTATACCACACAACCGGCTCATGTCCACGCAAGGGAACTCTGCTGACGCCACGGTATAGAAGGGTGCAGAAGATCGATCTATTTGAAGGATCTTGAACCGAAAAGCAATAAAATCTAAAATCACTGAAAACACGACGAAAATGCGCGGTTGTTGACTTCGATAAGTTTATTTCCTCTACAGGGTTATTCGATACTTCAGCAATGTATTTGCTTAAGAGGACTCAAGTCGCCATACTTTTCATACAAAAGCTCTGTACTGATGATGGCGTTGTTAAACATTTTTCGTTAGATGTTTTAAACAAATTGGTATCTTGTGGACTATATCTAGCCGTGTATCTAGGCGAAAATAAAAAAAAGTGTGAAACAAATTCAGTAAAAGCCTCCGAATAACAGCGTTTTTGCACAAATTTTACCTGAACTTTGGCCATATCTAATGTACCCATAAATTGTAAAAGTAAAGAAAACATCTAGATACCAGGCTTGCAAATTTATTGGTGATAAATAACTTTTTTTTCGAAAACTTGTAAGATTTTTTCACAGGAAGTATGGGCCTGGAACAAGTTTTATGATATTTCCGCGCACAAATTTTCGTTCGATGATATCGCGTTCTCACTTGCTTGTTGGTGTGTAGTACGCGGGAGACGAGTCATGCGGGGGTCGGGGCGAGTGGGACTGGCGGGTTGAATGAAGCTCGTCGGTCACCCTCGGGCCTCGCCGCGCCTCACTCGGATGACACGAATCGTTGACTGCGCATGCATTTATTTCGATTTGGTACGATTATGTATACTGTGACGTAGTGACGTAGGTATATCTCGCGGCCGGCCGGCAAGATTATTTGATAGTACCTAACTCATAGTACAAATACTACGTAAATCACAGAAGGCGAGACGTTATAATAATTACCTTGTATGTGAAAAATATGTTTGATATTATTGCGTGAAAAAATAAGAAAAACTTGGTTTTACAAAACTTTTGATTTGAGAGACCTTGAGAACACAATTCTCGAATTATTTATTTCTCAAAATTTAAAAAAGTTTCCGCCATATTGAACTATTACTTACTTCACCGATTGCTCTCAAAATCGATATCTGAGAGACCTTGAGAACACAAAACATGAATCGTTTCTCAAATTTCATAAAAGTGGCCGCCATATTGAACTTTTTAGATATTGGTTAGAATGCTCTCAAAATTGATATTTGAGAGACCCTTGGACAACATAACTTGAATCTTATCTCAAAATTTTAAAAAGTTTCTGCCCTATTGAACTTATTACTTCACTGATTGTTCTGAAAATCGATAGGTATTTGAGAGACCTTGGATTCACAAAACACTTATCTATTCTCAAAATTTTAAAAAAGTGGCCTCCTTTTTTTAAATTCAAAATTGTAGACAAAAAAAATTGCAGATTCATGTTATAAAAACCGGCCAAGTGCGAGTCGGACTCGCACACGGTGGGTTCCGTACAATATTAACTAACTCAACTTTTATATGAAAAAAAAAACGCCAAAAAAGACGGTTTTGTATGGGCGCCCCCTTTAATTTTTAATTTTATTTCATTTTTCTTATTTGTTGTTATAGCGGCAATGGAAACACATTCTCTGAAAATTGCAGCTGTCTACCTATTACCGTTTATGAGATACAGCCCACTGACAGACAGCCGGACGAACGGACAGCGGAGTCTTAGTAATAGGGTCCCGTTTGGCACCCTACGGGTACGGAACCCTAAGAAGGCGCATGTTACGTTGCCTATATTGGTAAAAATATTTACACGCATCATGATGAGTAATAATAAAAAAGTATGTACCTACATACTTTTTTCTTATTACTCATGTATAATGTTTTTGAAAAAATAGCCAATATACCTAGTCAAATTTTCAATTTTTTTTTAATAAATGTAACCATGCTAAGTTTCTTGCCTGTTCTTTTCAGTTGAAGGCCCAATTACGAACTGGTGGTAACTTCAGTAGCTTTGACCTTCATAAGTGCCCTACTAGGGGCTAAATTGAATAAATGGCTTTGACTTTGACCGAGCTTTGCAAATTTTTTTTTTTTTGGTAAATCATAAAAGTTTTTCTCACAAAAAAAAGAAATTTGAAAAAAAAAAAGGGAAAAATATTAACATGATTACCCGGGCTCGAACCGGGGGTCTTCTTGTTCGGGACCGCCCTATTTCCCACCTGAGCTATTATAAGCTCGTAGATAGTGGTGAAATTTACCGTCTTATTCTAATGATTTTGTAGCAGTTTTTCATTGCCTGAAGACTGGATAAAACGCCGTTTTCTAAAAATGATCGATTTAGATTCAGATTATATCTCCTCACGCGATTTACAAACAGCATCTGTGATTCCACGAAATTCGGCCGCCAGCGCCTTATTGGGCATTTTTTTGTATTTATTCTGAACCTTAATGTCATAGACACAAAATTTATTATTGTGTGTCATTTAGTTGCCCTTTCAAAGCGATATTCGAATGACAATACTGCCAACTAACGTAGCAAAGAAAAAATAAAATCTACACTCGACGCGCGCAGTCAGTCGCTCCGCGCCATTTTCGGCACTATAACGTGTTTTGACGCGCGTGGTATTTTTTACTGTGAAGTGATTGATAAGAAAGTTTAAGTGTTTATATAGATATTCGTATACCAAATTACTGGAAATTTAGTGTATTATCCCATTATAAGTGTTGTTTTAGGTATTTCGTAAAATATCTTTATAAAAAAGTGATCAACTTTTTATGACCCAATAATGACATCATTTTTTATGGCCGTTTGCCAATGTTTATGTTCGTGATATGTATCTAAATTACTCGAATGTGTTGTGAATAGGATAAGTCTGTGGCAAATTTATCCAGGAAGACAATTCATTTATCAGGTATGTCATTTACCGTATATGTTTACTACAATTGTGTTCGAAATTGGATATTTCGGTAGAAAAGTAGGTTATATTATTATGACTCATATTTACTTATGTTTTCGGTTCTAATATGTGTTTATTCTCATCAATCCATTGTGAAATATAGGTAAATTAATCCAGGAATTAGTGTATAATATCAGTTTAGTCATAAATATAAAAAAATAGTTCGTTCTAAAAATAGATGTAAACAAACTGTGGGTGGCGCCCGGTAGTTACGGCAATGAGTCATGGCGGGCACTTCACGACCCAGGTTTTATGACATAAACAAACCTTTTTTATGGAGCCTTGAGTGATTTATGTTTTTACATTGTGAATGTTATCGACGCGTAAACTAATTAGTGTTCAGATTAGTGATAAATAATTATGTTTAGGGAAAGTTATTTTACATATATAGGTAGTTTATTGTGCAAAGAATGTTTTTTTTTGAAAAAAAAAGAAAAACAACGGGTTTTCAAAATTTTCAGAAATTAGAGGTAAGTCCAGTAGGTTTTAAATAATAGCATATCTCATTACTATTATTAGGGCGTTCTTTGTTTCCTATATAATTATAGGAAACGAGAGTTATAATTTTTTTGATCACCAAGTTCGTAAAAAAAAAGTCGTAAAACCAGTAATAGACGCTCGAAGGGATATATGCAGGATGAATTTTTTTTTCTAGCCACTGATTGCAATTTCTGAACTACAGGTCTTAGAGAAAAACGCTGAAGGGAACCCCGAGCTAAATTTTGAAGAAAATAAAAATGCCATTAAAAAAATGAAAAAAAATGTGTTTTTAATTTTTAATTTTTTTTTTCTTTTTCTGCTTCTACTTCACAATAAGAACAAAATTATTTTTCAGCGTTTTTGTCTAAGACCTGTAGTTCAGAAGTTGCCCGCACTGGCTAGAAATAAAAATTCGCCCTGTATATGTATACCTACAAGAATTGCTCGTGTATAGATAGATTAGAAATACATCACCTCTATTCATCGAGGCTGATGAATTGAATAAATGGCTTTGACTTTGACCGAACTTTGCACGTTTTTTTTTTATTTTTGGTAAATCATAATAGTTTTTCTTACAAAAGAAGGAATTTGAAAAAAAAAGGGAAAAAAAAAATCATAATTATCTGGACTCGAACCGGGGTCATCTGTTCGGGACCACCCGATTTCCCACCTGAGCTATTATAAGCTTGTAGTTGGTAGTGAAATTTACCTTCGTATTCTAATAAATTTCTAGCATTTTTCATTGCCTGAAAACATGGATAAAACGCCGTTTTATAAAAATGAAATCTAGCTAGATCGATATATCGCCCCCGAAACCCCCTGCATACATATTTCATGATAATCATTGCATATATTATTAATATACAAGAATTGCTCGTGGTATTAGATATATTATAAATACATCGCCTTTATTCATCGAGGCTGATGTAGGTATAAATCTATGCACTCTGCCAATCTGGCAGGCGCGGCGCGGCACACTACATTACCTAACCTGCGCCTGCGTGCGTGAGTGGGACGCCAAGGTGAGACGCGAAATCATGAATGACTACGACCCTACCGAAGCGGCCGCGAGTGAGCAGCGGAATTTACCGACCGACAACCGAGGGCTCTGGCGCTATCTCTCTTTTTTCGCAGTGCCTCCTTATCAAACACTACGTTGGATGAAACAACAAGCTTTTAGACTATGCTTGCGTTGAAGTTGCGCCGGCCACACAGCGCCACCTTAATAACACCAGTAGAAGCAATTCCCATCTCTTGTCCCAAAATTGATCAAAAGCAAGTGCATATTTGGTATGAGAAAGGTAATTTTAAAATTATGAAATTTTGGCAGAAAACACAAGATTTTTAAGAGAAAATAATAGTCCAATGGGTATTCCAAAAAAAAAAATATATTTCATGAAAAATAATGAAAATCTTGTTTGCTATTCTGTCCCGTTTTCCAAGAGACAATAGTGTCTTTTAATAGAGACCGAGTTTCTTAAAAAACTGTCCATAGTACTCCATAAACTAATTGGCTTTTAACTATGAAAAAAAGTACGTTTGGTGAATTGTAACCATAGAACACGTACAGAAAATCATGGTATCAAAGAGTTGGCCAAGGGACAATGGGGAACGTGACCATCGCAACTAAGTACAAGAAAAAGTTGATCGACCCAAATACATGTCCATTTGTTGACACAACTAATGTTACCTGCAGATTCCTGTCAGACTACCGCGACCTGATGGCGTGGATCAACTCCATGATGGCGCTGGTGAGCTCGGACGAGCTCGCCAATGACGTCACCGGCGCCGAAGCACTCCTCGAAAGACACCAGGTACATACTCACCACTGCATACACTATACATTGTAATATACATACATACTTGTGTGAAGTTGAAGTAATCCCTCATTGTGTCCCAAATACGTGTCTACATGTGTAAATTATTTCATATTTTGTTCCATTGCTGGGTGAAGACATAAAATCTCCGTTTTTCCGTACTCGAAGGGTGCCAAACGGGACCCTATTACTAAGACTCCGCTGTCCGTCCGTCTGTCTGTCAGTGAGCTGTATCTCATGAACGGTAATGGGTAGACAGCTGAAATTTTCAGAGAATATGTATTTCTATTGCCGCTAAAAGAACAAACAATAAAAATGAAATAACATTAAAAAATCAAGGGGGCGCCCATACAACAAACGTCTTTTTTTGGTATTTTGTTTTCATAACACGATGAGTTAGTTAATATTGTACGGAACCCTCCTTTTGCCAGTCCGTCTCGCACTTGGCCGGTTTTTTTTTTAATTATGATAAATCCGAGATGGGGTCTACCTCGCTGAGTTTCTTGCCAAAATACTCAATATAATATAATAATAAATAATTCCGCTCTGTAGGTATATTCAATAGTAAAAGTGCCTTACAATACCTTATATGAACAAGTGACTTATTGATTTGATTTATAATTGGTTTACTTTTTCTTCATTTCTGTTGCTCCAAATACGCTTATGAGACGTGATACACAGTAATGTGTTAGTTTATAACAATTTGTTGCACTACGGAACAAGACTCCCATATTTAATTTCTCCCCAACACCCTGCAATGGAACGAGGTAAATAACCACTCCCCGTGGATAATGGATGCTGAATAATACGTGTACAATAATATGGCGTGCATTTCTAGAGCCAGCGTTTGGAGATAGACGCGCGGTACGGCATAATGCCGCAGGTCAGACGCATTGCACGCATGTGTGCTCCAGCCTAACTCTCAGGACGATTCACATGTCTTTAAATGCATTAAAAAATCGATGTAAAAAGTAATTATTGGAGTCTTAAAATCTATCTCAAGGCGAACTTGAGTTTATGGTTAGAATATCATGTAACAAAACTGTTATTAGATGCATTTTTTTAAATTTCAAAATTTGACCATATTATTGAATTATTTATTTATCATGTCCTCATTATGTGAAAATTACGTTTGAAGATTACTGAATAAGCTTAGAGCAGTAGTTTAGAGAAAATGCGTTCATGTCAAACCAATAAATACTATGTGACTATGTGAATCGTCCTAAAAATTTATAATAAACACAAGTGTATGCAATAATATAAAAATAATGATACACAACACTCGATGTGCTATTTTGGTTATATATATTTCAATTTAAACATAATACCTAGTTTAGTTACTAAAATAATCGTAGTTAAGTGCAGGGGTACTTAAAGAAACTTAATTTCAATAACAAAACGTAAAATCACAGTTAATTTAACAGTTATTAATATGTAATAAGTTTTCTTTTGCTACAAACAAATACTGCCATATATTTTTCGGATTTTTCACGTTGTTGGTACAATCATGTTAATAAATGTATATTTTTATTTGGTATCAGAAATGTACCCCCGATATAATGAATAACTAAGATAGAATACTACGATACATTTTTCAAGGTGACTGTACTAAATACCGTTTGACATTTTCAAGAAAGTGCCTACAGTGTGTTGTTTACGTGTGTTTTTGTGATTTTGATTATTGTTTTCCCTTCCTCATAACATCTACGTGTTGTATTTTTTCACATTTGTGTCTGTGTGTTCATTATTTTCTATAATCATTCATTGTTTGGTGAACATATTTTAGACAATTCACGTTTTTCATGTAGAGTATTTTACATAAAAAATCTGTATATAGGAACTTCTACAACCCTATTTGCATTGTTGGAATTATAAGACGCAGGTTTCCCAAAAAAAACACTCGTAAAGTTTGAACATTACGTTTTCTTAGGGTGTGTCCAGACACAGCGAATGCCTCGCGGCGTTCGCAGGACACAAATCTGCCGCGCGACGAACTTTCGCGGCAGTCGTCCAATAATATAGCCTACTCTATAACATAGTATATGTATACAGGAGCACCGCACAGAGATGGACGCCCGCGCGGGCACGTTCCAAGCCCTGGAACTGTTCGGCCAGCAACTGCTGCAGGGCGGACACTACGCCAGCGTCGATATTCAGGAGAAACTCAACACTATGGGCGATGCCAGGCAGGAGTTGGAGAAGTAAGTCCATTATATGTTTACCATTTACTCCTTATCTTCCATCTTCAGCTACATAAAATCACTTGTAACATAATCTTTGATAAAACTGCAGTGTCAGTTTTTTAGTTACTGTTGTGTTGATAGTGGAATAATTGTGAAAGACAATATGTCGAAATACAAAATCATTCAGTTACCTAAGAGCTCAAAGTTACCATGTATTCATTTAATTTGGCGATAGTGACTACGCTCGATAATAAGTTCTGCTTTAATCTTTCGAGATCTTGTAACTTCATACGTGATAAAACTATCAAAAAATTATGTAAAATACACTAAACCCGGCAGAAGAAAAGTTACTTGCACTCCTAAATATTGCCTTGTCGAATTTCATATATCATTCATACATCTTTTACATAGGGCGTGGGTAGACCGTCGCATGAAGCTCGACCAGAACTTGGAGCTGCAGCTGTTTTACCGCGACTGCGAGCAGGCGGAGACGTGGATGGGTGCGCGCGAGGCGTTCCTGGCGCCAGGAGCCGCAGACCGCGACCAGCCTGACGCGCAGCAACCTGACAATGTGGAGCAGCTCATCAAGAAACACGAGGACTTCGATAAGGCTATCAATGCACATGTAAGTTGGGACAAAGATTAAGCATTTTGAGAGGTAGAGCATAGCGTTTAGTCTCTCAAGTTGTAGCTCGACTGGGGAAGTACCTCCACCTTACAGAATACCGCAGCCAAATAACTTTTTATTTTCCTGGGCGTGAGTTAGGTCGCCAGAGCTCAGGAGTGGGGGAAGGGTCGATAACGCGTGAGTGATGCCTCGTGTATTGCAAGCGTCCATATGGCTACTGTAACCGCTTACCATCAGACAGAAAACGCAATTTTTATAGTTTTTTGGTTTGTCAAAATGTACAAGAAAGATACAAAAATTTACTTGTGATATGTGCTATGACTACCAATCATTCATCCAAATTAATTCAAAGTCAAAGGAATTTATTCAATTTAGGCCCTATTAGGGCACTTATGAAGGTCAAAGCTACTGATGCTACCACCAGTTCGTAACTCGGCCTTCAACTGAGAAGAACAGACAAGAAACTTAGCAGAATTGTGGACTTAAACCTAAATTCTTAACCTAACCATCAGGGTTATTCTCAAAGATTTGTATATATTTGTGTACAGGAGGAGAAGATAGCCCAACTGCAGACACTGGCGGACCAGCTGATCGCGTCGGAGCACTACGCGGCCGACCCCATCGACAGCAAGCGGCGGCAGGTGCTCGACCGCTGGAGGCACCTCAAGGAAGCGCTCATCGAGAAACGGTCCAGGTAACCATGGCGACGTGAAATATATCATCACATATAACACTAATCACCCAGTGATTCGAGGCCATAGTAACCCAGTACAAGATGACATATCCTGATTGAACTAGCATATCGTTATGTGAACTTTTATTAGTGAAACTTTTCAAAATAATTACATACATCTGACCGGCTACCACCCTCAAGTTGAAATTCCGTGGCACAACCACGGAATATTACTGGTATGTACTTCATACTTACTGGTATGTATTGGCAGCTGTACTGGAATCTGTTCCCTTTCTGGGCTAAGCTCACTTACCATCACGAAATAAGATTGTAATAAATAATTTGAAGCATCCTTAATTGGACACTCCACACATCACAGTTATGATTGTAATTATGTCTTACCTTCGATATCGGAAACGGATTAACAAATTTCCGAGGCGAATTTCATCAATTGCTATTTTAATTTCCGAAAACTTTCAAATGAATCGAATTGATATTTCCGTAAAGAAACATCAATAATATTCGAATTCGGAAATTAAAAAAGCAATTGCGGAATATCGCCTCGTTAGTTTTTGAATCCGTTTCCGATATCGAATCCGAGCGTTTTAAAATAGCCCTGCTGAACCATGTCTACAAACTGTCATGTCCTTTTTACTAGGTTGGGTGATGAACAGACCCTGCAGCAGTTCTCCCGCGATGCCGACGAAATGGAGAACTGGATCGCTGAGAAACTGCAACTGGCCACCGAGGAGAGCTACAAGGTATTTATTGTTACCCTCGGTTGAGATTAATAAACGTAAAGCTCATACAGATGGGCCTGTGGCGTGAAATGTAGATATCCTCACTGCCACGCCACTACCACACACGCTATCAGTGGACTGTATCTCGTGAACCGTCATAGGTAGTTGAAATTTCCACAGATTGTGTATTTTTATTGCTGCTATAACAACAAATAATAATTAAAGGAATTCTCCATTCAAAAACGTGTTTACGGAACCATTCGTGTTCGAGACCGAATCGCACTGTGGGCCTTTTTTATGTTCTGGTATCTGCAAATACAAACAGTTCTTTTATGGATATGGAGCGATTTTTGATTTTGAAACATATTTCTAACGATTAAGAGGTTGTTTCAATCTATGTTTTGATTGCAACAATGTTACGTTCCTAACTTATGGCTAACTGATCCCAAACTAAGCAGAGCTTGTACTATGGAAACCAGATAACTGATATACTACTTTTTGTTTGTAAATACATACTAAGTTAATATACATAATTACACCCAGACTCAGGACATACAGACATGTTCATGCACAAAAATGCATGTCCTACGGCGCGATAGGTGGAATCTTAACCAACCGCGCCAACTGGCTCGTCTACTTATAAGTAATAGCTAATATATTCATGTTGCACAGGACCCGGCTAACATCCAATCTAAGCACCAGAAGCACCAAGCCTTCGAAGCGGAGTTGGCTGCTAACGCTGAACGTATCCAGTCCGTGCTCGCTATGGGAGGGAACTTGGTACAGCGTGGACAATGCAGTGGCAGCGAGGATGCTGTACAAGTAAGTCACTTATTATTTAGATCAGATATGTTATCTTCTGACTGCTGTTTTACCCATATCTTGACGGAACTTTTGGTTTCTCTTGTGTGCTAATCCTATATATAAATGTTTATTCAAATCAATATGGGTATTTTGTGTAGTGTAACACTTTAAGAAAATGTTCGATTGTGCGGGAGCAGTTATTAATTCTAACTAAAGTTGACAAAACCAATCGTTACTCCAGAAGATGTTTGGTTGAGGCCAAGGATGTAACATATTTACTAACTTGACAGTGCAATTGTGTGCACAATGTTATTAATCTACATTTTATTACATGACAGAAAGTTCAGCGAAGATTACCTGTACTTCATTATCACCTTGCGATTGTATTAATAACTCAGATTTATTTTCCTCTTAGGCTCGTCTAGCGTCCATCGCAGACCAATGGGAGTTCCTGACTCAGAAGACAACTGAGAAATCGCTCAAGCTGAAGGAGGCCAACAAGCAGCGCACTTACATCGCCGCTGTCAAGGACCTCGACTTCTGGCTTGGAGAGGTAATATTCTGTCACATTTATACTAAAATTTTGTCTCAAAACACATTTATATAGGTATGTAATTGTGCACAATTTTAGCAAAAAAAATTATGTGGTGGAATATACAGGGTGTTGTTTTGGTCGGCGACAAGCGACACAGGAGCGGTAGTGCAAAATATATATTCCCCAAAAATGTACTTAATTCCATTAAATACTGCAAAGTATGGTTACTAGGCACGTGCACAGACTAGAGCTAGGCGCAAGCCGCCATCGTCCCACCCCTTTACTCCCTCGTACTCCCGTTGAGTATTATGTCTACACTTTAGCTTATTACATGATTTTCAAAATTTTTTTTTTTTTTTATTTTTATTATTAAAAAAAAATAAGTATTTTTTTTATATTTTTTTAGCACCAGTATCATTTGTATTATCGACCCTGAGTCGCTCGTCGCTGACCAAAAAACGACCTGTATAGCACATACAGTCACACAAACGCCGGACGGATAACTTCGTAACCAAAGATTCCATTAATACTTTGAGCATGATATATAGAGTGTATCAACGAATATGATGCAACCAAAGTTACATTACATTGCTTGTTTTGGTTACTCCAAAACCCACATATAGAAAGGATTAAAATAATAACGTGATTTCTGAATAGGTTTTATTTGTAATTAATTTTGTAGGTGGAAAGTCTGTTGACCTCCGAAGACTCTGGCAAGGATCTCGCCTCAGTACAGAATCTCATGAAGAAACACCAGCTCGTCGAGGCCGATATCCAAGCTCACGAGGATAGGATCAATGGTAAGACAGTTTACTCTTTGTAGATTTGATTTCCTCTTAATTTCATGGTTCTACAACTAATGGTTTAGGCGTTGGTCTTTTATATAATCAAATAGAACAATGTTTTTCAATCTTATTGATTTCGCGACTCCCTTACAGGTTGAAAAATTCTGGCGACCCCCTAGTCGAACAGACGAAGAATTTATAAATTAAACGTCTACGATAATGATTTTCTTTATTTTGATACCTTTACTTATTAGTCTGCAAGAAGCCGCGAGAGGTTTGCAACTAAGTAAGAGATAAGTTAGACGCCCACTTGCGCGAAGTCTACCTTGCCTTTTTCCTCCTACCGGCGACCCCCCGACTAAAGATTCACGACCCCCCGGGGGTATCCATCCCGTATATGCAGATCGCCGAGAAAACTTCGCAAGCACGATGCAGTATAATGTGGCTTCACGCCATCTACCAATTTGACGCCACCACCTATTTGACGGGCCAGTTGGCGCAGTTGGTTAAGGTTCACCTTACGCGCCGCAGGTCGTGGGATCGATTCCCACACAGGATATGCACTTGTGTGCATGAACATGTCTGTATGTCCTGAGTCTGGGTGTAATTATGTATATTAAGTATGTATTTATAAACAAAAAGTAGTATATGTATTATATCAGTTATCTGATTTCCATAGTACAAGCTCTGGCTTAGTTTGGGATCAGATGACCGTGTGTGAGGAATTTCCCAGGATATTTATCTATCTTTAGGCGTGTGAACATCATTATGTAGTGGTCGGCTACAACAGTTTTTTATGTTCGCCCAGACATGAACTCTCAAGCGGACGCGCTAGTGTCGAGCGGTCAGTTCGACAGCGCGGGCATCGGGTCGCGGCGGTCGGCGATCAACGAGCGGTTCGAGCGCGTGCGCAGCCTCGCCGCGCACCGCCGCCAGCGCCTGCACGAGGCCAACACGCTGCACCAGTTCTTTAGGGATATCGCCGATGAGGAGTCCTGGATCAAGTGAGTTCACCAACACATATTGGGCTCAAACACAGGTCTATACATCCTAACTAATATTATAAATGCGAAAGTAACTCTGTCTGTCTGTCTGTTACGCTTTCCCGCTTAAACCGCTGAACCGATCGCGATGAAATTTGGCATGCATATGCCTATGGTATGGAGAAGGACATAGGCTACTTTTCATCCCGGGAACGCGGGTCAGCTAGTTATAAATAAAAACCGCCCCATTGCGAGTCTGAATCTGACTCCCTCACCGAGGGTTCCGACCTTCAGACGCATATTTCTTAGGTTCGGCCATAACTGTTATAAAAAACCGGACTGCATAACTATGTTTATTTGTAGACGTTTGTAGACGTGTAATTTTGTTTCGAAATAACTGCTAGTTAGAAACTTATTCTATTTGTCCTGTAATACTTACATAAATGTTTATCAACAGTAATTATTTCAGATTTTTCGCTTTAAAAACTTCAGAGATTAGGGAAAATAGTCAAAAACTACGCAATATTAAAGAAAATAAAAATCGGATTTGGAATATACAAACTTTCATATAATACGCCTTTAAAACTTGTTGAAATTTCGGTCCCCCTTTTCATTGTAAATTTCAAATCAATGGCATTAATCGTTGCTGTGACAGACGGACAGAGTGACCCCATAAGAGTTCTTTTGTTACCTTAAGTTAGTAAATCTAATAAATTCATTGAAATAAAGAATATATCTCAAAATTACCAATAAAACTTATCAGGGAGAAGAAACTGCTGGTAGCCTCAGACGACTACGGTCGCGACTTGACCGGCGTACAAAACTTGCTGAAAAAGCACAAGCGTCTCGAAGCGGAGTTGGCGAGCCACGAGCCAGCCATCCAGGCCGTGCAAGAAGCCGGGGAGAAGCTCATGGACGTGTCCAACCTGGGTGTTCCCGAGATCGAGCAGCGGCTGAAAGCGCTCGCTTTAGCTTGGGCCGAGCTTCAAGCGCTGGCTGAAGAGAGAGGAGCCAAGTTGCAGCAGTCGCTAGCGTACCAGCAGTACTTGGCCAAGGTTGATGAGGAGGAGGCTTGGATTAGGTATGTTGTTGATTTTGGTTTTGTTTTTTTTTAGAGTTGTTACTGTAACGAGGGCCTACATTTGGTGATGATGATGTATGAAATATATTAGTTTTCATTGAGACAGCCTAGGTAAAAAAAAATCTATTTATTCAGTCAGTTAGATTATAAACCGCTTACCATCAGGCGGGCCATATGCTTGTTTGATACCTAAAGTAGTATAAACAAATAAAATGTGACCCTTTTTTAACCGACTTCAAAAAAGGAGTAGTTTCTCAATTTGGTAGTTTTTTTTATTTGTTGCCTCATAACTCCGTCATTTATTAACCGTTTTCGAAAATAGTTTATTTTTTTTATTTTGAAGATTACACTTCCCGTTAGGTCCCATTGTCATCAGGCCTGGCTCCCAATTCTCGCGCTTTCGACATCGATGTCGAATAGACATTTGGCGAAAAACATGGCGGTCTTCTGTCAAAACGTATAGAATTTTTAACATATCCGCCATGTTTTTGTGCGATAATTGGGGGCTTGGAATTGATAGATTTTTAGTGTACTTTGAAGAAGTCGGATTAAGATTTTTGTAAAACAGTATTCATATATTTTGATTTATGAAATCGAATTACATAGATAAAGCGCGTCAAAGCTCGTGACGTCACTTGTTTGTTAAAAGTTTACCATGGTGTGCATCGGGGAACATCAAAAGAAAAGATACATCTACTTACCTATTTTTTGATAATGTAAATGACGGACTAAATAGATTTATTCAGGCCACTAGTCTATTTAGCACTTGTATCGGCACTAGAATCATTTGGGCGAGTAGTATGATCTTGTGAGTGTACTAAGCACCAGTATGTTTGTATCAGTGAGAAGCAGCAGCTGGTCGGCGTGGGCGAGTGCGGCGACAGCATGGCGGCCGTGCAGGGGCTGCTCAAGAAGCACGAGGCGCTGGAGGCGGAACTGGCGGCGCGTGAGGATCGCGTGCGCGACCTCGCCGCGCAGGGGGATGCTCTGCGCGCGCAGGGGAACCTGCACAAGGACGCGCTACAACACCGCACTACAGCACTGCAGGTATAATACACTACACTGAACCCATCGTAGCGCTTGCTGCGCTAGGAGCGGTGCAGGGGTCCTCCAATGCCGTTCACAATCATCATGATGATGACGTTAAAACCATGACACACGGTATTAGGGTACTTTCTAGATATTCAAATTCAAAAATTATTCATTCAATTTAAGCCCTGATAAGGCACTTATGAACGTTAACAAAATGACTCTACACCGGTTCCAAATACAACTTGAATTGAGAAGACTCCGGCAAAAAACTCAGCAAGACTTTTTTTTAATGTGCACTTAGAAGTATTACAATTTACAAAATATATATAACAATAGCCTGCGAAGCGAATAATTCATTCAAATGCATTCTTGTCACTTACAAAATCATAAACATTATAGTACCCTTTCTTGCATAACTTCTGTTTTACTAGCTTTTTAAATCTATGTATAGGTATCTCTTGATACCCCCTAGATGTGAGCTAAGCACCTGTAGGTAATCAGTTTCTAGGTCTTGTATGCTTACCACCTTTGACCCACATCATCGCAGAATCGACGGTACAATTGGGGTTTAATCAAGTCTATAAATATTAATACTTATTAATAAAAACAACCAACGTAACAAATATATGATTCATCTCTCGTTCTCTGAAAGTAAACCTAAAAGTAACTAAGAAGCGGGATGTAAATGATACTTTAGGTCCCTAGGGCGGTATAAAAAAAAATAGAATGTAACTATACTGCTCTTATTTCGTTCTAGTGTCAAAATATGTCAAATTTAAATTATTTATTTGCTTAATATGTTTTCTGCATATTATGCCTATTTGGCGTACAAATACATTAAATATTGCACATTTTAAAATATCAACATTCTATAGTTAATAAATAATTAATACATTCCATAATTAATTAATAAAGTCCAATACACAACCAAACAATACAATAGAAAAGATAAAAAAAACATGTCAAAAAAAAATTACACCAAAATAGTATTTTTTTTTGTCGTGTGGGATTTGTGCCTTACATCCCTTGGTTAACAATCTACTATGAAAATCACCCGATTAACACATCCCTCACTGCTTAGGATAAACTGGAGAAGCTGACGGCGCTAGCGGGCCGTCGCAAGGCCGCCCTCGTCGACAACTCACTGTACCTGCAACTGCTGTGGAAGGCGGACGTGGTCGAGTCCTGGATCGCCGACAAGGAGACGCACGTGCGCTCGGACGAGTTCGGGCGAGACCTGTCCACCGTGCAGACGCTGCTCACCAAGCAGGATACCTTCGATGCTGGTTAGTAACACCAGGGCCAGTAGACAAGATAGTTATCGACAATCGTTAGCGTTAGTAAATGGTATCGTGATACCCTTGGTGTTGCAAGCGTCCATAGGCTACGGTAACTGCTTACCATCAGGCGGGCCGTATGCTTGTTTGCCAACGAAGTGGTATAAAAAAAATGTTCAACCTTTGTATGGGATTGACATTTCAAATCGAAATATCACGTGATTTTTAACAAATTCAAATTCATTTATTCATTAACAACTTACGTTATGTCTGAATGTTAATACAATATAAAAAAAACAAGGAAAATTATAATAATTAAAAAAAAACACAATTACACAGTGGCCCTGATTCTGTTGTTCACAACTAAACTAATTTTAATGTCACTATGTCTCTTTCTAACAAAGAACATAAGAAAAGGATGTAAGAAATTTAGTCCTGTCAAATTAGTCCAATGCTTGTTTTCAATACAATTATAGTCGCCATCTACCGCTGTTACGCCTAAATACACGCAAAATAAGACGGCAAAGATTAATTTGACAACTTAAAATATGCTCTATCCTTTTTCAATCATGTTCGTCAGAAAGAGATGAGATGTGACTAAAATTAGTTTAGTGCGATTTACAACAGAATCGGCACCATTATTACATAGGCAGAACAAAATAATATAAATTCAATCAAATAAAATTCAAATAGAAAAAAATGCTCATGTCAAATTTTTACACACAAAAATAAAATACATGTCAATGAAAAATCCATAAAAACAAAAACAATGTCACATAAAATCTTCAAAAGAATAGCAACACTTTTCCAATAGGAAGGCCTTCAGTTTTGCCTTGAATAAGCTGGATTTATAAACAATACACTTCAGTTCAGATGGCAACTTATTAAATACTTGTATAGCCTGATATTGCGGACAATGCTTGACTACATTGAGTTTGGGTATCATTTTGATTTTAAAGTCCATTCTACGTGTATTTTCTCTCTCAATTTTCTCCTCTTTTGTTTCATATTCAGGCAAGTGCTTAACAAAATTAGACATAATAGTTAATATGTAAAGACTAGGTACAGTTAATATCCCCAGGGTTTTAAAATGTTCGCGGCACGACTCTCCTTGAGAAATACGCACAATTGTACGTATGGCTCTTTTTTGTAATATAAAAGCCTTAGCACTATTGTAATTATAACTATTACCCCATAACTGTATGCTATATTGCAATTTAGACTCAACTAATGCAAAATAAACAGTTTTAAGATGTCTAATATCAACAATATAACAATCTCTTATGTTTAGGTTGATCGTTTACTAACGATAACGATTGTCTAGGGGGGCAGGATCTTTGATAAGCAACCTAAGGGCAAATTAAAAGTGACTGTGACTGTCTATTTGAAGTCAAAACCAAAGTTTGTTCAGGTTAGGTTATGATGGTCAGATCTATGTGCAATAACAGTATGCGCAATTTTTTGTATGCCCATGTTGTAGGATGTAGATTAACATTTTTCGTAACATACGTAACCTACAGTCCACAAATAAAGAATCTTATCTATTGAAGTTATTACCGAATGTCAGCCTTCGGAAGAAAAATATATTTCGGATTTTTCGATGCAGAATATTACCAATTTATTCTCAAACTTTTTGGCGACGGACCCTTTTTTGATATCGAAGTATTTGATGGAGCTCTAAAATAATCAAAGAATAGTTTATCGTAGGTATTTTTTTTTATTTACTTCATCGAATTTATTTTCTGAACATAAATACTAAGGCTAAAATAATGTCTTCCTGCAGAATGTATTTTGGCCAGTAATATCGCGGATTACCCACAGAGGCTTTTCAAAGTGTGCTCTACGCTGCGGACCCAGAGCACACTTTGAGTATGGCTGTCATAGTGGTTTGGAACAAGCCATGACACGTCATTCAAGGTCCAACTACTCAGCTCAAACATCAACTAAAAAGCACTCATGTCTCATTTAAGACTCAATTTTTAACCTAAAACTAAATGCGCAGGTCTAGCAGCATTCGAGCACGAAGGCATCCAGAACATAACCTCGCTGAAGGAGCAGCTGGTGGCGGCGAGCCACGAGCAGACGCCGGCGATCGTGAAGCGGCACGGCGACGTGATCTCGCGCTGGCAGCGGCTGCTCGCCGACTCGGCCGCGCGCAAGCAGCGCCTGCTGCAGCTGCAGGACCAGTTCCGACAGATTGAGGAGCTATACCTCACCTTCGCCAAGAAGGTACATTATACTGTCTACACACCGTGACATTTTATTCATCTTAGAAACGCAGCCCATTTAATGTACCCAATGAAAAGATACTAATCATTCATATTTTTTTTAATCATATGTGTAATAAAAGACTTTTTTTTAATGATTAGTACCTATTCATTGAGTACATTATGGGGGCTGCGTTTCTACGACGAATAACATAAGAGAAGTATAGCATAGAGTTTATTCGCTCGAAGAGCAGCCTGACAGGGGAAGACCCACCTTACAGAATACCGCAGCAAAATAACTTTGTTTTGTTCCTGCTCGTGAGTATGGTAGTCAGAACTCATTGAGGAGGGGGAAGGGAAGATAACGCGTGAGTGATGCCCCGTGTGTTGCAACCATCTGGCTACGGTAACCGCTTACCATCAGGCGGACCGTACGCTTGTTTACCGACTTTATAATATAAAAAAAAAAACAGATGACGAATTTATCATTTATGTCGAAAGCGCGACATAAGACAATTGGGCAAGATAATATGGAATGATCATTGATAACGCCATTTAACTCATATTTCGAGGACTTAAGTTACAATTTTGTTTGATAGGCATCCGCTTTCAACTCGTGGTTCGAGAACGCCGAGGAAGACTTGACAGACCCTGTCCGCTGCAACTCTATCGAGGAGATCCGTGCCCTTAGGGATGCGCATGCACAATTCCAGGTCAGTTACTTTTATTTATACTTAGCACAAAATCAAGTATCGACGAAGCATCCACGGGGCCAAGTCTGCGAAAATGACATACAGACACGATACTATTGCAATTCCATTAGAGCCGATGTGTTTTGGTTTCTTCAGGGTCGGCAACGCGCGAGTGATACCCCTGGTGTTGTAAGCGTCCATAGGCTACGGTAACTGCTTACCATCAGGCGGGCCGTATGCTTGTTTGCCACATAAGTGGTATAAAAAAAAAATATGTGCAGTCTACTAATTCATAATGTGTCATAATGAACGACAATAATTTTAGTACAAAAACTTTTAAAACTGACAACTAAAAGATCATTGTGGCACGATTGTAGTTTCAGTGGATAATCATCGGAAAGCTATTATGGCGCCATTATGACGCTATTGTGTTAGTAGACTACCAAAACTGTAAAATGTGTCAATTTTGACACCACTGATAGTACATTGGACACACTTATAATAGCAGACTTGGGCCCCAGATAGATTCAATTTTTTTTTATCTAAAGATTATCATGAAATCCTAATTTTGATACCTTTATATAGGGTTTTTTACCCACAAAATCAACGTTATTAATATTCACATATTCTATAAGAAATTAACTATTTTCATAGACTATTCCGCATGATGTAAGTTGTGATGTATGTAACAGGCATCGCTATCGTCGGCACAAAGCGACTTCGAGGCGCTTGCGGCGCTGGACGAGCAGATCAAGTCGTTCAACGTGGGTGCCAACCCCTACACCTGGTTCACTATGGAGGCGCTCGAGGAGACCTGGAGGAACCTGCGCAAGATCATCGGTATGTATACTGCTGTGTGACGCCCGTGTTAGAAAGGGCTGATCATCATCATTAAGAAAGTGCTGATCATCTCATTTAGAAAGATTATACCACCTATTTACTACCAAAAATGAATAAATTAATATATCATCTCAATATATGAATGTACTAAATTTGGATCCTGGGTTGCCAAGTAGGCTAAGCTATTTATATACTTACTATTTACTTAAAGTTCTACCTTATAGAATGTAGAAATATCGGAATTAAAATAGGGTAGGTATTAATAAATAAATTATAAGACCACACTTCAATGTAGGTATTTCATTTATTCACCTTTAGGTTTCTAATTAGAAATTTTAATTGATTTTACTAATTTATAATTCTAATATAATTCTCAATGAATTGATCAATTCAGATAATAGACAATAAGTATCAGATTACGTAATTCAAGCGTTAGGATAGTTATTCTAATCGAATTATATAGCATTAATCAAAATCAGGTATACTTAACTATATCAGAGTACTAAAGGGTCAGAATAATAAATAATCATTTAGGCCAAACTTTAGAATATATTTATTCAAACATCATATCTATGGCCACAAGTATGAATTTACTCTCAAATCTACTTCCGGTTCGTATGGCCGACCATATTGAGAAGATACCGGTAAGAAACTCAATATAAAGGACTTATGTATGGCCACTACATATATTCGGAGTTATTCTCAGTATATAACAGAAATACACAGAACACACATTATTATAAAATTATCAATCGTTAAACATTAGAATATCAAATATACTTATCTTTATATCGACGGGCACTATCACAATTATAACAAGCAATCACTTCCAAAATACAAAAAGACTGAGCAAGCCTAAACCTACCCGCCCATTTTATAATACTTTATTCAATATTCTAAAAGTTTCAACCAATCACAGGGCATTATCACAACGTGAATACATTTTATCAACAAATGTCACTTACTCTTAATAATAACATTAGTAAACCATTATCAATAAAAATTATAACATTCGTTGTTAATTATTGGAATAATTACTATAGAATTTAGGTATGATTAATAACATGATTCAGCAAAGCTATTACATTGTTCATTATAAAATATTAATCGGAAGTCTATTCAAAACTCGTTACTTCACAATAAAATGTTTATCAACAATTAAATTATCATAGTACTCATTTCATGTCTTTGTAATTATTTCAATCCCATTGTTATCAATATTATAATTTTAGAATAACATTAGGTTACACCGGAAGTTCAATTTAATGATTGCACCGGAAGTTTAAATAATAAACAATAATCTTTACTTCAATAGTGTTGCCATTGCAAATAATAATTTTATCAAGAAATTGGTTCAATAGTGTTGCCATTGCAAATAATAAATTCATCAAGTAAATATTTAAGTCAGATTTAACCAAATATCTAACACCTGCATAGACAAGGGCTAACTCCTTGTTAAAGACGGTATGTAGTTATCAGACTCTCGGCAAGTGAATAGAGGCAGTATTTTAAGGTCCTAATAAATTTGTGAATTTCCTCTTCGAGGGATGAATGTATAGGTCATTAGTAATCAAAAAATAATATTAGAAAAATAATCCGTGGGAAAAAACAAAACTACTAAAACATACAATCATCCCTCAAGAGGAAATTCACTAATTTATTAGGACCTTATATATTCAATGGGCTTTCGTACCACGGAGCCGCCTATAAAAGATGACAACGAACCCTAAGATGGACCACGCTTATCCACAATAGGGATGATTCCTAAGTAAAAGATACTAATTCTAATTAGTCCGTTTGTTATATTATCAAAAAATATTGGACACGTATTTTTTGCTTTGCCAAATCATTAAAGCATGACAAAGATAAAGCGAGTCAAAGTTCGGGAGTGGGGGCTCGTGACGTCACTTTAAAGTAAAAAGTGTACTCTATCGTGATCTTCGTATTTTTTGTTTAATTGACAAAATAAAAAATACGTGTCTAATACGAGTATTTTTGATAATATAAAAGACGGACTAAATAATTTTTTTCGTCATATTAGTTAATAGCTCCAAATTTTTTTTATTACTTTTGTGATATTTCCAAATAAAAATAGGTAAAAAAACACTTATGTAGTAAAGTTTAGCCTGCAAAGAATAAGGCAATATTTTCGTACCTGCTTAATTTACAGCATAATATATTAATTCACCATGTTATACCCACACAGCTGAGCGCGACGTGGAACTGTCGAAGGAGGCTCAACGGCAAGAGGAGAACGACAAGCTCCGCAAGGAGTTCGCCAAGCACGCCAACGCTTTCCACCAGTGGCTCACGGAGACTCGGTGAGTGCACCAAAATATAGCTTATTTAGCTAGATATTGGGTTGAAATTCATTTATTTCAGATGTGTTTGACACAGTTGGAAGGCAATTTTGTCTATGCATGTCCTACTTGGATGACGAGTGATTGATTTGCCCACGCGAATATTATTGGCAAATTGGGCATTTTTGTGTGTATTTGTTTGAATATAACAGAAGAACATTTAAAGCTGAAATTGAATTCCAAATTGTTTTTTGTTTGTACAAAGATCTAAGTTTACAATAAATTGGTTTATAAATTGAATTGAACATTGGTGTGCAGGTACCGGCTGCTAGGCTGGGACAGGTAAAGTAAATGTTAGAATTCCACGTGTAGTGTACTAAACATGTCAACGACAGCTACGCAGCTTGGCAAAATACAAATTTTCAATCATTGAAAAGATGAATTATTGTAATACTGAAAGAAACAATCGCCGTTCATAAATAAGTGTAAATCTTCTAAGAGTAATAATATTTTTACAAATCAAGGAGTCTGTTTATGCCAAGGTGGTGGCTCTTAGCACTCGTACGATATCAGTGTCTCTTCTACTTAGCAGCATAATACGATTGGCTTCTAAAAATGGCAGTAACAATGGTGCGTTAATTAATAATGCTATTTATCGTTTACTAGGTGTGGTATAGATTTAGTTTTTAATGTACTAATTTCATTATTTACTAAAACCTACATTCTATAGAATTTGTAACTATATTGATGGTTCAAAATTGACCAATGATAAATTATTATTGATAATATTTCTAGTAACTCGCGAACTGTTTGGAATAAAATAATTGTCAAGAAATATTTCATACGTACTTTTCAATCGATTGATAAGAGCTATTTTTCAATTTACATAGACCTTATCTAATATCTATTGTGGTCGTTTCTCATAAATATAATTATTCCAGCACATCAATGATGGAAGGCACCGGGTCGCTGGAGCAACAGCTGGCCACGCTCCGCCAGAGAGCCGGCGAAGTTCGCGCCAGGAGGGCTGACTTGCGTCGCCTTGAAGAATTAGGTACGTTCTACACACCACAGTTAGTTGGAATGACCATTGGTTAACCAATTTTGTACCTTATTATTTATGATTACTGTTGGGAATAGTATATTCATGCCTTTGATTAATGTAATCATTGACAGGCTGAATATGTAGTTTACTTGTGACTGCCCTTATTTCAATCTTATGATTTAGGTCCGTATCAAAGCTTATGTTGATCAAAAAATAAAGCCCGGTTCCAAATTTAACTGTTTTAATATTTACTTTTTGAGTAAATTAAAGCTTGTATTGACAATACAGAACTTTTATATGATATATATTGTATCAATAGGCGCTGCCCTGGAGGAGCACCTGATCCTGGACAACAGATACACGGAGCACAGCACGGTGGGGCTCGCGCAGCAGTGGGACCAGCTCGACCAGCTCTCCATGCGCATGCAGCACAACCTCGAGCAGCAGATACAGGCCAGGAACCACTCTGGTCAGTACACAGACACACCATTATACATATAACATGCTCTCCCCCACATAACTATATTAATAAATATAACTTTTTGGGAGGAATTCTACTAATATTATAAATGCGAACGTTTGTGTATTGCTGAACATATTTTCATGATATTTGGTACCTAGTTACTTTAGATCCTGGAATAGGTCGCAGGATCATTTTCATCCCGAAAATCTAGAACTAACCTGTTTCTCCTATACGAAAATGTGGAGTGGCCTTTACAACTTCAGGGACCCAATTTTCGCGTCCTTCGAAATAACCTATAACCGAGTCTTATTCGACTGTAAAATTTGAGGGGCGGAGTCAATTCGAACCAGCCCTATACAACATGTCGGCCTCGAAATTGCCAGAATAACGTATCATGATTTACACCTCCCTGGTCAAATCGCCGTGTTTATATTGTGTTTACAGTTACACAACCAAACCGAATTATTAATATTAATTTGTGTGTACGCGTGCAGGTGTAAGCGAAGACGCGCTGAAGGAGTTCTCGATGATGTTCAAGCACTTCGACAAGGACCGGTCGGGGCGGCTCAACCACCACGAGTTCAAGTCGTGCCTGCGCGCGCTCGGGTACGACCTGCCCATGGTCGAGGAGGGCCAGCCCGACCCAGAGTTCGAGGCTATACTTAGTAAGTTTGCGTTTTCCAAGTCATCAAAGTTTAGGCCCTAGGATACATACATATTATGTCTATAGCTACAGAAGTTAATACCGGTTTGGTTCTGACTTCAACCGAGGAGAACCGGCAAGTATCTCGGCAATGTTACACTTCATAAATCTTTTTTGGACCTATATCGTTTTTTTAAATTGGATATCCATGTTCTTGGATATTCATCAGAAACAGAAATCAATTTCAAAAGTTTAGACCATCATAGATATTGTTTATAGCTGCAATTTGAAATATTAGTTGCATACAAAATGCGAATTCATAACTACATTTGAACATGTTTGGAACCTGACTTACATTTCCTGTTTTATTTTAAAACGAATAAATAAATGTGTAACTTTCCCACCAGACGTGGTAGACCCGAACCGCGACGGGCAAGTATCCCTGCAGGAGTACATGGCGTTCATGATCAGCAAGGAGACTGAGAACGTACACTCCTCTGAAGAGATCGAGAACGCGTTCCGCGCCATCACCGCCCACCAGGATCGCGCCTACGTCACCAAGGATGAACTATACGCCGTAAGTGCATTTATTATAAATCAAATGAAATAAGATTAGATCGGTAACCTGTTTTCCCAGACCCAGATAATCTACATATGAAAGATTCAAAATTCAAAATCATTTATTCAAATACACCTTCGCAGGCACTTATGAAAAGTCTGACTCTAATACTGCATTTGCTGAGAAGAGCCGGCAATAAACTCAACAATTACTTTTTTCAAAACAAGATTAGATTCATTACATAATATTTACATTCTAATCGCACTGACAACAATTGCGAGACTCGGCGCGGCGGCAAAACTACAAAGTAGACTTACTCGATATTTAATAAGTAAATAAATAAATGGCAAACTTGAGCAGACCAGCCCCCACAAGCAGCACCTGTTCACAAGTATGACGCGTGTGGCAGCCATCGCCAAAGATCTCTATGGGGGCTATACAAATACTTACCATCCACGTTTTGAAGTCTTGAGTGCTAGGTGGGAATAGATTTTTAAAATTAGTTTAGCGATTAGGCTATGACACCAACAGACCATTATTTATACCCCCATTGGACGAAACGCTCACCAGTTGTTGTTATTCACAGAACCTCACCAAGGAAATGGCGGACTACTGCGTCGCGCGCATGAAACCCTTCGTGGAACCGAAGACAGAACGCCCCATCCCCAACGCCTTGGATTACATTGACTTCACGCGCACACTCTTCCAGAACTAAGCGCGAAATGTCCGCGCAGTACCGCCTTATTTATCGCATTAAATTTAAAAAGTAATGTTGTTCTTTGATTTGTCATATTCCCACCTTTCCTGTAACATGCGAGTACTGCGCGGAGAGCCGCCACAAGCTTGCATACTAATAGCACTATCTTTATTCCAAAACTATATAGACTGAATGTATGTAAAAGCATTTTAAAATTTATCCACATTGTTGTAGCAGTTAGACGGTGTTATTGAATTTTCAAACTAATCTAAAATATGCGTAGCTGATGTCGGGGCGTTACTTCGGAAGATTGCAAAGGGTTTTCGATATGAAATCGACTTGCATCCGAATAAGAGCGCTTTTTTGTGTAGTTCGCTACTCAAGCAGCTTATTTTACCCCTGGGTAAAATGTAGTAAGGGTAAGTATTCCACTTCTCTGAGCGCAGCAGAGAAATGTGAAGCTACCGGTCTTTACTCACGACTTCAGCTTTTTTCAAATGTTGACTTTTAAGTATTAAATGTTAGAATTTATTGCATTTTATCACATTATAATCCGCTAGTTCAAAGTGTTGTATGCTAATAGATATTATTGATTACTTATTTTTATTATTTACCTTTTTGCTGTAAAGAAACCTATTTATTTTTTGTATAACTTTTAACTTTCCAATAAATATTTATTTAAATGAAAAATGTTTGGGTTTTTATTAAAAAATTAAATATGTTCTCTATTATATTATTTAATTCAAAGGCATTTTACAATAAATAACGTAGTAAGTATAAATATAATCCAAGCCATATAGTATTTTAGTAATAATGTAGTATTATTTTTAAATCTGGATTCACTCCTATATAATAAAATTGTATCCTAACAATTGCAATAGTCATATTCAGATTATATGCATCTTCATTTCACGTAAAGATTGTCAATAATGCTAGGGCTTCACCTGCATGTAATGCCATTAATTAGCGCTAATGGCATTAAATGTCGTTAGAAGTTAGCTTAAAACAAATGATCGTGTGGAATTATTGTTCCGATAATTGGATAAGCGTCACGCAGGTAAAGCCCTAGCATTACAATTATCAACGTTTTTTGTCATAAAGGTGACAAGCCAGCAGGCAGTCCACCTGATGTAAAGCGGTCACCGTCGCTTACCATCAGGTGGACTTGTGTTGCCGACCTAAACAAAACCTAGAATACAACCAGTCAGGCAAAATATATGAATTCGTATAGGCCTTGCTTGACTAATATGGCGTCGAATTTCAGCTCCACTTGAACAGTGGTGGCTCTTACTGGACCGTTCGTGAGATAAGAGATGGTGTCACTAAAACACCCTTATAACTTTATAACATAGGACCATAGAGTTAGAATATTAATAGAGTGACTATACTAGATTACGGTCCGAGCACCGGTACCGTCCAAATGCCTTGAAACGAAGTGCGCGTACATAGTTTGAACGACAATAATACATATAATTAATGCCAATTTCTCGTTTTTATCGATACTTTTACCGAGAACAAATGACAAGGAATTCATATCAATATTTTGTCTGACTAAATCAACTAGTGTACGATATATCTGTGAATGCATCTATATGGAAACTGCTCACGTTTCGTACAAGGAAATGTTAAAGCTATCACTATAATATTCTAACTCTATGATTTCAACTAAATAGCATATTTTTTGGTGTCCTGATTTGAAATCTGGATGGCCCTCGCGGGAGGATCACACAACTTTCTATGTCAACCAATTGTACAATATTTCCAGATTAGCGTCACTACAACAGTTCTTACTATATACATCATTAACATTTACAACCAAAATATCTGACTCACATATTTCATATTTTGGCAAAACAGGAAATGCAATAGACATTTTAATCAAATATAAGGTATCAAAATAGCATTTCAGTATAATTCATTCACCCAGTGAAGTAAGAAGAATCGCCATCGAGGAATTTAAGAGTAGTAATAACGATCAATCCAATTCCGCAACTAGTCAGTGCTTTTGCACTGATCGATTTTTAACAGTAAGGACCAAACACTGCATCAAGTTCTCGGCTTGGCCAATCATAGCGCATGTGTCCTTGACTTAGCCAATCAGCGCGCATTGTCAGTGGTAGGTAATTGACGGAATAGATTTCAAGAAAATTGAACGTTATTATGCTTCTTTGGGTTGATTCTATGAGTATCGCTCACCTATCATAGGATCGCTGATTGCATGACCACTATTTACACATGATGAAGTAAGTATTAGCTAGAACACAGTCCTCTGCAACAGGTGGAAGCTTGCGGTGTGATGAATGACTGCAGCTTGAGTTGTATGTGTTGCGGGAGCGGCGCCGAGCCGAGGATGGCGAGCAGCTCGCGGACGTAGGGCCGCGCGCGCGCGTTGTACGTCAGGCACCACTTGAGCGCCGCCATTAACGATGGACACACCCCTGTTGTTATCAAATAACACCATATGTAATATATATTTAAAAAAAAAATCTGGGTACAATCTATTAAGTACAATCATGATAATAATATGGGTGATGGTGGTAGCATCAACCAACAAGGGAACTGTACGTGGATACATAACTTTGTAGTAACCAGATTCAGATTGAACCAATCTAACTTACAAATAAATACACTTATAATATTCGTAGCTCTTAGCTTGTAGAAATATCACAAAATCCATAATGGTTCCATTTCGAATAAAGCACTGTTTATATTTGCAGTTACCAGAACATAAGTTTTCATGAAAACTGCTATATTGAATGGTTTCAATTCGTTAATAATTGAAACTTAGTCTCAAGTTCGGTTACAGCGGTAGGTGATTGGCGACAGATGTTTAACTTGGGAAAGATTATTTATTAATAAGGTCAGTCAAACAATGTCTATAATTTGTCAAGTACTCACGTTCAACGGGCGGGTACTCGATGCGATGTTTGGGGTCAATGATGGCGGCGAGCTTGGCGAGGTTGGGGATGTGCGCGAACGGGGTGCGCTTGTACACCATGCTGTACAGGATGCACCCCAGCGACCACACGTCCGATCGAAACGAGATCTGAACACAAACAAAATAATATTAAATGTTTAGGCTATAAATAGGTATATATTCATCATCATCATCGTTATCAGCTTGTGGACGTTCACTGCACATAGTCCTAATTCCAGTAGGTGCCATATCTACCGATCCACTTTCCGCATCCATTCACCTCAGGTTTACAGCTGACCAGTAGTGGCTCAAGCCCCCTAAAAAAAGATCTGGCTGGGTCCACCTAGTAGCGGATCCAGGGTATGGGGCTAAGGTGCTGAAGCCACTTCCCCCACTCCAAAAGCATTTAAATCTCAATAATGGCTACCCACCCTCAGTTGGGTCAAGCCCCTCAGCCCCCCTCAGTATCCGCCACTGCAGGTGACCGTTCCAATGAAGTGTTCCCGTGCGAATGAAGGTCACCATTACCTTAATGGGCGCAGTCCCATTGGCCGAGCCGTACCCGCCGGCGCCGCCCGTGAGCGCCTCGGGGCTGATGTAGGAGAAGGTGCCGGCGGCGGCGGACCGCACCACCGACGTCGCGTCGCTGCTGATCGCAGACGCGATGCCGAAGTCGATCAGCTTCAGCCGCCCGCACACCAGCAGGAAGTTCGCCGGCTTCAGGTCCGCGTGGATTACACCTGCCATGTCAATACTGGGTTAAGAGAGGTAGAACATGGCGTCAATTCGCTCAAGGAGCAGGGCGACTGGGAAGTATCTCCATCATGCAGAATACTACAGCCAAATAACTTTATGTTGTGTTCCTGCACGTGAGTAAGGTTGCCAGAGCTCATCAGGGAAGGGTCGGTAGTTAATTATAAAAGCAAATAGTAAGTATACCATGTTCATGTATATAATTGACTGCATGCAGCATCTCCTCCCAGTAGTGCAGCAGCAGCGCGGGCGGCAGGCCGGCTCCGCGCTCCCTCAGAATCGACGCCAGATCTGTCTCACCCACCTCCAGCACGAGCCTCAGGATTTTGCTTGACTGGTCACATTCACTGCATTATAATGATAAATCAGATGAGCTACTAGATAAATAATAAATGAAAAAAAAAAAAAACTTTCAAAGATGAAAAACTTCCAAAGTGAACTACGAATTACAAACTTTCAACACTGTGATATAGACAAATCAGCTACCAAGTTGCTTAACTATAAATAAATACTAATAATTTGAACAGCAAAGTACACTTTTCTTTTTAACTGTGATAGATTTTTGTCGGACCACAATCAGAATGATATGGCCGAAGGTGTTAACAAGGTGTTAAAAGCGTAGCCTTGACATCACTGCCACTTATCTAGTACTACAATAAGTAACTTTACTTCAAAATAATTTTATATCAAGGGAGAAATGATTAAATACTAAAAGTACTCACTAATCATACAATTTGACAACTCTATCAGAGTTCTGTAGCTCCCGGAGTAAGCGCACCTCATTAAGGTAGCCCATAGCCATCTCTGGATCCGTCCCCAGGTTCACAGTTTTCAAGGCATATTCACATGATGTGTTCACTTCTAGTACCTAAGTGATGATAAGTGGGTTCTTTATTCTTAGCTTATAGTTCAGCTGCATGTATGCAAGGGATACAATATATGCAGTTTGCAGGCAGTGTCTGTGTGAGTTTGTGTATTCAGGCATTTATTGGATACAGTGTGTTTAGGCCATTGGGCATATTATACTACAAAATTTATCTACAAAACCAACTTCAAATAATGTACATACCCCCCCTCCCTCCTGTTGGAATGGCCACCATTTTAATTATTTTATTTTAGATAGCTAAATGCCATATAGATACTGAAAAGGGTTCGTTTGAAAGGCAGTTCTATCACCTAACAGTAAATAAGAGAATTTTTTGTAAATTATTAACTTATGTATGTTAAAAGTTTTATTTTTTATTGTTATTGTGCCTGTGTTTGACCACAATCTCACCCTGTTAAGTGATGATGTGGCCTTAAGTGGTAAACATTTGTAGATTTTCTAATTTAACACAAAAAACAGGGCCTTAATGTACCTTTTTTTTAATTTGTCATTGAGATTATAATATTATCTGTAAAATTACACCAAAATCATAGTTCTGAATCACATATTTTAAGAGTTATTGTTGTTTGATACCCTTCTGAGAGTGCCTAGTACAATTGTTAGCTACCTACTTCAATCAATGGGTTTGTGTGTTTTTCACCCGTAAATGGGCAATGGGTTTGACTTCAAATAACTCTTAAAACATGTGACTAAGAATGGTAAAGAAATATTTGTATTGTTGGTGAACTTGAAATAACTGTATAATATTAACACTAGAGCGCATGCACCCCTAATTACTCCTTGGGCAACATGCATGGTCCACTTTAGGTGAATATGACAAAAATATATTAAACCACACTAGACAATAACACCATAACATGCCAAATTAAGATAAAATACGACAATATTACACACTGGGTTGCATATGTAGCCCGCGCATGTGCACTCCAGTGTTAATTAACTCACCTTAAAAACTTCACTGGATCCACCAGTACCAAGTTTCCTCGTGTATATGTACTTCCTCTCCTTAATACTTATAGCTTTCAACATAATCTTAGAATTATTGCTCATGTTGCCCTGAGGGTATGATGGTGTGGCTACATATGGTGCAGGCATTACTTTCTTATTTAGTGGAGTTTCAGGAACACTTTTATGAACCACATCAGACTTTGGCGGAGGACATGCAGCCTCATCTTTCTGATTCAGAGTAAATAACTCACATCTCACCCTATCTCTATTTTGAACTAAGTTCTTCTGAGGAGTTTTTTTAGTCTTACTGTTAGAACAGGGTGTAAACCTTCTTATCCCCGATTTTATCTTAGGAGTTGCTGATTTTTGTTTTTGACTACTCAAGGGCACTCGAACAATCTCTGGAGTCTTTTTTATTGCTGAATTGTGTGTTCTTATGTTGTTATTATGGTGCATTTGTATGTTTCGTTTTTTAATGTCTGAGCTTGGGTAATTGCTTGCTTTTTTATTCGAGCTTTGAACGACATGGTCTTTGTTTAGATTATATGTGTTTTGAAGAATACGATCTTTACTTGGATGTGTTAAATTTGAGTTCCAGTGTTCACTAGAGTTCTCTTTGTTGTGTTCGTTGTGAATGGTTTTCTTCTCTGAAGTAAAATGTTTGAAGTTGTGTAATGGTTGTGTTGACTTTACTACGGGAGTCTTTATTTCTATGTTAGATATTTTAACTGGTGTGGGCTCCACCGCCGCAGAATCGCCGATGGAATTGTCACTTTCATCGGCAGAGGAAAAGCTCGCGTTGGCCGAATCAGGATGTTTTTCAAACGGTAGCAAATTGGCGAGCAATTCAGACATGGGCATCGGTGCAAACTTCATTCTGTTCGCCGTAGATTCAGTATTTTCACTCATCTTCACACACTGATTATCACATTAGCTAATTAATAAATAGATATATAATTGCACTTTGGCAAGATATCAACGCACAATCACACAAAATTTGTTTCTCACAATCAAAAACTTTTTCCGTTAAAAACTTTGAAGTTATGACAGTTGACAGCGGTTGACATTTACCAGTGTTACCACAGATTACGAATTGTTATTATATTAATGTGGCAAAAGCCAAGCAAAGGTTTATCCATACAGCCATGTCTTGTAAGTCAGGCACGGACGAACTCAGGTCACTAGAGAATCGATGAACAATTAGTCGATTTTATATTTAAACACTAATTTTACATTAATACTCTATAGAAACCATAGATGTTGTATGTACAGATAAACAGGGACAGGTCGAAATTCGACAAAAATAAGTGTTAGGGATTTGTATGGGAAAAAAAGAAACAAGTGTTGTGTTACATACTCATTTTTGAGATATATATTTATTTTTTATAAATAGATATGAAAATATACCTGTGAAACGTAAATTTTATGGGTAATTTCTTTCTCTGGACTTCAATTTCACAATGAGAGCTACCGTTTCTGTGCCATTTGTGTGTGCTGTTTGTGTTCCAGTTGGCGCTACTAGCGAGTTCTATCGTTCGTTGAAAAAGTGTTTTAGCGCGTCAGGACTAATATAATAACCAAATAAATAAAATATATTTTATGCCTCAGTAAAAATATAGTATCTAATACTAGTAATGTTTAAAATTTTTCTTCCATAGTATTGATTAATGTTATGTGGACAGAAGATAATATATCGATGGTTTCCATTATAGAAATATCTGTAGTACACACCACAGATATAAATCTAGATAGATAACTCTAGTTCCTCCATTCCTTTGACGCGGGCGAAACCGCGGGGAACAGATATACCTATATCCCTTTCGCACCTGAGATTTTTTCCGTCCAAATCTTTTTCTTCCTATAAAATCTTATTATGTGTGATCATAGGAAACAATATTTTAAGAGTATACCATTTACACAACTTCTAGAAAGTGCATAGCACGTTCGTGGCAACCAGATGTGTAGACTACGTTGTAGGATTTTAGAAAAAATGTTCTCACTATCGTATTATTCAGGTGCGAAAGGGATATAATTCAAGAGCGCCTACTTTGCGTGCCAGATTTAGTGCCAGACTTAACTTAAGATGGGAATTTTATTCTTAAGTCACTTAGGCATAAAATGCTTAACGTAGCCACTATCGCATCACATTGCATCGGTGTACTTGAACTCATTTGGTAATTCCCGTCATAGCTGGTAGGCAAAAAATGGCACGCTGGACGTATATCTGTGTTTTAAATTGTCAATATATACAAGTATATCGCTAGAAACTTTCTGGCCCATTGATTTAGTCAAAGTCAAAGCCATTTATTCAATTTAGGTCCCAGAAGGGCACTTATGAAGGTCACATTTACTGAAGTTACCACCGGTTCGGATCTCGGCCTTCAACTGAGAAGAATCCGGCAATAAAACTCATTTTGAACAATCTGACTATGTTTGGCTTTTTTTTCCAAATTATCTATATATATAAAAATGAAACCCGTTTTCCGTTGTCACGACATAACATGAAAACGGCTTGACCGATTTGGCTTATTTTTTTTTTGTAGTTTTCTAATACTCTGTACAAGGTTCTTACGGAAACAAATATTAAGAAAATTGCGCAGAAACTTAGAAAATTTAAGAAAACTTAACGGTAGGGTGGCTTAGGGTAGGTTAGGTTATAGGGTAGGATATTACGCAAACGAAGTTGCGCCGGGCAGCTAGTTAACAATAAAAAAGATAAAGACTTATAATATATAGGCAATGATTTGGCCCGAAATTACCGTTCGGAACAGGATGGATAAAGTTTAAGCATCACCAGTTCAAGCAGGCATCAGGAAGGAAATAACGAAATAGATGTCATTTATATTTGTAATTTGATATTTTACAAAATGATTAATAATAAATTAATACAATCATTACAAAATATATACAATAATTAACAATTTATATGAAATTATGATTCGGTTTCTTCAGTCGATTTAACAGGATACTTACAATCGATACTTCCACATTCACAATTCATATATTTTGATTTCACTGACCAAAATTTGTCACCATAGTCGAACCTGAAACAAGCATTTCATAGATTTAATATGGAAATAAAAAATTACACTAAAATTATGTTTATGTAATTTTAGTATTAGAATGAGATTATCGGATATTTTAGTCGATTAATTATTTCAATACAAATTATAATCGATACAATTTTAAAATATCTATACTATAATAATAATAGTATAATAAAGCGGAAGAGTTTGTTTGTTTTTTTATTTGTTTAAACGGGCTAATCCCTGGAACTACCAGTAAGATTCGAAAAATTCTTTCACTAATAAGAAGCTACATTATCCCCGAGTATTATAGGCTACTTGTTATCCCCGTAAAACCGCGGGAAACAGCTGTTTTTATATACAAAAAATATTTTGGTAAACTAACGTGAACTCCTCTCCAAGCTGTATATCCTTGGTAGCGAACAGCGTAACAGTAGGCAGGCGAAGGTCCCTCGTGGTGGTGAACACTCGCACGGGCGCCAGGTTGGGACTGCAGCTGTGGTTTATGAACCGCGCCGCGCTGCCGTATTGTGCTGCATCCACGCATAATTGAGTTTTGTCGGGGCATTGCTGAAAAATAACATATATTTTATCAGTAAAATAAATATCGATAGGCTTGTGTTTGGAGCATCTGGAGAGGTAGGGCATAGCGTTTATTCGCCCAAAGAGCAGCTCGACTGGGGAAGTACCTCAATCTTGCAGAATACCGCAGCCAAATAGCTTTATGTTGTATTCCTGCACGTGAGTAAGGTCGCCAGAGCTCATTGGGGAGGGGGGGAAAGGTCGGTAACGCGTGAGTGATACCTCGTGTGTTGCAAGCGTCCATATGGCTACGGTAACCGCTTCCCATCAGACGGACCATATGCTAGTTTACAGATTTAGTAGAACCTAGCCCAAATGTACTTTTTTTAATATACCGGTAGGTCTCCGGCAACAATTACAAAGTTAAATATCCTGGGACATTGGTTCAACGAAGCTCATCGTAGATACTACTTAATAATAATAATAAATAATAAAAATATTTATTTATCTCCACAAATTACAAGTAGTTGTACATATAAATGGTTATGCAATTGGAGGTATCTTAGTGTAATTTGTGGGAGATCTGGAGCCTAAACTAAGCCGCAGCCTGTATCTTAGAACACCAGGTCCCCCCTTAACTTAAATGGAATCATTAAAAGTACATATTTTAATATCTAATTACTTGCTACTACAAATTTGTTATATTACATATTTGTTATATTATTTTAAATTACATTTTCTATATAAATCTTATTTATTTTATTTTATCTTACACCCACTATACACACAGTTTCACTGTGTATATAATGGGTGCAGAACAAACTGTGGAGAAAAGATATTATTAATTTAAAACCCATTTTCTACGGTGACATTCATAAGTTAATTACTGTTAGTTCTACTTAAATTTTAACAACTTCAATAATTTTTTCTGTTTCCTCATAATCTAAATTTAGCAGCCATTTAGTTAATTTTGATTTGCCTTCTTGTTTGTGACAGTTTAGCAAATTCAATATTTTATTAATTCTGTTATATAATATCCCACCACGGAACACATAAAATCTTTGTGCAAATGAGGTTTTAACCGCAATCGGTTCACACACTGCATAGTGTCTTCTGGTTTGTGGTGCACTATTTATCTTTTCCACAGACAAGGTTGAGTGTTTACGCAATACAGTTAACAATATATAAATCTGACGCACAGTAAGTGTCTCAGCTTCTTCGTATAATTTAATTGTAGGGAACAGACGAGGCTTTGATAGGCTTACTTTTAATATCATCCTCTGGGCTCTTTCTAGTTCTATCAGTTTAGTTTTACCAGCACCTCCCCATGTAGTGATACAGTAACTTATGATAGATTGAGCCATAGCCTCGTACACCAGTCTCAAGGTCTTACCATTGGCAACATCGCGAAGCTGCTTAAAAATATAACATAGTTTGCGTATTCTTTGTGATACTGAGTAAATATGTTTATCAAATGTTAGATTTGCATCTATGACAATTCCGAGATATTTTATACACTTAGTACTACTAATATTTGGACAGACGCAATTTGGGTCTGGGGGAAAGTGACATTTATGCGCATGAATAGGTGGGTCAATATAATCCTTATCAACTCGATTTTGAATTGTGAAGTAGATGTATTTCGTTTTTTCTTCGTTGAGTGTAAGGGAATTAAGTGAGAGCCAATGACATATTGTATTAAGTCCAGATTGAGCATAATCAAAAAGTTCCTTCCTTGAGTCTGCATAAAAAGTGAGAGTAGTGTCATCTGCATATGATGAAATTCGACAGTTATCAATTTTAAGTGTAGATAA